>SJYV01008059.1:1901475-1954235 GCA_006410875.1 Neotragus pygmaeus
GATCAAATGGTAAAAAACCTGCCTGCAATGCAGGAGACCCCAGTTCAATCCTCTGACCCACTCCTGTGATTTACCATCTAGGAATATGTACCAGGTTGGTTTCCCCACTTCAGTGGGGTCGCAAAGAGTCGGACACGACTGAGCAACTTCCACTTTCTCATGTACCTGTTTCATCTTCCGAGTAGGATTCTTAGGCCTTTAAGGGCTGAGAACTCTGTTTTTTGTCATATTGGTGCAAAACTGGCTCACAGCAGGCTTTTAGTGCTTATGGAATAAAAATGTAACCATTCAGTTAAAAGATGTTATTATGTAAGTTTAGAATGAATTTTTATATGAAGAATAATACTTATCTATGCTTACACTTGATATGAAAACAGAACTGAACAAGTTTAACTGTCAGCATGAGATATTCAGTCTACATATTTCAAAATTTTTCTATATAGATTTTAAAATAATTGTGGTATAACTTTTCTAATCATTTAAAAAAATAAAGAAGGGAACAGCATATATATATTTTACATGGAATAAATACTGGTGATCACTCCTCAGTGTAGAAATTAGATCAAGATCAACCATAAGGATCTCTTCCTGCCCTTCAAGCTATTGAATTTCCAGAGACCTAATTTCTCAAATAGAAATCAGAAAAAATGCATAAAGATCCTTCTGGACAAAACCATCCCATATAGCAGCTTTAACAACCTAGTACATGGACAAAAAGTATTTCAAGATAAAAGCAGCTGCATGACCTAAAATCAAAAACTGTCTAAGCCCTGTTCTAGATTTGCTTCTGATTTGATGAACAACCTGAGGCAAACAATTAATCTGGATGTCTGTGTCCTCATTTACTAAATGAGAATATCCTCAAGGGGTGCTGTACGATGTCACTATTTATGAATCAAAGCAGTACTAGAAAAAAATTTAAAGCTGTCAAGCCTATTAAAATGTCAATTATTATTAATATAGCCATGATCTAATGAAAATAGATTCTAAAGAGTTTCAGACACTCCAATGACTACAGTGTAATGTCACTGAGGAATTCAAAGGGAAAAAAAAAATTCTGTTTCAACTTCTTTATTTAAAATGATCAAAATAGAATCAGACTGATTTTTGGTTGCTCTACCACCTGCTGTGGATGATTAAGTTTACTCACATTCTTCTGTAAGCCTCCATTTCTCTCTAAAGCTATACTAGTGATGGTGCTTATCTCATAGATTATGATAAAGATTAAGGAAGATAACCTCTGACATACAGCAAACCCGAAAAAAAAAAAAATTATGGGGCTTCCCTGGTGGTCCAGTGGTTAAAAATCTGTCTTGCCATGCAAGAGACACCGGTTTGATCCCTAAATGAGAATATCCTCATGGAAGATCCCACATGCCACAGAGCAGCAAAGCCCATGCGCCACAACTACTGAGCCCACGTGCCACAACTTCAGAAGCCTGTGCACACAAGAGCCCGTGCACCCCAACAAGAGAGGCGACCACAACGAGAAGACCATGTAATTGCAACCAACAGCAGCCCGTGCTCTCCGAAACTAGAGAAATTCTGCATGCAGCAATGAAAACCCAGCCAAAATAAAAAAATAAATAAACCCTTAAAATTTTTCACGTTACTTTCTTTAAAAAAGAAAAATAATTAGCTGTTATTATCACAAACACTATTTTGCTATAGTAGTTGCTGTCATTGTCATTATCAACATCAGCAGCAGCAGCATCTTCATGATCATCACTGCTTTTTTAAGAGAAGTAGCCTATGAGAGAAAGAAGCTAAACTTAAGAACTGGTCAAATCCTGGTTCAAATTCTACCACTGCTTTGTTTATTATACAACTGGTAAGACTCTTACTTCACCTATAAGGTGTGGAAGCCAACTCCATCCTAAGGATGTTTTGATGATTAAATGCAGTCATGTAAAAAGTGCCTAGCACAACAGTGGTCTCCTCAATGAAAGTTATTTTTATCTCCCTTGGTTCGTAACTGAATTTAAATAAATCTGTCCAACAGTTAACAAACACATAGATAACAGTTGGCCTGAGCAAGACAGCAATATGGTAAGAGGCCAAGGCCTGAGTTCTGACTAATTCAGCTGCTGCTGCTGCTAAGTCACTTCAGTCGTGTCTGACTCTGTGTGACCCCATAGACAGCAGCCCACCAGGCTCTCCCATCTCTGGGATTCTCCAGGCAAGAACACTGGAGTGGGTTCCCATTTCCTTCTCCAATGCATGAAAGTGAAAAGCGAAAGGGAAGTCGCTCAGTCATGTCTGACTCTTAGCGACCCCATGGACTGCAGCCTATCAGGCTCCTCCGTCCATGGGATTTTCAAGGCAAGAGTANAAGGGGATGACAGAGGATGAGATGGCTGGATGGCATCACCAACTCTATGGACATGAGTTTGAGCAGGCTCCAGGAGTTGGTGATATACCGGGAAGCCTGGCGTGCTACAGTCCATGGGGTCACAGAGTTGGACATGACTGAGCAACTGAACTGAACTGATGGAGGCAGAAATCAGCTGGACCACCATGGGCTTTACAGGACATATTGAGAATTCTGGCTGTTATCCTAAGAACAACAGGAGGCCATCTAAGAGTTATAAGTCAGAGTGGTTCAAGATCTGAGGTACAGGTTAAATATTTCACTCTGATGGAATTGTTAAATACAGCTAGAGAGACAAGAGAGGAGATGAGAAGGCCACAAGGAGGTGATTACAGCATCTGGTGGACAAGAGTTTGTGATGAAGATGGACTAGGCTAGTGGCAGTGAGGATGAAAATGAAAGGTGAACTTGGGAGGTATCTAAGCAGTGATCATTCTCATTAATTACTGGACATGGGGTGTGAAGCTGAGGGAATTGCTGAGAGGGACTCCCAGATTTCTCATATAAAACTATGTCTAATGTCCCTAACTCTTTGGAGTGTGGTCCTGGACTGACAATATGGAAATGAAGATTACTGAATAAGAATCTGTATTTAGACAATCTCCTAAGGTGATTCACAGCCACATTCATTATATAAAAGCACTGTTAGTAGACTTTGCCCTACTAACATCAGCCTACTGTATATACACANAGGGATGCCCTGCACTGAGGTCCGTGATGTGTTCCTCGGTCGCTCTTCACTGTGATTCGGGCTGTGTGCCGTGGTCACCCTCCATCGAGTCCAGGCTGTTTTCGTCCCTTGGCTTGCAACGTGTTCCGGGCTCTGTGCCGCATTCCCTCTGTGCCGAGGTCCGGTCTGTGTGCCGAGGTAGCCTTCTGCAGAGGTCCGGGCTGTGTGCCGCTATCGCCCTGTTCTGAGGTCCGTGCTGTGTGCTGAGGTCACCAGTTCCCCAGGTCCAGGCTGTGTTCCGCAGTCGCCCTGGGCTGGGGTCCAGTCTCTGTGCCACGGTCCGCCTGTGCCGAGGTCCGGCCTGGGTGCCATGATCACACTGCTCCGTGGTCCGGACTGTGTTCTGTGGTCAGCTAGCGATGAGTTCCGGGCTGTGTGATGCGGTTGCCCTTCACTGAGTTTTGGGCTGTTTGCCTCAGTCGCCATTCGCCGAAGTCAGGGCTGTGTGCCGTTGTTGCCCTGCGACGAGGTCCGGCCTGTTTTCCGTGGTTGCCCTGCAACGAGGTCATGGCTGTGTTTCGCAGTTGACTAACGNGATGATCTGGGAGAATGGCACTGAAGCATATATACTATTATGTAAGAAACGAATCACCAGTCTATGTGTTTTGTTTTTTTAAGCCCATTCAAAGTTAGGAGTCTGGAGAAATCGCCAGTGTATCTCCCACCACTACTGGCCTACCTTGACCCTTTGAGAGAATGTGGTGGACAAGCCCAGGTTAAATCCTGACCTTTAGAGAAGCCTGGCGGGTTATAATCCATGGGGTCACAAAGAGTAGGACAGGACTGAGAGACTAGGCATGCACTCTGTTGACCCTCTGCACCATCTGACAGTGGGCAGATGATTGACATCTCTGAACTTCAGTTTCTTCTACGAAACAGAAATCATGATACTGCCTGTCTCAAAGGGTTGTAGTAAGGACTAAAGGGATAATGAATTAATTAGGCATTCAGCTAACATCAGCTATGTTTTTCAGTACTGTTATTGTTATAGGCTTAATATTGCCCTTATTATGATGTGATTTGTTCTATTAGACAAGAATATTAATGTTAATAATAACAATAGGAGCATGACATCTAATTTTTTACTTTTAAAGCAGTCACTGGCCAGGACAACTCCAAGAGTATCAGAAAGTAAGTTCCCAGGCCATTGTAGACAATTATGCCTCTCTCCACCAATTCCAGCTCCAATCCAGAGGCTCTCAAAACCCCCGACCGTCAAGTTCCTCTATTTGACATCTTTTCCCTGTGAGCTTCAGGAGGACCTGATACTTCTCAAGACTTATCCTCACCTTTCATGGACCTACCAGGCAGGGAATGTACTGGAATCAGAAAGCACATCCCATTTATCTTTGGATCTCTTGACACTTTACACAGAACTTGGCCCATAAAAACCAGGCCAGAACTAAGGTGAAGCAAGGGAGGCTCCTGGGGCATAAAATCTAAGGCTGTAATCACTCTCAAGCATAGCTCTATACTTTCACGACCCTGAGAATTAGCACTTCCTTAAATTTTGTGCCCTAGAAGCCTCCTTTATGTCACCAGGGTCCTGTCTCTGCTTAGAAGAGATGCTTTATCAAGATGACGTGAACAGATGAATGATAAAAGGATTTCTCAACTGTTCTATAACCCTAACCCCCAGCCCTGGGCACCCAGATGCTACTGCTGGTTTGCTGGCCTGGATACACACAGGAAGAGAAGATTTTGATACAAGAAAGTTTTTAGGAATTGCTGTACCAATAATAAATGCAAAAGTACCTGATTTAACATTTATTTATTTGACTGCATGAGGTCTTAGTTGCAGCACAGCACAGGGGATCTTCCTTGAAGCCACAAAGGCTCTCTAGTTGTGGTCCACAGGCTTANGAAAGTTTTTAGGAATTGCTGTACCAATAATAAATGCAAAAGTACCTGATTTAACATTTATTTATTTGAATGCATGAGGTCTTAGTTGCAGCACAGCACAGGGGATCTTCCTTGAAGCCACAAAGGCTCTCTAGTTGTGGTCCACAGGCTTAGTTGCCTTGTGACACGTGGGATCCTAGCGCCCTGAAAAAGGAATTAAACTCACATCTCCTGCATTGGAAGGCAGATTCTTAACCACTGAACCATCAAGGAAGTTCCTAAAGTACCAATTTTTAAAAAGCAGCAGTCTCAGGTTTTTCTTACCTAAAAAAGTCTTCCTCTAGGCTTCATCAAGTTATCGGTCTTCAGAATTAATTACAAAACTCCAGTCCAACCAGAAACATCTGCTGCCCATTAGTAAAACACTAACCAAGGAACTGAAAGAAAGCAGGTCCCAGGAGCCTTAGGTCCCCGATTTATTAATTTACAAAGCTTGTTTCCTCCTTCTCCCTCGAATGATTTCCAGAAAGAGTCAGGCAGGTCTAAAATCTCTGTGGGATTTTACTCTCTGTCCCCCAGGACTACTTACACAACCGATACCTTTCCATAGGAAAAAAAAAATATATATATATATATATTTCTCTTTGACTGTACCTTCTCATTCAATTCCAGCTTCTGCCTTCAACTCTAGAAACTTTCTTCCCTTGAAGCCATAAGTCTCCTAATCCATCCTTTCTGATTCTCATTTAATGAGTTCATCTACTCTTGGAGACCAAATTGCAGCTGTGGAATTTCTTTATGGAGTCAAACCATGCACTAAAAATGTTCAGAATTTTATCATAAGCACAAGGCACATAATAAAATATGTATATATGAAAAAGCATCAAGATGATGATAAACCACTAAAATGTCAACCATTTGTTGTGCATTTAGTATGTGCCAAACCTTCTTTCACTTTATCCTGCTACTAATTAGTTCAGTTTTCTCTCCTATAAAATATGCCATGTGAACTGATTTGTTACCTTATTTCAATTTGAAGGCATCTAGCATGCGGCTACAAGGGTTACTAAAGCTCTGAGGAGCCCAGGGCTCCTTCCAGGGCCTGACTTAGTTATATAGTGAAGTGGACATCTATCATTTGTTCCTACCCAGCATCCATCCCCCTGTTTCTAGAAATGGTGCCCCAATTTTTGGAAACCGCTTTTCCACCTCTCTCCAACCATATGTAAGGGGTTGGACTCAGCCTGTTGGTGTCAGAGATGGGTATGGGTCAGAGTTCTAACTAATCTGAATGGTGCACATCCTAGCGCCTGTGGCGGCTCATGTGTGGACATGCTGTGAAAGTCAGAGGGATGGAAGGGAGACCCAGACCATGAGCTGGAGAAGTGATTCCTTCTCTGCACAGGATGGCCATCAGCTGAAAGTTACTGAATGGTCACTTTTCTTTCATGCAGGAAGATCCTTCCAGTAGAAAATAGACTTAGAGCTGGGGCAGAAAGATTCCAGAATACCTTGTGTGGACTTCTGGAGCCATCTCTGCCAGAAGTTGGAATTTGCAGTTACATAAAACAATTTGTTTTCACTTAAGCCAGTATGATACAGGAGACATTCATAATAGCCTGAAAAGTGAAAGTGTTAGTCACTCAGTCATGTCCGACTCTTCATGACCCCATAGACTATAGCCTTCCAGGCTCCTCTGTCCATGGAATTCTCCAGGCAAGAATACTGGAGTGGGTTGCCATTCCTTTCTCCAAGGGATTTTCCCAACCCAGGGATCAAACCCACATCTCCTGCATTGTAGGTAGATTCTTTACCATCTGAGCCACAAAGGAAGTCCATGATAGTCTGAAGCAATGGCTGAAGCACTGATTTAAATCAACTGGAGGGACATCCCTTGTGGTCAAGTGGTTAAGAAGCCGCCTGCCAATGAAGGGGACATGGGTTTGCTTCCTTGTCCAGGAAGACCCCACATGCACTAAGCCTGTGCACCACAACTACTGAAGCCTGCACACCTAGAGCCTGTGCTCTGCAACAACAGAAGCCACCACGATGAGAGCCGCACTGCAGCGAAGAGTAGCCCAGCTCGCCACACCTAGAGAAAGCCTGAGCACAGCAGCTAAGACCCGGCACTGCCGAAAACAAACAAATAAAATTCTTAAAAAAAAAAATCGTTGGCGAGTAGTGACTGCTGCAGTAACACAACCACTTGGCTCAGACCAGCACTGCCAGTGTTTTCACAGTCAGATCTGCCAGACAAGCACCCCAGTGATTAGTCCAAATTGACCCCAAAACAAGCTACTGCAAGTATCTTTATTCATTATACCTAAGTATTTAGGGGGTGGTTTGCAGCAGATCCCATCCCCTTTCAGAGAGAGAAACGCCTTCCTGATGGAACTGACCTGCAGTTAAGAAAGCAAGGTTTTTGTCCTCCAGTTAAATACTTCAGCGGTAAGAGCGAGGGCTCAAAGACAGGGGTGTTTTATTCTGCACCTGAACGGTGGAGATTAGGTGTGCTGCAGCTTCACACCTAGAAGCTGCAGTGGCTAATGAAAGCTGAAATGAGGCAGGAACCAGCGTGCTAGGTAAGGGGAAATGGATGAACTTGGGAGAGTGGCTGCTGTGGGGATCCTTTCCCAGGCAGCACCTCTAATTGTATGAGCAATAAGGACAGCACCGCAGAGGCTGGAGGCTTGGCAGAAGCCAAATGTTGCCTAAATGTGACTGTACCAAGTTTCTAAACTTTGGTCTTGGTCAGTAAGACCTGACTGGTTCAAAGAAGCATTTACATAAATCTTCAGCCTTTAGAGCAGATTCCATGAGAAAGCTCCAGAAGCACCATGATAGGCTAAGGACACAAAGCACTGTTAAAGGACCTGCAGGCAGATGTAACTCAGCCTTCACTGATGTGTTCACCAGATTTCTGAGCTCTATTTAGACTCCTCCAAATGTAAATCTTTTCTTTCTCTTTGCTTCTTCAAACTGAGGCATCTCCTGCTGAACAGTGCTAGGGAGAGGCAATGTTGGACCAAGTAACACATTTTTAATGATATGAAACAAAGCTTTAATCATCATAGTTATTTACAAAATAATGTCTTCCTTGCATTTGGTTTAATAGCACTTTGTCCACAGCTTTCATCAAAACAACTACCCATCTGACTTATTGGAAGATTATATGAAATGTCAGAAGAGCTCCCTGGGCTCATAAAGTGCTTCCTCGCCAATCAGGATTTTAATTTTGGATGGGGAAAGAATAAATACAATAATCATTGAACACTGTGACATTAACTGATCAAGACACCCACTTCCCTTGAATTATCAATTTCACATTGGCATAAAAAATAGACCAGTGACAATTTAATCCCACATCTGGTGACCTTTAAGTAATGCTGTAACACTTCACAGCTTTGTCATTAGCATGCCATCAGCCTTCTCTCTGAAAGAAATGATACCTAAATGCTTCATTTTAAAAATGTCTCCAAAGTTTGCTAATGTTTAATATCTGGTAACAGATCTCAAGAAGTATAAAGGACCCATGCCAGGCAACTTTGTCAAAAGCAATCTTCAAAATAATCCTATTACAATTTACCAAGAGAGGGACATTGGATAGTCAAAAAGCTATAGAACCATGATATGCATTGTATTCAAGGGGAGACCTGCTCACAGCCATATCCTCCTGGTGGGTAAGGATGTTGGTGCCAGCACTGTGGGACTCCATCAAGATTTCAAATATAGACCCCTTTCTACTCAACAATTCTACTTCTAGAGTTCTAGTCTACTGAACTATTTATACATGGGCACAAAAGACTGTTCGTTATAGCATTGTCTATAATATCAACCATATCCAAAACTATAAACCTAAATCTCTTGTGACTCAGCTGGTAAAGAATCTGTCTGCAATGCAGGAGACCTGGGTTCAATCCCTAGGTTGGGAAGATCCCCTGGAGAAGGAAAATGCTACCCACTCCAGTATTCTGGCCTGGAGAATTCCATGGACTGCATAGCCCAGGGGGTCAATAAGAGTCAGACACGACTGAGAGACATTCACTTTCAAATTTCCTTTAAAAGAGGAATGCTTAAATAAATTGGCACACCTGCATTATGGTGTGTGATGCAGTCACTAGAAAGGAATGAGCTACCATATACACTGACCTCATAAGTTCTTTGTGCTGTACCATTAACAACACATCTAACCTATCAAGAAATCGTCTTGAACTCGTTTCAGACTATGACCAGAATCCAACCACTTCTCACAACCTCCTGTGTATCCATCCTGATTCAAGCCACCACTATCTCATTTAAATGACCGCAGTCACCTCCTAGCAGGTCTCTCATGTCTATCTTCTCTCCAAAAAGTCTATTATGAACATGGCAGGCAAAGTCATCTTGCCAAATGTCATTCAGATCAAGTCTCTTCCTAACAGCAAAACCTTACAGTGACTTCCCATTTAACTCCCCATGAAAGCCGAAGTCCTCACAATGGCAATGAGGCTCTTCCTGATCAACTCATTCCCTCCACCTCAACAATTACTTCTATGTCTTCCATTCTTCTATCTAACAACCACTACCCCCCCCCACCCCGTGTTCTGCTTTAGCCTCTGTTTCTTTCTCTTCCTCAATCATGCAGAGTCTTTGGGGCCTTTGCACTGGTTGCTCTCTCTGTCAGAAATACTCTTCCCCAGATACCCACATGTTCATTCCCGTACCTTCTTCAAATCTTTGTTCAAAAAGCACTTTCTCAAAAAAGCGCACTTTGAAAATGTTAGTTGCTCAGTCCTGTCTGACTCTTTGCAACCCCATGGACTGTAGCATACGAGGTTCCTCCATCCATGGAATTCTCCAGGCAAGAATACTGGAGTTGGTAGCCATTCCCTTCTCCAGGGGATCTTCCCTGACCCAGGGGTTGAATCCAGGCCTCCTGCACTGCAGGCAGATTATTTACTGTCTGAGCCACCAGTGATCTTGACCAACACATAAAATAACAAAGTATCTCCCCCTGGCACAACTAATCCCATTTTCCTTTCCTCTATAGCACTTATCTCCTAATTTACCTGCTATATCATAGCTTACTGTCTACCTATCCCTCTCTCCACTAGAATATAAACACCAAAAAGCAAGAATCTTAGTCTGTTTTGCTCACCAATATATTGCAAGAGCCTTGAACAGTACCTGGCGCATAGTAGATGCTCAATAAATATTTCCTGAACAAATGAATGCATGGACATAATAAAATAACATTCATAACAAGACGCTTTATTGAGCACTGATCCTCTTATAAGCACTAAACTAAGCATTTAGCATATATTCTGTCATAAAATCCTTACATAAATACCAGGGAAAGCAGAAAGGGCAGAAGAGAGGGTAAGGTATTATGATTCCCACTCTGCAGGGGAAGAAAATGGAAAACCAGAAGATTAACAATCCACAAAAGTTACATTCTAATAAACAGCTGGATGAATGAGAGGAGGGGAAGGAGATTTGAATGCAAGCCTGTCCACCTGCTAAATGGGAGATTTTAACCACTTTGCCTGATTGCTGCTCCGAATGGAGCCCAACCAGTTAAAAATCTATGTGCATTCGTGCTTAGTCACTTCAATAGTGTCCAGTTCTTTGCGACTCAATGGACTGGGGCCTGGCAGGCACTTCTGTCCATGGGAACTCCAGGCAAGAATACTGGAGTGGGTTGCCATGCCCTCCTCCAGGGGATCTTCCTGACCCAGGGATCAAACCCACATCTCTATGTGTCTTGCATTGGCAAGTGGGTTCTGTACCACTAGCGCCACCTGGGAAGTCCTAAAAAGCTACATATCCACTCAGTCTCTTGCTCCATCCTCTTTAGTTTTCCATAACACCTATTATTGTGATCCACACAGTGGTGAACGGCAGCAATGAAATTAAAAGATGCTTACTCCTTGGAAGAAAACTTATGACCAACCTAGATAGCATATTCAAAAGCAGAAACATTACTTTGCCGACTAAGGTCCGTCTAGTCAAGGCTATAGTATTACCTGTGGTCATGTATGGATGCGAGAGTTGGACTGTGAAGAAGGCTGAGTGCAGAAGAATTGAGGCTCTTGAACTGTGGTGTTGGAGAAGACTCTTGAGAGTCCCTTGGACTGCAAGGAGATCCAACCAGTCCATTCTGAAGGAGATCAACCCTGGNAAGGAAATGGCAACTCACTCCAGTGTTCTTGCCTGGAGAATCCCAGGGACGGGAGAGCCTGGTGGGCTGCCATCTATGGGGTCGCACAGAGTCAGACACGACTGAAGAGACTGAGCAGCAGCAGCAGCAGTAGCAGCAGCAGCAAGAGGTACCACACAATTCTGGTTTTTTTCCCTTTCACTCCCCTCCTTCAAAGAGTACACATCCAGGCCTGCATTACTTCACTTCTAGGAGAAATCCAGTAGGAAAATCCATCAAAATATTATAGACAACAAAAACTTCATTGTTCATCTTCTATGGAGTTTCAAGATACTTGTTTCTATGTTCTGTCATAATTGCAGGCATGTGAGGCAGCCCCAGAAAAGAAACCAGCTGTAACTTCAGCACTTGTAAGCAAACTTGACTGCTCTCTTAAACTCAAGAATTTGATGGCATTTTAGGAAAAGAAAGGAAATTAACATTTCCCACATTTTTACTTTGTGCCAGACACAAGCTAAACTGCATGTTCATTTTAATCAATGAAAAGACAGAATACTTGCACAAAGTGAAATGGCTATAAGAAATGCAGATGCCAGGTATAAGTGAACAGCAAAAACCCAATGCTCTGTCCACACCATGCTGCTGCTTGAGTCTAGAGCCATGGACCAATAGCATTCCTCTGTTTTAGGTTCCAACCATCCATCATACCTTGATAGCTTTTATGCATCAAGACAAAGCTGGAAGTGAGAAGCAGCTTGGAGTGGATGGTGAACTGTTGCAAGGGCACAAAGTCTGCAGCAGAGATATGTCCTAAGAAGGATCAGCTGGGACACAATTTTGAAAGCTTTGTAGTATAGACTAGAGAACTCAGGCCTGGAGTGCCTTTAAACGTTCTAAGCAAGAGAATGAGATGGGCAGAGTTGAGTTCTAGATTCATCATCCTAGAACAGGATATATACAGGCTTTGAGAGGGACCAACTCCAGGTAGGGTGACTAGTTGGGAAGCTACATTGCTGTTATCCCAGTAAAAGATGAAAGTCAGCTTAAATAAGGCAACGAAGATGCAACAGGACCTATATTTTAGGAGGTAAAATCAGTAGGACTTGGTGGTCATATGGATACAAAATGTAGAAGGGAAAAAAAGGAATCAAAGATATCCATTTTTCCTTTGTATTTTTTCCCAAGTGCCACAGTCTTTTTCTAAATCAAAGGAAAGTCGCATCCAACTCTTTGCAACCCCATGGACTATATAGTCCATGGAATTCTCCAGGCCAGAATAATGGAATGGGTAGCCTTTCCCTTCTCCAGGGGATCTTTCCAACCCAGGGATCAAACCCAGGTCTCCCACATTGCACACAGATTATCTACCAGCTGAGCCATAAGGGAAGCCCAAGAATACTGGAGTGGGTAGCCTATCCATTCTCCAGNGTAGCCTTTCCCTTCTCCAGGGGATCTTTCCAACCCAGGGATCAAACCCAGGTCTCCCACATTGCACACAGATTATCTACCAGCTGAGCCATAAGGGAAGCCCAAGAATACTGGAGTGGGTAGCCTATCCATTCTCCAGGGGATCTTTCTGACCCAGGGATCGAAACAGGGTCTCCTGCAATGCAGGCGGATTCTTTACCAATTGAACTATGAGGGAAGCACTATTGTAATAAACAGGGGTGCCTTAGGACAGATTCCCAAACTGAATTTATGAATACTTAAGGCGACAAAATTATACCTAACCTGACCAGTGACACATTCGGCAGGTATAGTTTATGACCAGAATATATCACATCCACACAATTAAAGAATAATTTAGCCTTAAGAAAGGGCTAGAATTCTCTTTTCTGGAAAATTATCTTTTCCTACCTCAAGAGGTGTCTTGACAGAGACAGTCTTTATAATTCTTGGTTATGTTTACAGCAATTTAATTTTAGAAATCATCCTAAAGACAGATCTTTCTATAGTAAATATTCCCAGCTGCCGTCTTTGGAAGGAGTAATTTGATTAGTGGCACTCTGTTGAACTGCATTAAAACTGGTTTCTTCACATAAGGTCTATTGCCTACATAAAGAAAAAAAGCAAATCATAAACTAATGTCTAGGTGATCTGTTTGGCACAAAAGTGATAGCAGGATGGGGTTAACAAGTGTTTGTGGAGAGATAACAGGGAATGATGAACTCTCTCAAGTTTTACGGTTTATTAAAGAGTTTATTGAAATCTCATAGAGCAGTAACAAATGATCTAATAAAGCAAATAAGATTAAGCAGTGCCAGTAAACAAATTTATAATAAAACTCCAGAAGAGTAGACATAAACAATTTTTATTTTTTTAATTCTTGCAAAAGTCATATTAATATTTCCAAATCTTGTAAAGAGTTTTGGAATTAGGACCTTGTTTGAAAATGGGCATAACCATTCAAATCATGATTCATGTAATTTATTAATTCATTTAATGGGTTTATTTAGCCACATTAGCAAACTTTTTAAAGGAAAATAAATTTTCCTGGCATGAGATTGGGGGAAAACCACTGAACATTGATCAGCAAATAAATGGTATATGATGTAGAGTTTTGTTGGAAAATGAAAAACAGGTCAACAAGCTTGAGTTGAAGAGACAAGGAAAGCTTCCTGAAGGAAGAAGGGCTTGCTTAAGGAAGTTACTAGACATCAGGTGATGTTTCTAGCAGCCTTCTTCCTTGCCCATCTTTCTAAAAGGAGAAAAGGGGTTCAGAGTAAATATAGGCACATGGGCTGTGGACATTCTCCAGAGATTCACATATCTAACACAGCTTGGGAAAAGTACAATTAACTATTTTGGCCAAAACACGTTCCTAGGTAACAAAGTGACCTGCCTGAATGAGCTAAATGGACAACAACCAGGTACATCTCAGCAGCAAAGGTGAAGACCCATGTCCCCACAGAACAACAGACCTCTCCATGGATTCTTCTATGCACAGATCAAATTAGAGACCAAATGCTCTCTAAATACCCTGGAGTTGTATGAAGTCCCTTGGAAGCTAGGCAGGATGGATATTGAGTTTGCACCACCCTGTTAGAACAGGAACTGGGCACAATAAGTTGAGACTAACAAAAATAAGGGTCTTATTTCTTGCCCACCTAAATACTGGACTAGGGGTTGTACCTGCTACATACAGGAGAATGCTTTAAATCTCCTGGGCAGATACAGACAGGTTAGTAGAAAGAAAGAAGAGAAGGTGAAGGCATCCTGGTAAGAAATCTAGGGAAATTTCTCAGGAAGGTTCCCAGAGGGGCAGAATCATTGAGTTTTAAAGATGGGTTTCTGAACCTCTTTTTGGATACGGAAGTGTCTTATGGACTGGATGTTTATGTCCCCCCACCCAATTCACATATGGAAAGTGTAACTATCAACAATATAATATTAGATAGTATTAGAAGGTAGAAACTTTATGAGGTGATTAGGTCTAGATGAGGTCATGAGGATAAGACCCTGATAATGAGTTGGTGGCTCATTGCTAAAGAATCTACCTGCAATGCAGGAATCTTGCAGGAGACACGGGTTCTACCCCTGGGTCTGGAAGATACCCTGGAGTAGGAAATGGTGACCCACTCCAGTGTTCTTGTCTGGGAGATTCCATGGACAAAGGAGCCTGGCAGACTACTCCATGGGGTCACAAAAATGTCAGACACAACTTAGCAACTAAACAACAACAAAGAAGAGGAAAAGTCTACAGTTCTCTCTCTCACTCTCTGTTTCCCCACCATGTGACAATACATCAAAAAGGCAGCCACCTATCAGCCAGGAAAAGGCTCTTCACCAAGAACTGGACCCTGGTGGCACTCTGATCTCTGACTTTCACATAGCCTGCAAAACTACAAGAAACAAATGTCTGTTGTTTAAACCTCCCAGTCTACAGTATTCTGTTACACTACCCCCAAACGATGAAGACAAAGGGCAATTCCAAAGGTGACATGTGAATCTTGCAATTGGTGAAGATAAAAACTAAGGCTGGAGTTCTTCACTATCCCAAGACTGAGCTTTGAGTTTTTATCTCTGGGCTTTCTAATACTCAAAAAAATGAGAAATATGAGTTAATTACATGATTCACATCTTTTGGGAAAAGTTACATGTGCCAATTCTTCTAGATACCAACAAAAATTTAATGAAATAACTTTTTTTGCTTTATTCCATGGATACTGTTCAACATAAGATACAATATTTCCTCTGACAGTTTTGTAAAAAATAAGAATGTAGTTTCCATTTTTTCTTGTTTTAACTCTTAATAAAACCTTTTATGTTATTACTCATCTTTTCTGTTGGATTAGGTTTTCTGCCAGTATAAGGCCTGTGACTCATTACAGAAACCAAGTTCTTAGCACAGTGGTACATGCGAGGGCTTCACAAATGTGTGCTTAACCAGAAGTAAGTAATGCAGTGGAATGACTTCTGATGGAGAGAGGTACTGACCTAAACTAAAGATACGTAAATTTTCAGTGCTATAACAAAATACCACAGACTGGTGTCTTAAACAACAGACATTTATTTCTCACAGTACCAGAGGCTGGGAAGTACACATTCAAGGTGCCCGCAAATTCAGTTCTTGGAGATGGCACTCTTCCTGGTTCCCTTCTCGCTGTAAATTCACCTGATGGAGAGACAAAGCTCTGGTGTCCTGTCCTTTTCTATAAGGGCACTAATCCTATCACAGGGGTTCCGTCCTCATGACCTCATCTAAACCCAACAACCTTCCAAAGGCCCCACCTCCTAATACCATCACACTGGGGTTAGCATTTCTACCCATGAATGTTGGAGGGACACAAACATTCAGTTCATAGCAGGATCTAACTTGAACAGTACATAACAGGACCTAATTTGCACCACTGATAAGAATCTAAACCACCAAAACTCTCCTAAGCACATAGTTTCCTTAACATATACTGAAAAGAAGCTTATAATATCTATAATTTCTCTTCAAGATATGCAAAAACATTTCCTTTTTTGCATTAGAACTATGAAAGTCTGCCTGCACTTCTAGATTTTTTTTTTTTAATGATGGATCTTTGGTTCAGTTACAAAATAAGATTTGTTGAATCAGAGCAAAACCATCTAAGTAAGTGTCTTAGA
This sequence comes from Neotragus pygmaeus, assembly GCA_006410875.1. NCBI lineage: Eukaryota > Metazoa > Chordata > Mammalia > Artiodactyla > Bovidae > Neotragus > Neotragus pygmaeus. The sequence continues at coordinate 1,917,652 of SJYV01008059.1, forward strand.
AATAAAGCTCAATCTTGAATCCAATGTTTCATTGTGTAACGACTCCATTTTCAAACTTTTGTCAATGACACAGCATGGACACTGACTAATCATAAGAGGTACCAGCTGTAAGCAAGTGCTGTAATCATCTGGATGCCTGCCAGGGAAATATCTATGAGTTATGATGGATTTAAAACTCGAAGTATTCAATAGGTGGTGAATAATTAAGTTAGTAATTCCTTAATTGTAATTTTATTCATACAGAGATTTCTAGAATTAACAGCTATATAAACATTCTTATGATAATCTAAGGTCTTTGCTGAGGTAAAAATTGATTTTTTTTTTCAGTACTGAAACCACCTAACTAACAAATTTGTATATGTAATTTGAACCTCCAAAAGGCATTCAGATGTCCCCAACATGACTGAATGTTGGAACTAATGCAGCAATAACAATATTTCCTTTATACAAACAATTTTATAATATTGCAGGACACAGTTGCATCTAATGATGGTGACCAACACAAAATCACTGGGCAGCCAGCTTCTACTTTCTGCAGCAAGGTCAGCAATTATTCTGAAATAATTTCCTGTTACTAATGCCTTCCCAGAAGTACTTAAGCATGATGGCCTTATGAATATAGTTGTTAATGGAACTACCTTTAGTATTTGGATTTTTTGGGAAGTCTGATAAAGATAATATTCCTCCAAAGGTTACTATCCAGATTAGAAGTCATTTTTATCACTGGACCTAAGTTCTAGCCAGCTGTCATTAAGAGCATCTTGTTAGCCAGTGAAGGACTTTGTAGCTGGGTCAAGGCCAGGGAAATCGGGGGCAAGGTTGCTAAGGTAACGAATGTGTCCAAAAGCTTCTCTCAGCATCAACCTTTCATCTTGTTAAATTTAGATAAGCAAAGCCCTGTGAGGAGAATGCTAATAAACCAAATGACAGAAACAACTGAACAAAGATATTTTTAAGCTTGATAGATGTGTGTTTATGCTCTTTAATAAAGATACAGCAATATGTGTGGGCTTAGAGATGTCCATGGAAATGAGCTAAATTATCCTGGGTCCACACATTGTTTACATTAGCGTGTGAAATATGTGGCTCTACAGAACAGAGTTTAATATAATGATACACATGGATTGAGTGCCTGTTTGGTACCTGAATTTGTTTTTCAGTGTAACATTTGAGTCTGAGAAGAATTAAATTCTAAAGATAGTGAAGCTTAACGTGCCTTCTAAAGAGTCCAGACTCAGTGAGGTAGAGAAACTTCAATCCTTGCTTTAGGGAGTGTTGGCTACGTGGAGTGAGGCTACTGTGCGAAAAATATACAAGCTATCCAGCAGTCCAACTCCTGGGCATATACCCAAACAAAACTATAATTCAAAAAGATGCATGCACCCCTATGTTCATAACAGAACTATTCACAGTAACCAAGACATGGAAACAATCTAAATGTACATCAACAGATGAATGGATAAAGATATGGTACATATATCCCATGTTATATTATTCAATCATGAAAACCTAGAGGGGTGGGATGGAGATGCAAGAGGGAAGAGATATATGTATACTTATGGCTGATTCATGTTGTACAACAGAAGTCAACACAGTATTGTAAAGCAATTCTTCTCTGAAAGTGAAAGTAAAAGTATTGGTTGTTCAGTCTTGTCCAATTCTTTGCAACCCCGTGGACTGTAGCCCACAAGACTCCTGGAGTGGGTTGCCATTCCCTTTTCCAGGGGATCTTCCTGATCCAGAGATCGAACCTGGCTCTACAGTATTGAAGGCAGATTCTTTACTGTCTGAGCCACCAGGGAAGCTAATTAAAAATAAATAAATTACAGATAAGAAGAAGNCTGGAGTGGGTTGCCATTCCCTTTTCCAGGGGATCTTCCTGATCCAGAGATCGAACCTGGCTCTACAGTATTGAAGGCAGATTCTTTACTGTCTGAGCCACCAGGGAAGCTAATTAAAAATAAATAAATTACAGATAAGAAGAAGGATGAAATAATGCCATTTATAGCAACATGGATGGACCTAGAGATTATCATACTAGCTAGATTATCTAGATTATCATACTTTCTGAAAAAAGTCAGAAAGAGAAAAGTGATAAATGATTACACTTATATGTGAAGTCTAAAATATAACACAAATGAACACATATATGAAACTCACAGACATAGAGAACAGATTTGTGATTCCAAAGGGGGAGGGGGAGAAAGGAAGGAAAGATTGGGAGTTTGGGATCTAGCAGATGCAAACTACTATATACACAATGGATAAACAGCAAGGTCCTACTGTATAGCCTGGGAAATTATACTCAATACCCTGTGATAAACCATAATGGAAAATAATATGTAAAAGTACATATATATATATATATATGTATGTATATATAACTGAGTCACTTTGCTGTATAGAAGAACTTGACAATTTNTGACTGTTTCAGGTCTTCCTGCTCTAGGTTTCTACAGGACACCAGTTTGCTTATTAAAAACTGTATCCTTTGTGTTTAGACTAATTCCAGGGCCCTTTTATTTGTAGCCAAGAGTCCTACTCACTATACATCTAGAAAAAAAAGACGGAATCTGCTTAAGAAGGAAAAAGAGGAAGGGCTGACTTTAAAGTCCCTGTTGCCATCAGAGTGAAATGGATTAAAACACGCCACAAACCAACAGCCAACACACCCCCTTCATCACAAGAGTTAGTATCGGGAATCTTTCCCAGAAATGAAGTCCATTACGTATCAACCTGCTTTTTTTCTTTTTCAGGATTTGCTCCTTTTTGATTCAAAGACATATGAGATTAGGTTTTATTTCAGAATTTTGTAAAAAAACAAATACAGGTACATACAGAGACAGAAGTTTTAGAAAACAGGAGCCTCTATTTCAGGATTTTTCTTTCTTTCTTTTTTTTTTTTTTTTAGTCACATCACATGGCTTATGGGATCCTAGTTTCCGACTGGGGATCAAACCCTGGTTCAGGGAGGTGAAAGCCCAAGTCTTAACCACTGGACCACCAGGAAATTTTCTATTTCANCTTTTTTTTTTTTTTTTAGTCACATCACATGGCTTATGGGATCCTAGTTTCCGACTGGGGATCAAACCCTGGTTCAGGGAGGTGAAAGCCCAAGTCTTAACCACTGGACCACCAGGAAATTTTCTATTTCAAGATTTTTAAAGACCAAGGAGAGCCCAAGTAGGTTATGGTGAGGAGTGATTTTTTTTTCCCCAGAGATCTTTCTCAAAGAGAAAACATGGTTTTGATTTCAATCACATTAAGTAAGACTGTAGTAAAGATGAAAGAAAAGAAGGCAGTGTTTAGCTTTAGGCATCAATGTAAAAACATAGACCAGAAACTTACATCCCCCTTCCTTCCCCAAGTCCACCAAATCACTGACTTGAAGAATTTCTTTGCCCCAGGTGGAAAGAAAGAGGGATGTGTATTCTTGGTCCCTCTTCTACAAGTCCCTTCACTGTCAGGATACCAAGAATCAAGTCCCATCAATCTAGCAATTGTTCAGGCTATGGAGGCCCTTGTGCTTAGATAATAATGTTTTCATTTAGGTCTGTGCCACTCACTTATTTTGCCTGTACTTCTTCAAAGAATGGCATGGCAAACCCCAAAAGATATTCTTGAAAAATGGAGCCCAGTGTTGGAGGTTTCAACATTTGACCTTTTGTGTTGGCAGTGAGAGGACGGCCCACGTGAGACCCCAAGGGCGGATGAAAAGGCCCCCTTTGCAGGGGACACAGGCACAATTCAGGGTCCGCCAACACAGCCCAGGCTGGAATGTGTTCTGTGGGCTGAGGTGGGCGAACTCCTCCATGAACCACATTCTCAAAAGAGAACCTACCTGGGTTGAAATAAAAAATAATATTTAATAAGTCCTGGTCTCCCCACGTGATGGCATTCTTGTACTTCTGGTAGAGAGGGTAGAGCATGTCCTCCCAAGCCAAGCCTGTTGAAATCATGCTGTTCTGGAAAAGACAAAACCATCACAGTGGCTATGGCATGGCAAATACATCTGATCTGCTGAGTATCGGTGTACAGGGACGAGTTCTCCCCTGTACTCTCTGCCCCCCAGAGTGAAAATGAAATCAACAGAGGAAGGGGTCCTGCTGGCCTCAAGGCAGAGGACAAAGCAAACCTAGGGCTGGAGACTGCAGGCGTACACATGGATGGCAGACGAACCTGAACAAGAAGCGGGCCTATGGCTTCTCAGAAACGCAGGCCCCAGATGGAACCTTTCTTTGTTACACTAAATTCTTGCCTCTGAAGTGAAGGAACAAAATACAGATACCATAATTAAGGTATCTTAAGGAAAAATACCCTTTCCTTATCTCACAGCAATTATTTATTTTTAAGACAAAAGCAACATATTCACACTAAATATTCAGACAGCACACAAAGATGTAGAAAATAAAGATATTTTTTCCTTCTGCTTCCTACAATTCCCATTCCCACTTTCTCTAGATGGAGCCACAATTAGTGGCCAGTTTCTTAGGTATTCTTCTGGAAATTTCTAAGGCATAAAAGGAATCACACCCTATGGTACCATGTTTTGTTGCATTTAAATTTTTTCACTTAATATTTTTTTAGAAATCTTACTTATCTTACTTATAGATTTGACCCAATCCTTTTTAGTAGGAGGGTAATTTTTTTTTTTGACTTGTTCTCTACTGATGTTCACTTAGGTTCTTCCGGTTCTTTGCCAAGATAAAAGCTGAGGCCTTGTTCATTTATCTCTGTATATTTATGTAAATTTATCCCTAGGGTAATTCCAAGAAGTTCTCCAAGGTGTTTGAAGGCTGAGATACACACAGGGTTTAAAGATGGAATTCAGAAATGCAACATAATGTTCCAGAATAGTAACTCTGTTGAAGAGTGTTAAATTCCATAATCACCTGGGATTTTCCTAAACCAACAAATATTCTGTAACTTTCCAAATGCCTTTCTCTTCCCTGGCTTCTACAAGCCATCTACTTCTAAAGTCAATACACTGACACTCCAAGAACGTCACGCTGAGAAGACAAAGCCTTGATGTTTAAAAAAGGAAATATAAACTATTTTCTTACCTTGAACTGGGCACTTCTTATCCGAGTTAAATTCATTAGCATGACTCCTGAGTTAACTCCCGCGGAGCCATAGAAAGGGTGCCGGGCAAAGCGGCTGTACCAGCCAGTCTTGGGGATTTCATGCTCGGGAGCCATGGCTGCAAGCTGCGTGGAATTAAACTGCCTCAGAAGCTTCCAGATGTCATCAACAGGTCTCAGAAAGAGAACATCGGTGTCCACGTAGAGAAGAGAGTCCACATCCTTTAGAATTACCTTTGTATGTATTGGGTGAGGAGGGAAAACATGACAAGTCAGAAACAAAGGAAGTGGCCTGAGAGGTCAACACTGACACTGATTTCACTGATTAACGTGAATTCTACAAAGGGTATCACTCTTAGCCCTCATCCCTCTCTTCTCCTTGGACTTCAGGGAGAAGCGTCAATCAAAGGGTAGACGCTCAAAGAAAGATCAATCTTGATCCAGATTGGTACAGTTCCAGGACCCTTGACTATATTTGGTAAGGGTTAAACTTCCCAGGGAGTGAAAATATCAGCAAATGACTACTTTCTTCTTCTTCTTCTTCCATTCTCCAGTAAGGCCATCTGTTTTTCTCTTTTAGTTTTTTTCTTGGAAAATTTAGGGCAGGCATTAGAACACTCGAAGCTGGACAACTAGACTAGTTCATGCCAGGCTTTAGGGTAAATGCTCTGTCTCTGGATCCATTTCTTCCACTGTTGGTGGGTATGACTCTGCATCTTTTTGAAACAATATTTTCAATGAAGGTTTAGACTTGGAAATAGGTAAAGCAAGTCATTGGCTAGCTTTGTCTGCAGGGATTGGCAAATGCTTTTGTCTACATGGCTAGGGAATAATATTTTAGGCTCTGTTGCAGCTACTCAACTCTGCTGTAGGATAAAAGCAGCCATGGACAATATATAAACAAATGACCATGGGTGATTCCAGTAATACTTTACTTGCTGCTGCTGCTGCTAAGTCGCTTCAGTCGTGTCCGACTCTGTGCGACCCCATAGACGGCAGCCCACTGTCTCTGGGATTAGGTTGCCATTTCCTTCTCCAATGCATGCAAGTGAAAAGCGAAAGTGAAGTCGCTCAGTCATGCCTGACTCTTAGCGACCCCATGGACTGCAGCCTACCAGGCTCCTCCGTCCATGGGATTTTCCAGGCAAGAGTACTGCAGTGGGGTGCCACTACCTTCTCTGCATACTTTACTTGGGAACACTTAAATCCGAATTACATATAATCTTTAGATGTCACAAAACCTTGTTCTTCTGTTTCTTTTGTCAACCATTTGAAACATAAAAGACATTCTTGACTCAAGGGCTCTGGTTTGTCAACCTCTGTTGTAGATCATTCAAGTCAGCCACCTCAAGTAAATAAGTTCTCCTGTGCTAAATGCTTATTCGCTTACCAGAATGGTGCCCTGGGGTCTGAGACTTCAAAGCCATTGCTATTATAGTAATAGGGCTATTTACCTTGTTTTGTTATTGTCCCCCCAAATTTAGAGGTAGCTTAACCAAAGAAGGATCGTCATCTTAAAACCATAACACTAGCCATGGCCTGAAAGAGTCTTTCTAAGATGCAAGTGTTGTAGCCGTAACACTCAGTGTGATGGTGTTTAGAGATGGGGGTCTTTGGGAGGTAATTACAGCTACTTGAGGTCCTGAGGGTAGCACCTTCAAGATGGGATGCGTGTGTGCGTGCTCAGTCATGCTTGACTCTGCGACCCCACAGGCGGTAGCCCACCAGGCTTCTCTATGGGGTTCTCCAGGCAAGAATACTGGAGTGGGTTGCCATTTCCTTCTCCAGCAAGACGGGATCCGTGTCCTCATTAAAAGAGACATCAGACAGCTTGTGTCTCTCTCTTGCTCACTCACTCTTGCGCTCATCTCACTCTCGCTCGCTCTCTCTCTTTCTGCCATGTGAGAACATAGTGAGAATGGCAGCAGTCTGCATGCCAGAGAGAGGGTTCTCACCCTAATCTCAGTCTAGAACTATAAGAAAATACATTTCTGTGGTTCAAGTCACCCAGTTATGGTATTTTGTTATGGCAAGTTAAGACAACATTCCACTGAGATCCTAATATTTAAAATTGATGAACATGGGCACCATATGACACAGGCATCATGGAGATTTCAGTTTTGAATAATTTAAAAACTCACATGATTAGTTGTAACATTTATCTTTCCTTCCTCATATCATAGAGGAATATAATTTACATGTCAATAAAATGAAATAAAAAACAATGATCATCCACCATGTCACAACAGATTATCCAAATTAAAAAAATACATGTAACCTTGTTAAATACTTTGTAAATACATTAATCATTGCTGGGAATTCCAGCACTTATCCCAGGAAAAGTTCTGTTAGTAACAATACTAAAATAAATTGGAGAGTTAAAAAAAAAAATGAACTGAGATATTCAGTGATAGATATACAAGAGATTTTAAAGACATATTAAGGACACTAAAAAGCATGTCAAATATCTCATTATGATTTTATAATGATTATAGGTTGAAATGATAAAATTTTGGATATACTGAATTAAAATGTTATTAAAATTAGTTTCAAGTTTTTTTCTTTTTCAACATAAATACTACCGACTGAAAAATTACATAGCTGTGCAGATATATTTTCCTTTTACACCACAAATGGTAGCATAGCACAGTATCTCCAGTCTTCTCGCTTTCTTTTTTTAAAAACTGTTTATTTTGTATTGGGGTATAGCCGATTAACAACGCTGGGACAGTTGCAGGTGAACAGCGAAGGGACTCAGCCATACATGTACCATGTCTCCATTCCTCCTCAAACTCTCCACCCATCCAGGCTGCCACATGACACCGTTGCTTGCTTTTTTATTAACCAAAACAATACATGTCGGAGGGCTTGCCGTTCAGTACATAGAGATTTTATCTACTTATTTTTATGTATAGCGTTCTATTGTGTGGATCTACCATAATTTTTTTAATCATCTGAATAGAACATTTAAGCTCTTCTCAAGCTTTTGTTATCACAAACAAGGTCACAATAAAAAAAAATCCTCATCTTAATTCAAGTACACAACACTTTGGTGGGCTCTTTTTGGTATACAGATCATATTTCAAAATAGACATCTAAAAGTAGACTAATGATACATCTCAGGGACAGCACAGCGGATAGCCCTTGGGAATCTTGAGTCTGGCATTCCTGAGTTCAAATCCTGGCATCATGAGCCCTGTGACTCTGGATGAATGCCTCAGTCTTTCCAGGCCCCAGTTCCCCATCTGTAAAAACTGGAAAGTAAAACCTCTACCACTGCCACCCCTGTCCCCGGATTGTCACAATCATCCAGTGAATAAAAGACACAAGGAACTTGGTACACAGTAAGCCCTCAATAAACAGCCACTCAGCCTGGATGGAAGGGAGTATGGGGGAGAATGCATACATGTATATGTATGGCTGAGTCCCTTCACCGTTCACCCGAAGTTATCTCGTTAACAATCAATTATACCCCAATACAAAATAAAAAGTCAGTAAATAAATAAATAGCCACACTGCTACTATAAGGAGTTTCTGTGCTTTTTCTTTGAAAATGTTGACTTAAAAAAAAGTCGCAACCTAAAAGTTGAGAGTTATGTTTTATTTGGCAGAAATCTCTAGGACTGAAGCCCAGGAGGCAGCATCTCAANATTGATGCTTTTGAACTGTGGTGTTGGAGAAGACTCTTGAGAGTCCCTTGGACTGCAAGGAGATCCAACCAGTCCATTCTGAAGGAGATCAACCCTGGGATTTCTTTGGAAGGAATGATGCTAAAGCTGAAACTCCAGTGCTTTGGCCACCTCATGCGAAGAGCTGACTCATTGGAAAAGACTCTGATGCTGGGAGGGATTGGGGGCAGGAGGAGAAGGGGATGACCAAGGATGAGATGGCTGGATGGCATCACTGACTCGATGGACGTGAGTCTGAGTAAACTCCGGGAGTTGGTGATGGACAGGGAGGCCTGGCGTGCTGCGATTCATGGGGTCGCAAAGAGTCGGACACAACTGAGCGACTGAACTGAACTGAACAGAATCATGTCTAAAGGATACAAGAGTCAAACTGAGGGGCTCTGTCTGGCCTAAGATGGGACAATTTGAACATCAAAAAGAATAATTATGACAATGGATTGAAATACATCAAAAATAGAAAAGTCTAAGAGCTCATAATGATATCGGAAAAAAAAAATTTGAACTCTATTAGGAGTTGCTAAGGCCACTAATTCACTACTAAAATTTAATAAACAATAGGAAAGAATGAAGCGTACGTCTTGCCTTTCCTATATGAATTGCATTTCTATACAACAAAATTGCTGATAAAAAATGCTTTTAAAAATAATTCCAGATAGTAACTGCAGAAGAAATAGTAAGATTAAAAATCAGCACTTTTCAGCTCTTAATAAAATGATGGATCTAGACAACATACATCAATGAATGCCAAAACTATTAGGTGAAATGTTGGTGAGGAACTTAATAATGGAGAGACTATGTTGACAACATCTGAACTCACTAATCAATCAAAACATCATTAAAGATGGGACAATCAGACCTGAGGCACCTCATAATATAATGCAATGGGAAGTACACCCATCACCTATGAAAGAGTCCTGCCTAGGAATATTGATTGAACCTCAATCTAATCAACCCTCTAGTTCTAACTACAAGAAAGAGAGGACGTAGCTTTGAAAAAGGCAAAATCCAAAAATTGGGACCTTTTAAAGACAAATGACCCAGTTTCTCCCACAAATCAATAGTGTGAAAGAAAGCAGGGAGGGGAGCTGCTTTATAATAAAAGAGTCTTAAGAGACATAACAGTCACATCCAAAGAGTAGACCTTTTCTGGATTCTGAGTCAAACAAATCAATGTAAAGCAACATCTTTCACAAAATCAGAAGAAATTTAATGTAACTGAGAAATAGGTGATACAAAATTATTATTTGTGTTCAGTTTGATAATATTAGCTGGTGTTTTGAAAGATTCTAAGCAGTTAGAGATGCATGTGGCCTGCCCGCACAGTCGAATCTGACTCCGCGACCTCCATAAACTATAGCCCACCAAGTTCCTCTGTCCATGGGATTCTCCAGGCAAGAATGTTGGAGTGGGTTGCCATTTCCTCCTCCAGGGGATCTTCCTGACCCAGGGATCAAACCTCAGTCTCCTCTGCCTTTTGTTTTGCAGGCAGATTCTTTACCTCTGTGTCACGTGGGAAAGCCTAGATGCATGCTAAAGTATTTACAGGTGAAATAGAATGGGGTAAGAGGTTTGCTTTAAAATGCTTTAAGGAGGGACTTCCCTGGCAGTCCAGTGGTTAAGACTTTGCCTTCCAATGCAAGGGGTGTGGGTTCAATCCCTGGTCAGGGAGCTAAGATCCCACCCACATGCCTCTAGGTCAAAACACTCAAACATAAAACAGAAGCAATGTTGTAACAAATTCAATAAAGCCTTTGAAAATGGTCCACATCAAAAAGTACTTTAGAAAAAAATGCTTTAGGGAACTCTATTCTACCTTGTAATGACCTATATGGGAAAAGATCTAAGAAAAGAATGGATAAGTGTCTGCCTATAGTTGATTCACTTTGTTATGTCATAGAAAGTAACACAACACTGTAAATCAACTATAGTCCAATAAAAAATTTAAATGGCTTTAAAATGCCAGGGGAAATGTAGGGAAGTTAGTAAAACACACTAGCAAAATGTTTACGACTGTCAAAATTCTGAAAACAAAGCACCTGTGGAAAACTGGGTGCTTGAATTACAGTGCTGGAACAGATTGACTAATATTTCTTACAGTTTCAACATGGAGAGAGCCAGTAGCACCTGTCTGGTGCTTATGTAAATTATTCTTACTTCTGGCAAGAGTGTGTACTGAATGGAGTCAGCCAAACCATCATATTTAAAATTTCATATTTATCCTGGCCTTTATTCCAAAAGAAACATGTCAGTTCCTAAGGATAATCTGAATTCTGAAACATGCCCTTGTCTGAAAATATAAATGAAGGAAGAATTTGGTACACTGAAAACACTGTCCCTAGATAAAGATAAATAATTTGGTGACTCAGAAGAGCATACCATATAATCACCAGGGGGAACCTCTGAAGATTCTAAGCTTTCTGCTCATTTGGGCTGCTACCAAGCAACTGAAGCTGCTTTCTTAGCAAACCAGACACTTAAGTTTCTGTCAACAACACGAAAAACTGAAGGAGGAAGGCCTAGAAGTACATAGTCACTCTTCCTATTAAAATAAACTAAAATTAACTAAGAAGAAAAAAGATTTTAAAGAATTAAGGAATTGCTTATAATGTGACAATGATAATATATAAATAGTTCTTACAGATCAATAAAAAGATGAACACTCCAATAGAAAAATGGGCAAAGGACACAAAATCAATTGAGAATAATATAAATGACCAACATACATTATAAAAAACATTTTAAACACTTGAAAATCAACCTCAGTAATAATCAATGAATGCAAATTAAGAGAAGGAAATACCACTTTTATCTATCATATTGGCAAATGTTTTCAGTGAAAAATAGGATGAGATGGTTGGATGGCATCACCAACTCAATGGACATGAGTTTGAGCAAACTCTGGAAGAAGGTGAAAGACAGGGAAGCCAGGCATGCTGCAGTCTATAGGGTCACAAAGACTTGGGCACAACTTAGCAATTGAACAACAACAGTGACTTTTTCTAGAAACAGTAGTAACAATTGGTTCAACACTTCTGAAGGTCAATTAGGCAATATGCATAAACATCATTGTTTTTGCTTCAATAATTCTACTTCCTGGAATTAGTCCAAAGGATATAATTATGAATACTGACAAAGATTTAGGCAGAAGAAAGTTCATTCCAATGATGTTTATAATAGTTCAGATTAGCCCCTCAGTCATGTCTGACTCCTTGTGACCCCATGGACGGGCAGCATGCCAGGCTTCCCTGTCCCTATTTTCTTCAGTTTAAGTCTGAATTTTGCAATAAGGAGTTCATGATCTGAGCCACAGTCAGCTCCCGGTCTTGTTTTTGCTAACTGTGTAGAGCTTCTTCATCTTTGGCTGCAGAGAATATAATCAGTCTGATTTTGGTATTGACCATCTGGTGATGTCCACATGTAGTCATCTCTTGTATTGTTGGAAGAGGGAGTTTGCCATGACCAGTGCATTCTCTTGGCTAAATTCTGTTAGCCTTTGTCCTGCTTCATTTTGTACTCCAAGGCCAAACTTGCCTGTTACTCCAGATATCTCTTGACTTCCTACTTTTGCATTCCAGTCACCTATGATGAAAAAGACATCCTTCATCCAAATCATCCCGCTGTTTTGAGGTGGGTCTCTTGTAGGCAGCCAATAGAGTATTGTAAAGTGAAATTTAAAAAAAGAAAGAAAGAAAAAGACATCCTTTTTTGGTGTTAGTTCTAGAAGGTCTTGTAAATCCTCATAAAACTGTTCAACTTCAGCTTCTTCAGCATTAGTGGTTGGGGCATAAACTTGGATTACTGTTATATTGAATAGCATAGTAAACATTTATAACAGTAAAAATTGAACATAACCTAGATATTCAGTAGAAATAAATTATGATACATACATAAAATAGAACACCATGTTATCATTATCTCTTTTGCCATAAAGCTATTCAGATAAATATGAAAAGATTTAGAAATTTGCTTATATCATACTCAAGTATAAAAATGGGGCTTCTTTTTACTGACTCAGCAGTAAACAATCTACCTGCCGTGCAGGAGACGTAGGTTCCTGGGTTCGATCCCTGGGTTGCGAAGATCCCCTGCAGGAGGAAATGGCAACCCACTTCACTATTCTTGCCTGGAAAATCCCATGGACAGAGGAGCCTGGCAGGTTATAGTCCATGGGATCACAAAGAGTTGGACAACTTAGCAACTAAACAACAATACAAAGTATAAAAACAGGGCTATTAAAGTAGTATGTGTTATGTGTGCATACATAAATACATGCAAAATAATTACAAGTAAAATATACTCAAAGTGCCAATCAATGCTCTGATTAATGGGAGGGTAATTAATAAAAATAATTCTTTTTATTAGTCAATATTCTCTAAAATTTGTACACTGAACATATAAGGATAAACGCTATCTTTTAAGAGTGAAAAGAAAACTTTCTAAGGACTAACCTCTGCTTCTCCAACTGTGCTCAATTGTTCTTTCACTCAATCTGGGTTTATTGCACCCTATTTCCTCATTGATGGAACATAAGAGGGAAGCCATAACCCTTTCATTTCTACCTGCTGGCTCCACCAAGAGCCCTAGGGAAGAGACATACTGGTAGCTGGCCTCTAAGTGTGGAAAGCCTTTATCACTCAAATTGTTATACTTACTGTTTCATTTTACCTCACAACTGTTTCAGCAGTACCAACACCTCTGTCTTTTCTCCCTGGCTAAAACTAGAATTCAAGCAACATAGAGCTCCTGTGCCCTTCTCTTCTATGTCGATGGTCCCCTATCAGAAATACCCTGCCACCAAAAGACTCATTCATCTAGCCTGACTTCTACTCCAATAAATGCTTAACCTACTGGTTACAATCTTTTCATAACCCTATGCTCCTATTTCCAGGGCAAATCTATATTACTTCTTAGCTGTATCCATTTGGGGTTCTCAAAGGCAGAGTGCCTTTTTTTTCTCCTTTGGTAAGTTTAAATATCAGAGCTTGATAAACAGTTTTTAAATGTAGAAAATAATTGTTTTGTCATTGAAGGCGATCCTATTTCCAAATTAAGATATAATTTTAAAACTCTATCTTTGTAATTTTAAAAAGTGATTAAGGTCATAGAAATCAGTTAAATTGAAAATTGTACAGAGCAGATTAGAGAAATTTAATCTTTGCATTCTGGGATCTTACAGTTTCAGGCAAATCACTCACATGTGCATAGTGTCAATGTACAATTTCATACACTCAACAAGCATTTGTTAAGTACCTATTAATGGTCAAGGGACACTCCTTCCACCAAAGTTCTGGAGGTACAAATATGTACAGGCAGGGACACTATTTGAGAAGCTAACGGATTAGTCAAGGACACAGACAATATGTGAGCAATACAGTCCAGTGGATGAGTGTAATAACAGAGTCGTGTTCAAGGTAGTATATGCCCTTCATAGGGACAACTAAAGAGTCACTCTTTATTCACTAAAGGAGTTTCTCAAGTAAGGTGTTACTCCAGGTGTCAGCAGGTGATAAAAATAGTGTTTCCTAAGTCCTAGGACAGACTATGTTAAACTGAGTTCAAAAGGTTTCTTTGCTGTGTAACTTATCAGAGCTTTTAATACCTAATGTTCATCATGAATTCCCAAGGATAAATTTCCAAAGATTTGCACTGTGAATTTCCAAAAATTTTCCAAGGATAAGCTTATTGGACCACAGAACTCTTTCTTCCCAGATCACCTTGATCAAGAGTTTTAGAGTTCACAGTGTGCTTTTCTAAGGTACATAATCTCATGTGCCCAAGACTGCAAGCTTCTTGTGAAGATGAACTGAAGACATCCATGAGATGAGGAAACGGGAACATACCTTACTTACCTGTATATCTCCAGAATCTACCACAGCATTTGGCACAGAAAAGATACTCATTTAGTCATTGACCTATTTGTGACTTACTGCACCTTCCCAGCTGAGCCACCACAACCTGGAGGGAATAGTTAAAGCATGTATTAGCCTCACTTTACAAAAGAAAATATACAGTGCAGGGACATTAAGTGACTCAACCAAGAACACAGAGTAAGCTAGTGATGGCACGAGGATTGGAAAATAGATCCTCAAATCCAGTGTTCCTTTTCTTGTATGATCATATAATCTGAATTTTCTGGGTAGTCTTAATTTCAGATAGTCTGTTTCACTTTTAAACAAGACCAAGTGACATACCGGCTTTTTGGTTTGGAAAATAGCCTCCATAGTCACAACGTTCTATGTTTTATAAACATAAAAATATAAACATCTACCTAATAAATGTGGAAACATACAGTCAGTCATAATATATGGGAATCTATATGATATTGTGTGTGAGTGATTACAAAGAATTAAGAATGACCTTAAGTACAGTCTGATTATTCTGTGGGAGAAGGGCATTTACAATAATGGTAAAGTCCATTTTCAGTTCAGATTCTTAGTAGGGACAGCCACAGCTGGGCAAAGATGCCAGGAATCTCCCACATAGACATCACTCAGATAAAGAAGATGCTCTCAGGAGCTGGCTGTGGGTCCTTCAGCACAAAACGCTGTCAAGCCTGGTGCCCTCCCCTCAAGACTACATGTCAGGAAAGCACATAAACAAGGACGAGACCAAGATGGATCAACACATTTTCTGTAGCAAGAGATCCCCTGAGCAGCATGGACACATGGAATAATAGAAGATAGGCCCCATCAGACCAGCCCTCGGATGGTTTGCTAAGCCACATAAGTTCAGGATTATTGCTAGTCTTTTAGTGAGCAGGACACGGGTAACTATCAGAATGTTCTGGAGGCAGAGACACTCGGAGTCAGAACCTTGCCTCTGCTATAATACCTTGCCAAGTGAATTTATCTCTATAAAGCATCATCTATAAAGTGAAAAGAATAATTTTAGCTTCCTCATAGGACAACTGTGGTTTACATGAGATAAAAGGACCAAGTGCGTACCAGAAGACTTAGAACACAGTGAATGCTCAATATTTTTATTATAAATAGGTATATTTTAATTAATAATTCTATTATTATTGTGGGTGGGTGTGTCTGTATGTGTGTGTGTGTGTGTGTGTGTGTNTGTGGAAAATTCTGGTATTCCCATCACCAGACCACCTAACCTGCCTCTTGAGAAATCTGTATGCAAGTCAGAAAGCAACAGTTAGATTGATATTTGGAGAAACATCAATAACCTCAGATATGCAGATGACACCACCCTTATGGCAGAAAGTGAAGAGGAACTAAAAAGCCTCTTGATGAAAGTGAAAGAGGAGAGTGAAAAAGTTGGCTTAAAGCTCAATATTCACAAAACTAAGATCATGGCATCCGGTCCCATCATTTCATGGCAAATAGATGAAGAAACAGTGAAAACTGGCAGACTATTTTGGGGGGCTCCCAAATCACTGCAGATGGTGACTGCAGCCTTGAAATTAAAAGACGCTTACTCCTTGGAAGAAAAGTTATGTCAAACCTAGACAACATATTGAAAAGCAGAGACATTACTTTGCCAACTAAGGTCTGTCTAGTTAAAGTTATGGTTTTTCCAATAATCATGTATGGATGTGAGAGTTGGACTATAAAGAAAGTTGAGAGCTGAAGCATTGATGCTTTAGAACTGTGGTGTTGGAGAAGACTCTTGAGAGTCCCTTGGACTGCAAGGAGATCCAACCAGTCCATTCTGAAGGAGATTGGCCCTGGGATTTCTTTGGAAGGAATGATGCTAAAGCTGAAACTCCAGTACTTTGGCCACCTCATGCGAAGAGTTAACTCATTGGAAAAGACTCTGATGCTGGGAGGGCCCCATAATGGGGCAAAAATCCAAAGAACCTGGATAGCCAACATTGGAAATATAGGGAAAGGAGCATTTTTATGAATTCATTTATTTACTCGTCTATTCATTTCTAGTATTTTCTGGGCACTTTGAAAGTTTTCTTTGTCCAATTCAAAAAGAGTTAATTGTCTAGAACAGAAGAACCTTAATGATATATAAAATCTCATTCACCCTGGCTACCTCCATGGTTTGATTTTGAAAGCCAATTCTAAGAGAAAATCTAGTTTTCATAGGCAACATGGTTTAGTAGTCACACTTTTTGAAATATAATTGAGATATAATTCACATATCATACATTATACCTATTTTAAATTATAAAATTCAGTGGGTTTTAGTATATTTACAGAATTGTACAACCATCACTACCATCAATTTTAGAGCATTTTTATCACCATCTCTCTTTTAAAAATAAAAATTCCTGTATCCATTAGCAGTCACTTTCCCTTCCTCTAGCCTTAGGCAACCACTTCTGTCTCTACACATTTGCATATTCTAGATGTTTCATATAAATGAAGTAATATAAGATGTGATCTTTCCTGTCTGGCTTATTTCACTGAGCATAGTGTTTTCAAGTTTCATAAATGCTGTAGCATGTATTAGTACTTCATTTCTTTAAATTGCCAAATAGAATTCTATTGTAAGAATATATTACATTTTGTCTATCCATTCATCAGCTGGATATTTGGGTTGTTTCCACTTTTTTTACTCTTATGAATAATGCTGCTATGAACATTTATATACTATGAGCTTTTGTATGAAAATATTTTTATTTGTCTTGGGTATAAACTTAAAATTAAATTGCCGGGTTATACAGTAACTCAAAGGCTTTTCCAGTGGCTCAGCAGTAAAGAATCCACCTGCAATGCAGGAGCCACAGGAGATGCAGGTTTGATCCCTGAGTTGGGAAGATCCCCTGGAGGAGAGCATGGCAACCCACTCCAGTATTCTTGCCTAGAAAATCCCACGGACAGAGGGTCCTGGAAGGCTACAGTTCATAGGATCTATGGGATACAACTGTAGCGACTTAGCGTGCATGCACATGGTAACTCAAAATTTAATTTTTTGAGAAACTGCCAGACTGTTTTCCAAAGTGACTGTTCCATTTTATATTCCAACCAGCAATGTATGATGAGAGATTTACTCTTAGGTTCAGATGTCCCCCACTTGTTAGATGCGGGATCCTGTCTGTTCCAAGTATATAAATGACTCCATCTACCATCTGTAAACAGGGATAACGATGGTATTTACTTCACAGGATTATAACAAAAAATAAATAAACGATGTAGGCTAATGTTTACGTTTCAAAGTAAAGTGAAGTCGCTCAGTCGTGCCTGACTCTTTGTGACCCCATGGACAGTAGCCTGCACCAAGCTTCTCCGTCCATGGGATTTTCTAGGCAAGAATACTGGAGTGGGTTGCCATTTCTATTAGTTTCCTTCTTTTCATCTTTGGTATTTGGTTGGCAACAGTTGATTTGTAATAAAGTCAGACAGAGATAAAATTATAAATCCCTATTAACAATGAGATGCATACACATAGTTGGTGTTAAATAAATATTTTCGTGGATAATTGGAAAAGCAATAGATCTTATATACTGCTTGAATATCAAAATAAATTTATCTTTTTCTGCCTCTTGTGCAAGTAATGCCTAGGCTTCAGGAAGAAAAAACATAGAAATATGTCAGCTTTTTGTTTGGTCAGCATTTTTTTAGCTCCCCCCCCCAAACATTTTTTATTTCACCAACTTTTTATTTTGAAGAGCTTCAAATATATACAAGAATTAAAAGAATATTTGAATCATCACTCATATACTCACCATCTTGATTCATTCAACATTTGTTAAAGTTTTGAATGTTTGCTTTATCTATATGTGTGTGTCTTTTGTTGAGCTATTTGAGAGTAAGTTGCAAATATCAACATGTTGCACCCCTAAATACTCTAGTCTGTCTCTTCTAAAAATAAGAGCTTTTTCCAGTATTACCAAATGCTATTACTACACTGAAGAAAACAAAGTGTAATTCCCTAAATCTTTTTATCGTCCAGCCAGTACTCCATTTTCCCTAATTCTCCTTAAAATATCTTTTACACAACTTTTTTCTAACCAAGATCCAATCAAGTTTCACTCATGATGTTACTGTTATGTCTTACAAGCCAGCTTTGTTTTTAATTAGTCTGAGTGCCTGTGACTATTCTGAATCTCTCACATCAGCAAAGGAAAAAAATGTTTTGTTGTTGTCTTCAGATTTAAGCTCCACTGATATCCCTCTGTCCTGCCCAGTCACTTTCTTTGTCTTGATTCTAAGTAAATCTTAGATGGCTAGTAAAATAAAACTGTGTTGCTTTTCAAGCATGATGATATCCAACTAAATACTGGATTGGCCAAAAAAATAAAGTTCATTTGAGCTATTCCATACCATCTTACAGAAAAACTCAAACAAACTTTTTGGCCATCCCAACAAATGGCTATTGATTGTCATATATATTAATTATTTCCTGTAATTTCACGGACTACAGGAGGCCATCCTAGATCCAAAAGGGAAGAGCCAATTTGAAATTTTGCCATAGGAAGTAAAAGAACCTGAGATATAAAAAGAAACCAGGACCCGGTCACCATGTATGAGCCCCAACCTAAGCCTCATCTGAAACCAGCATATCCATACTCTATCTTTAATTATATTAGCCAATAAAATTACCTTTTTTGCTTAAGCCTGTTTGGGTTGCATTTTCTGTTATCTGCAGTTAAAAGAGTCCCAAGGCCTTCAATCCTTTCAATTTGCTAGTCAGTAAAATATGCTGTTATGAAGATGAGGAAGTAATTACAAAAAAAATTACAATGATAAGCACAAAGAAACACAACTGTTCAACTGAACAAGTGATTATAAAACACAACCATTAAACTCAGCCCTCCCCACCCTTTTTGGCACCAGGGACAGGTTTTGGGGAAGACTATTTTTCCATGGACCAGGGCAGGCAGGGTGGGGAGATGCTTTTGCAATGATTCAGGCATATTGCATTTATTTCTATTATATTAGCAGATCATTAAGCATTATATCCTAGAGGTTAGGGACCCCTGATTTAACTATTATCCAGAAATAAAAGTTTGATAATACTCTCAGCAGTCTCCCACATACTCTTACCTATTCACAACTGTCTCACTAACCACAGTGGTAACCATTTTTCTGATTTAATATAGTGACTTGTATTTTGTTTGTTTGTTTGTTTGACCACCTAAGTATGAATCCCTCAGTTCAGTTCAGTTCAGTCGCTCAGTCATGTCCGACTCTTTGGAACCCCATGAATCGCAGCACGCCAGGCCTCCCTGTTCATTACCATCTCTCAGAGTTCACTCAGACTCATGTCCATCGAGTCCATGATGTCATCCAGCCATCTCATCCTCGGTCGTCCCCTTCTCCTCCTGCCCTCAATCCCTCTCAGCATCAGAGTCTTTTCCAATGAGTCAACTCTTTGCATGAGGTAGCCAAAGTACTGGAGTTTCAGCTTTAGCATCATTCCTTCCAAAGAAATCCCAGGGTTGATCTCCTTCAGAATGGACTGGTTGGATCTCCTTGCAGTGCAAGGGACTCTCAAGAGTCTTCTCCAACGCCACAGTTCAAAAGCATCAATTCTTCGGCGCTCAGCCTTCTTCACAGTCCAAATTTCACATCCATACATGACCACTGGAAAAACCATAGCCTTGACTAGATGGACCTTAGTCGGCAAAGTAATATCTTTGCTTTTGAATATACTATCTAGGTTGGTCATAACTTTTCTTCCAAGGAGTAAGCATCTTCTAATTTCATGGCTGCAGTCACTAAATACTGTATTTTCTTTTGCTTGTTGTTTAATTTTATATAATTTTATATAAATGAAATCATATGGTAACTATCCTTTTGTGATGAACTTTTTCTGCTTAATATTGTGTTTGAGATTCAATTATATTCTTGTGTGAATCTGCAGTTCATTTTCACTGCAGTCTGGATTTCAATCTTATGAATATTATTTATTCAGTCTTCTATTTATGAACCTTTGGCTTCATGAACAAATTCCAGTTTTGGTTCCAATTTTGGTTCAAACCAAATTCCAGTTTGAGGCTACTATGAATGCTAATATCAACACTTCTGCACTTGTCTCCTGGTGTACATGTGCACATATTTCTCTTGAAGAGAACTGCTGGCCTAAGGGTTTGTCTATATTCAACTTTCTCAGATAACTCCAAAATGTCTTCCAAGATGTCCCGTTAGTAATCTATCAGAGTTCTTACTACTCTATATTCTGGCCTGCAATTAAGATTGTCAGTCCTTTTAGTTTTTAACTTGGTATTTCCCTAATTGCTGACAAGGTCAAGTACGTTTTCATGTTTAGTGGCCTTTTGTACTTCCTCTTTTGTGAATCACTCTAGTCTGTTACCCAATTTTCTCCTGTCTTATTTACCTTTTGCTTTTTGTTTTGTAATCCTTAGTTTTGGGCTGGCCAAAAAAGGTCATCCAGTTTTTTTCATAACACCTATTTCCCAAAAACCTGAATGACCTTTTTGGCCAATCCAATATATTCTGGGGTGCAAACCCCTTTTAAATTATATATACTGCAAAAATTTTTTGTTCTACCACTTCCCTTTTCATTCTCTAGTGTTTTTTTGATGAACATAATTTTGTAATTTAAATTTCATATTTTTATGTTTAATGGTTGTTTTCAGCCTATTTTTCCTACTGCTCTGTGGTGCCTTCGCTAACATAAATCAATGTGCCTGAGGAGATCTGTGCCTAAACTTTCTATTCCAAAGCACTGATGTGTTTGTCTTTACTTGTGTCAATAACAACAATTTCAGTTACTCTGACTAAATAAGAAGTCTTAATATATGGTAGAGCAAGTCTCTCCTCCTGGTTTTCTCTCTTTTGTTTTGTTTTCATCAAGAGGATCCTGGTTCTTTGCATTTTCTTATCGAGTATGGAATTAGATTTGGAATTTTGGCTTGTTGAGTTTTCCAAGACTCCACTGGGATTTTTAGTTTTTGACATAGAAGTCTCACATATCTTTTTATTACATAAATTCCTAAGATATTTGAGGAGTATTGCTCAAATATTACGTTATTGCTAATGGGAATTTAAATTGTATTTTGTTAGCCTTTGAGGATATAACAGTAAATTTCAAAGAACTGCTTGTCTTCCAGAACTTCCAGTCTCATGAAGTTATGGACAAACATAGAAATGGTTTTAATACAGAATGAACTGGACTGGTTATGATAAAGGTGGGCAAAGGTTACCATGGAAATACAAACAGAAGAGATCAACCCGTTTTGTGGGGTTATGTGGTGGGAGGAAGGGAAAGACATTCTAAGTGTTGAAAATAGACAAGGGTCAGCTAGGTGAGTCAGGAGCAAGCAAATAGAGGGGAGGAGAGCACACATGTGACACACACATTTCAGATGATAAGATGGAATCTTAGTGTCAAATGAAGTGCCAAAAAATCTGATTCAAAGACCTGTATAAGTATGAGGCAAGCTCCCCAGTGGCCATAATTTATAAAAGGAATGTGAGCAAACTAGTTCCAAGATTTCTGGGCTCCTTTAGCTAGATAAGGTTATCAAATGGTGTAAAAGGGTGAGTGGGGATAGAATTTTGGAAAGGTTTCTTTGGAGGGAGCTGTTGCTGTCAGTACTTCTGAGGAAAGCAGTCTTCTGCTGGGGGAGGGGGAGATAATACTTCCTGCTCTAGTCTAGGGATGACGCAATCTTTCAAGGGATCATTCACAGAGGCTAAAATGTATTCCTTGCATATGGCTGGTGCCTGGCGCCCCCCTGTGAAAGTGAAAGCTACCCGTGGTTACAGAAAAGAAGTGGCTGCTTTGGGATGCATGAGCATTGCTAATTTGTCAGTGTGTGTGTATTTCCCAGGGACCTGATACATGCCACATGAGAAAAAGGGCTGTTTCTGCTTGTCCAGGGTCCTATACCATAGAATTAAACACAAAGAAAGAAGGACCCAATAGTGAGAAGCTGGAGGTAAAAATCCTATTCATAGGGTCACATGTGATCACCTGGAACAGAGATGTACCACCCAGGTCATTCTTACTAGAATTAAGAATTCTCAAACAATACACGGAGGTCCAGCACGTTTTTACCACAGTTGACCAGTAATAAAAAGTCAGCTAGCTTTTTATGGAAATAGATCCACAGGCATAGAAAACTTATGGTTACCAAAGGGGAAGGGGAGGGGAGGGATAAACTAGAACATATCTACACTCAGTTCAGTTCAGTCACTCAGTCGTGTCCAATTCTTTGCGACCCCATGGACTGCAGCACACCAGGACTCCCCATCCATCACCAACTTTCAGAGCTTGCTCAAATTCATGTCCATCAGGTCAGTGATGTCATCAACCATCTCATTCTCTGTCATCCCCTTCTCCTCTTGTCTTCAATCTTTCCCAACATCAGGGTCTTTTCCAAAAAGTCAGTTCTTCACATCAAGTGGCCAAAGAATTGAAGTTTCAGCTTCAACATCAGTCCTCCCAATGAATATTCAGGACTGATCTTCTTTAGGATGGACTGGTTTGATCTCCTTGCAGTCCAAGGGACTCTCAAGAATCTTCTCCAACACCACAGTTCAAAAGTATCAGTTCTTCCACACTCAGTTTTCTTTATAGTCCAACTCTCACATCCATACATGACTCCTGGAAAAACCATAGCTTTGACTAGATGGACCTTTCTCAGCAAAGTTATATCTCTGCTTTTGCTGTCTAGGTTGGTCATAGCTTTTCTTCCAAGGAGCAAGCATGTTTTGATTTCAAGGCTGAAGTCACCATCTGCAGTCATTTTGAAGCCCAAGAAAATAAAGTCTGTCACTGTTTCCATTGTTTCCCCATCTATTTGCCATGAAGTAATGGAACCAGATGCCATGATCTTTCTGAATGTTGAGTTTTCTGAATGTTGTTGAGTTTTAAGCCAGCTTTTTCACTCTCCTCTTTCACTTTCATCAAGAGCTCTTCAGTTCCTCTTCACTTTCTGCCATAAGGGTGGTGTCATCTGAATATTTGAGAGTATTGATATTTCTCCTGGCAATCTTGATTCCAGCTTGTGCTTCATTCAGCCCTGCGTTTCACATGATGTACTCTGCATGTAAGTTGAATAAGCACGGTGACAAAATACAGCCTTGACATACTCCTTTCCCAATTTGGAACCAGTATGTTGTTCCATGTCCAATTCTATCTGCTGCCTCTTGACCTGCATACATATTTCTCAGGAGGCAGGTCAGGTCGTCTGATATTCCCATCTCTTGAAGAATTTTCCAGTTTTCTGTGGTCCACACAGTCAAAGGTTTGGCATAATCAAAAAAGCAGAAGTATGTGTATTTCTGGAATTCTCTTGTTTTTTCTATGATCCAACAGATATTGGCAATCTGATCTCTGGTTCCTCTGCCTTTTCTATATCTAGCTTGAACATCTGGCAGTTCATAGTTCATGTACTGTTGAAGCCTGGCTTGGAGAATTTTGAGCATTGCTTTGCTACTGTATGAGACAAGTGCAACTGTTTGCAGTAGTTTGAACATTCTTTGGCATTGCCTTTCTTTGAGATCGGAATGAAAACTGACCTTTTCCAGTCCTTTGGCCACTGCTGAGTGAAAAGAATCTGAATATATATATATATATATATGTATGTGTATGTGTGTATATATATGTACATATATATATATATTTGTATAATTGAATCACTTTGCTGTATTATTTGGCTTCCCTGGTGGCTCAGTTGGTAAAGAATCTGCCTGCAATGCGGGAGACCTGGGTTCGTTTCCTGGGTAGGGAAGATCCTCTGGAGTAGGAAATGGCAACCCACTCTAGTATTCTTGCCTGGAGAATCCCATGGACAGAGGAGCCTGGTGGGCTACAGTCCATGTGGTTGCAAAGATTTGGACATGACTGAGCGACTTGGCACAGTTCACCTAAAATCAACACATTGTAAGTCAACTATACTTCAATTAAAAAACAAAACAAAAAAGCCAGCTAGCTTCCCCTACTTGAAGTAGGGTGCTGATTTTGAGATTCTACAAAATAACTAGCAACCAGTGTGGAAGGAGCTTGTGCACTCTGCAATAAGGGCCCTATTCTAGTCACTGTATGGAGTAGTTGTCAGAGCAATTAGAGTAATTGGATATTGTTGCCCCTCTTCTATTAATTATATCACTTTTTGCTATATATCCAGTGGTCACCTACCTTTTTGGTTGTGGAAGACAGAAAAATTTGTGGAAGACAATTTTTCCACGGACTTGGGGTAGCGGGATGGTTTTGGAACCATTCAAGTGCATTACATTTATTGTGCACTCTATTTCTATTATTTTTACATCAGCTTCACCTCAGATCATCAGTCATTAGATCCCTGAGGTTGAGGACCCCTGTAAATATCCTTTTCAATAAGCTGCTATCTAAAAAGCAAAGAATAAATTATAATAATAAAAAAAAAGATGTGCATGAGGCACTAGAAAAGAAAGATTCAAGTTTAGCCGTCTGCTAGGTCCAGAGAAACTGAAGACATGTTAAAAAGTAAGAACAGCCTCTCCCTGACCTGTCCTGCTTCAGGTGGCTTCCACCCAGGTAGAGTCTGATGCAGCTGCTATTGCACAGGGAGGAAGTGAGTGAGGAGGGAACAGAAGGTGACCACAGGCCTTCACACATGGAGAGAACACTCACTTTTTGAACAGAGATGAAGGCATTCAACTAATTTCTTAACTAGAAACATTCTTACTACAAATCAAGACTGTTATTTGTGACTTATAAAATGGTAGCACTCCACACTAATTAAGAAGTCCTGGGATCTGCCCATGTTTACATTGGAGGGCAGGGCAAAATTACCTGTTCTGAATAAAAATGCAAAGGGCTAGTAGGTGACAGAATTGGATTGTGTTTTGACTACATTAGGGACATTGCTAGGTACCCCCAGAGTATGAAGTACATGCAAGAATGACAAGCATACAATTATGATAGGATCTCACCTTTGCAGTCCTCTGGAGAAGGGAATGGCAACCCACTCCAGAGGATCTTGAGCAGCTACAGTCCGTGGGGTTGCAAAAAATTGGACATGACTGAGCGACTCCCACACACACACACACACAGATTTACAGAGGGAAAGTGGATAGTGATGAGGTAAGCTGGAGTCGGTTCAGGAGTTAAGGAAAGACCTTCCAGGTCATGCTAAGGAGTTCAGACTTCAACAAGAAATGGAGCAGCACTGAAGAGTGTGTGCCGGAGAGCAGTGTGTATTGGGCCTTCACTCTGCTCTAGGTTCTGTACGAGGTGGTTTACGTGAATAATCACATTTAATCTCAGAAAAAACCCTAGGAAGTAGGTAGAATAATTATCTCCATCTTTAAAATGAGGAAACTGAGGTAGAGAGAGGTTAAGTAACTTACCGGAAGTCACACAACTAACTAGTCAAGAGCAGAGCTCAGATTAAACGCAAACACATCTGGGTTGGTGTGTTGCAGCCCTGACACTGTACCCTGACCTCTGTCAGACTGACCATTCCAGAGAGGTAATGAGTTTGTACAGAGAGCCACCTCTCAGAGTCTAGAACTCAAACTCCACTGGTCTCCCTTTGGTCATGAATACATTGTCATTATTTTTCCCTGAACTACCTATACAAACAAGAAGGAGAGTAATTCTTCAGAAATATTTCCTGTGAGCACTCTTTGATGTCTGTACAAGACTGCACAAAATGAGAAAGTTTGCTTTGGGACACAGACTTCAGAGTACAGTGTGGAAAGTTCTTTTTCTTAAATAGAAGAGGGAGATGGTAGCTTAAAGAGCAGAGCCAGGCGTTACTCTGTCTGGGTTCACACTCTGGTCCCGCTACTTCCTAGCTGTGTGGGTTTGAG
The DNA here is from genome assembly GCA_006410875.1 of Neotragus pygmaeus. Lineage (NCBI taxonomy): Eukaryota > Metazoa > Chordata > Mammalia > Artiodactyla > Bovidae > Neotragus > Neotragus pygmaeus. The sequence goes on from SJYV01008059.1 coordinate 1,944,100, forward strand.
CAAGTTTCTCAACCTTCCTGTGCCTAATTTCCCATGTAATCACACCTTACTCATAGATTATGCTTTACACACACGCACACACAATATATATATACATATATTGCTTTGAACAATTCTGGGCACAAAAAAGCAACATTACCTATTGTTATTATTGCTGTTTTTACTTTGGCTTACCATGCTTATAACTTCACTATTCAAGGATACTAAAGAGACTAAATGTCAGTCAACATTTATAAAGCACATTCTAAGCATTTGTTAGATGCTAGATAAATGTTAGATGCTAAATGAATCAGAACACATAGTTTCTGAAGACGTTAAGTATGATATAAATGAAATAGATAATTCCTGCCTTCAAACCTCTTACTGATGTTAGATGGATGGACTACTTATACTGCCTTGTTTTAAAGCTGCTTTGTGTGTATTTTCTCCTTTGCTTAATTATAAATGCTTTCATGGTATGAGTCAATGTTTATTTTTCTTTTAGCCTCTCACCTTCATTCCCTTCTGTTTAGCATACTGTATACAGTTAAGTCTTTTAAAATCTGGTTGAGTGAACATGGAGCAAGCCAGTAAAAAAATTTACAGGATGACACACTGTTGCAACAGCAGGCGTGGTATGACTTCATGCTTAGTCACTCTCCCCAGTTCATTAATAACCTTCTACCTGGCTCACTGAGTCCTCCTTCTTGGTGACTTCAGCAACCACATAGAAAATCCATGTGTTTTTTATTCTTTCTTTATTATTATTGAGGTGAAATTTACATACAATAAAATCAATTATTTTAAACTGAAAAATTCAGTGATATGTAGTACATTCACCATGTTCTACAAATAATCTCTCCCCAATTGTTTCCCATTCTTTCCTCCCCAATCTCCTAGTTCAACCCTCTCACTTAAACGATCTTTTCCTCCAACCCACCTATGTCCATAGTTACCTCTCAAACTGTCTTTTAACATCAACTTCTAAAATTTCTATTTTGAGCATCTTTCTCTCTGGTCCCTCCTATAGATATGCTGATTCTGTTTTTTATAGTGCCCACACTCATGTTCTTCTCAGTATCAAGTTTCCAGTTCACTGAACCTACCAATTCTTTACATATCCCTCACATGCTAGTAAAGTAATGCTCAAAATTCTCCAAGCCAGGCTTCAACAATACGTGAACCATGAACTTCCTGATGTTCAAGTGGTTTTAGAAAAGGCAGAGGAACCAGAGATCAAATTGCCAACATCCGCTGGATCATGGAAAAAGCAAGAGAGTTCCAGAAAAACATCTGCTTCTGCTTTATTGACTATGCCAAAGCCTTTGACTGTGTGGATCACAATCAACTGTGGAAAATTCTGAAAGAGATGGGAATACCAGACCATCTGACCTGCCTCTTGAGAAATCTGTATGCAGGTCAGGAAGCAACAGTTAGAACTGGACATGAAACAACAGACTGGTTCCAAATAGAAAAAGGAGTCCGTCAAGGCTGTATATTGTCACCCTGCTTATTTAACTTCTATGCAGAGTACATCATGAGAAACGCTGGCTGGAAGAAGCTCAAGCTGGAATCAACATTGCCAGGAGAAACATCAATAACCTCAGATATGCAGAGGACACCACCCTTATGGCAGAAAATGAAGAAGAACTGGAGTCTCTTGATGAAAGCGAAAAAGGAGAGTGAAAAAGTTGACTTAAAGCTCAACATTCAGAAAATGAAGATCATGGCATCTGGTCCCATCACTTCATGGGAAATAGATGGGGAAACAGTGTCAGACTTTATTTTTGGGGGCTCCAAAATCACTGCAGATGGTGACTGCAGCCATGAAATTGAAAGAAGCCATAAAATTGGAAGGAAAGTTCTAATAGACAGCGTATTAAAAAGCAGAGACATTACTTTGTCAACAAAGGTCCGTCTAGTCAAGGCTATGGTTTTTCCTGTTGTCATGTATGGATGTGAGAGTTGGACTATAAAGAAAGCTGAGCGCTGAAGAATTGATGCTTTTGAACTGTGGTGTTGGAGAAAACTCTTGAGAGTCCCTTGGACTGCAAGGAGATCCAACCAGCCCATCGTAAGGGAAATCAGTCCTGGGTATTCATTGGAAGAACTGATGTTAAAGCTCAAACTCCAATACTTTGGCTACCTGATGTGAAGAGCTGACTCATTAGAAAAGACACTGATGCTGGGAAATATTGAGGGCAGGAGGAGAAGGGGATGACAGAAGATGAGATGGTTGGATAGTATCACCGACTCAGTGGACATGGGTTTGGGTGGACTCCGGGAATTGGTGATGGACAGGGAGGCCTGGCGTGCTGTGGTTCATGGGGTCACAAAGAGCTGGACTCGACTGAGTGAGTGAACTGAACTGAAAGAACAAAAATTTATTTCTAAGTTTAGGAGGCTGAGAGTCCAAAATCAAGATACTAAGGGGGCTATGCTCCCTCTGAAGGCTCTAGGGAAGATGCATAGGCTGTTTCTTTCTAGCTTCTGGCAGTTCCCAGAAATCCTTGGTGTCTCCTGGTTTATAGATGATTCATCCATCATCACAGGGCATCCATACAGAATATCAGTCTTTAGACCCAGGGTACACCATAACTCAGTAATGATGTCAGCTGAATTTAAGGAGTTATATGTGAAAAAACCTATTTCCAAATATAAACACATTCTGAGATTCCAGGTAGACATGAATCCAGGAAGTAGGGGCCAGGGAGCGGGAAATACATTATTCAGCACAGTACAGTTTCTGTGATGGCTCACTGCTGGCTTTCTTCCTGCTTCCTGGCTGGCTCCTTCTCTTTCTTCTTTGGTTCAGTTCAGTTCAGTCGCTAGTCGTGTCCGACTCTTTGCGACCCCATGAATTGCAGCACGCCAGGCCTCTCTGTTCATCACCATCTCTCAGAGTTCACTCAGACTCGCATCCATCGAGTCCGTGATGCTATCCAGCCATCTCATCCTTGGTCGTCCTCTTCTCCTCCTGCCCCCAGTCCCTCCCAGCATCAGAGTCTTTTCCAATGAGTCAACTCTTTGCATGAGGTGGCCAAAGTACTGGAGTTTCAGCTTCAGCATCTTTCCCTCCAAAGAAATCCCAGGGCTGATCTCCTTCAGAATGGCCTGGTTGGATTTCCTTGCAGTCCAAGGGACTCTCAAGAGTCTTCTCCAACATCACATTTCAAAAACATCAATTAAAAAAACAAAACAAACAAAAGCATCAATTCTTTGGCACTCAGCCTTCTTCACAGTCCAACTCTCACATCCATACATGACCACAGGAAAAACCATAGCCTTGACTAGACAGACCTTAGTAGGCAAAGTAATGTCTCTGCTTTTGAATATACTATCTAAGTTGGTCATAACTTTTCTTCCAAGCAGTAAGCGTCTTCTAATTTCATGGCTGCAGTNGGAAAAACCATAGCCTTGACTAGATGGACCTTAGTTGGCAAAGAATGTCTCTGCTTTTGAATATACTATCTAAGTTGGTCATAACTTTTCTTCCAAGCAGTAAGCGTCTTCTAATTTCATGGCTGCAGTCACCATCTGCAGTGATTTTGGAGCCCAAAAATATAAAGTCTGACACTGTTTCCACTGTTTCCCCATCTATTTCCCATGAAGTGATGGGACTGGATGCCATGATCTTCGTCTCATTAGGCTGTGTAAGCATTCCCCTTACTTAATGTAACTTAGTTATCCTCAGTTAGTCCTTTGGTTTTCTCCTAAAAGTTTCTAGTTCAAGACCCTTTCAGGAATCAATAGAGAATTTAAAGTAAGGGGACCTTATCTATACGTTACAGTCATCACTCAGGGATCCAGAATGGGTAAAAGCATGGAAGTAGCCTCCTTGTAGAATGCTGTCTCAATAAGGCTTTGTTCTATGTGGGAATTTCAAATTATAAGTACTGGTCCAAATGATCAAAGACAGCATCATTGGAATAAAGGGAACAGCCTCTCTCTGCTATTCCTCTTAGTCAAGATCATCTTGTTTTTTGAACATAGTTACAAAAACGAATGGGCTTCCCTGGTGGCTCGGTGGTAAAGAGTCTATCTGTAATGCAGGAGACTCAGGTTTGATCCCTGAGTTGGGAAGATCCCCTGGAGAAGGAAAAAGCAACTCATTTCAGTATTCTTGCCTGGGAAATCCCATGCACAGGGAAGCCTGGCAGGCTATAGTGCATGGGGTTAGAAAAGAAAAGGACACAACTTAGTGACTAAACAACAAAACCCAATAACCAAAAAGACTAAACAACAACTAAAACCAAGAAGAGTGGGTCATCTCTAGGGCTAGGATCACAAAACAAGTTTCTTCACTCACAAGGCATTGTTTTACATTAAACATAGTATTTCTTATTTTTTTCCCTTATCCAAATAGAAAGCCCTGAAAATTTTTTTAAAAGAAGAATGAAGGTAACAGGTTGATAAAAAGCCTTGATCAGTCAGCATCTAATCCCTGCTAGGCCTCTTCCATCTAAGTCGTGTATTGACTAATAAGCACTCTTTCCTGTCACTTGCAATGGCTTGCATGCATCACAGAGTTATTTGCAAGTTAATATATATTAAAATCACATATGCCCACACACATTACTTCTGTGTGTCAGGAGACCTCAAGAGATAAAACATCCATCTTCATTTGTGACAGTGTATGCACCCATAGTTCATAAATGGTGATAAATGAATTGTCATGCTGTCCCAATGGTATAATACACTTATCCCCTATTCTTGCCATATTAATACATGTTCATTTCAGCACCAGTCAAATCTTTAAAATGAGTGATCCAACATCTGCCTTCTATTGGTAACCACAGAAGAATGCTAATTTCACCTCTCAACACCCAGTATAATTTGTTTGGTATGTAAATAAACAGCAGAAGAGAGAAGCCAAAAAAGTAATAATAACAACTTCAACTTATTATGTCTCTCTGATAGGCTATGATAAATTGAGATGGAAAAGGTTGACTTTGTTTATATTTCAGTGAATCGAGGGAGAGATTGCCCTCGGCAGCTGACCCACCCCCAGCTCATGGCCCACCCAAGTGGGGAGAGAGGGTGAAGCGGGGATAATTGTTCAGGTTGATGAATAGGCCTGTGAACTGTCTTTAAACCGGTCTCTAATTGATGTGTTTATCACTTTCGCATCTGCCTGTATTAAGTGATTATTCATTAATAATTGCCATCCTCGCCTTACTTTATACTGCCAACTTTCCATTTTTCAGAGGCTAATGGTAGTTTGTCACTTAACTCTGCCTATACCTTTTGAAGGAGTATGAAATATCTTCCAGTTATTTTAGCCCTTCCACACCTGCACTTACTGATGGCTGACGAAAGGAGATGCAACCTGAGGTCACTAAATCTTGAGGCTGAGAGGGAACTTAGGTGTCCTGGACTCTACCCTGACCTCTTCACCTCTCTCTGCCTGCTGTTCCCATGCTTTCAGCCTCCCTCCCTCACACCTTCTTTCTATACCTACAAGCTTTTTGGTTTGTTTGGCTGGTAAAATGATATTTAGGATTACAGAAGTAAAACAGATGGCTAAAATGAGGACATGCATTGAGAGTGAATCTTGTTAACTAGTTCTCACTAAAAAAGATGACACAGCACTAATTAGTTGCTTCTAAATCTGGGGATCACCCACCCTATGGGTACTTAAAAACTTAAAGCACACATTTTATATATATATAAATAAGTTCTATATATATAGGACTTTATATACTGTAGCTATTTTTTTTAATTGGTGTCTTTTTTGGTGGGGGCAGAGCCATGCAGCATGCGGGATCTTAGTTCCCCAAACAGGGATTGAATCCAGGGCCCCCGCACTGGGAGTGCAGAGTCATAAGCACTGGAACAACACGCAAGTCCCTATACTGTAGCATTTTAAACTGAACATAGCTCAGTTGGTAAAGAATCTGCCTGTAATGCAGGAGACCCGGGTTCTATTCCTAGGTCAGGAAGATCCTCTGGAGAAGGAAATGGCAACCCACTCCAGTATTCTTGCCTGGAGAATCCCATGGCAGAGGAGCCTGGCAGGCTCCATGGGGTTGCAAGAGTCAGACATGACTTAGCAACTGAACCACCAACCACCAAAAGGAGATAAAATGTGAACAGATAATTCTCTTTTTTTTTTCCTTTTCATATGTTGGAGACAACAGACCCAGATAAGCCAATCCCTCTCATGAGCATTTCGCAGATCCTGAGTGGTCCAACATGTCTCTTTGGAAGATGTCTTATGAATAAACACTTGGACATACTCGTTTTGGTCAGAGTCCTGTGAACTCAGCACAGTTTTTCTGTAATCCCTTGTTTCCCTGAGATTTGCATTCTGATGCAATTCTGTTTCAATACATTTGGAGTAAAACTTAGAAAACAAGAGTCAAACCTTCTGAAGCTATGTATGCATTAAAAATGAATATTTTCTCAATCACTTCTCCATTTAAGTCTAACAGGTGGCCCTGGGATGCAGCCAGAGCCAGCTTGAGGCCTCAGTCAAAAGCGAACAAAGGACAGGTGGAGCTCCTCACAGGGGTGGCCTCAGGGGCAGCTGCCCGGACCGCTTGGCGGAGGAGAGAGCACTGGAGAGAAGTGCTGAACTGACAAAGCCAGTGATTTACAAGCTCTCATTCCCGTAAAGCGACTCTCGTTATTCTTGGAGCTTAGACTCTGAAGCGAGCTGGAATGGGCCACTGGGCTAAAAATGAAGTGCAGATTTATTTCTATAATCACCACCAGCCAAGCCCTTCCCTGGGAAATAACGAACTTGGCTTCTGAAGTGCTAGGATACCTTTAGAATGCTTGAGATTTATCTTTGGGATTGAGTGCTTGTGTTGCTCTGGGAAATTCTAACTATTTGAGTTGTAGATGCCCCAATCAGTGTGCTGGGGAATGTTGGAAAGACAACAGAGAAGTGAGCTCTGCTTCCCTTTCACACTCTGTTCTGAGAAAATTCTTATGCCTAAGAGATGGTAAGTAAATAGCAATTACAAACACATCAAACACTGAGCTAAGAGACTACCTGATTCAGCCTCTGTCCAGGAGACCAAATGTGTTCAGCCTCAATACAAATTTAAATTCTGAAATTGAATTTGACTCACAATAGGCCTCTACANTCTTATCCATTCATCTGCTGATGGACATCTAGGTTGTTTCCATGTCCTGGCTATTATAAACAGTGCTGCAATGAACATTGGGGTACATGTGTCTCTTTCAATTCTGGTTTCCTCGGTGTGTATGCCCAGCAGTGGGATTGCTGGGTCATAAGGCAGTTCTATTTGCAATTTTTTAAGGAATCTCCACACTGTTTTCCATAGTGGCTGTACTAGTTTGTATTTCCACCAACAGTGTAAGAGGGTTCCCTTTTCTCCACATCCTCTCCAGCATTTATTGCTTGTAGACTTACTTTTGGAGAAGGCAATGGCAGCCCACTCCAGTACTCTTGCCTGGAAAATTCCATGGTGGAGGAGCCTGGTAGGCTGAGTTCCATGGAGTAGTGAAGAGTCAGACATGACTGAGCGACTTCACTTTCACTTTTCACTTTCCTGCATTGGAGAAGGAAATGGCAACCCACTCCAGTGTTCTTGCCTGGAGAATCCCAGGTACTGCGGAGCCTGGTGGCCTACCGTCTATGCGGTCACACAGAATCGGACATGACTGAAGCTACTTATCAGCAACAGCAGCATGATTACATTTAGTCTCACCCTCCTACCTTTCCATTTTATGCCTGTAAAAAAATCTTCAAATCAGACCCCATCCACCAGTCTTTATAAGTCACCCATCAAGATTTCTGGGTAGTTTTAAAATATATATAAACTTTAAGGCTGCTGCCACTAAATTCATGGTCAACAGCTGGCATCAGTTTCACCTGCTTGTCTTCCTGTATTTTCTTAGTTATCTTTCCATTCTTTAAAAAACTCATTTTTAGTTATCTCTATTCGATAGTCCTTTTCCCTTAATGTCATTAGCTGGCTTTAACAACTTGGTCATCTCTAAAAGATGCTACATCTCATCTTTCCCCTCCTGGGAATAAGACTGTTTTCTTCACCTGTCCCTCTAAGGCATTGTTCTTCAAAGTTGGCACTATTGTCGTATTGTTACCAGTGACTGTCCTTCCGTTTTAAGTTGTTTAGTAGCATCCCTGGCCTCTGTTGATTAAATGCCAGGAGCATACGCCCTCTAGCTGTGACAACCAGAAGTGTTTCAAGATATGGGGGCAGATATATTTCCCTGTTGAGAATCAATGCTCTAATGGATACCATTTTCAACCCATGCAATTCAGATTCCTTCTCTTATAAATTATTAATTTTGAATAGCTTCTCAATCTCCTTAGCTTCTTTTCAGTAAAATGTAAGTATGCCCAATTATTTTCTTATCTAAAATCAAATTCTTTCAACCCTGTATTTCTTTGTTTCTTTTACTGATTCTAATTTATCTCTGATTTCACTTTGGAAAATTCCTTTCTCCATAGTTAAACTATTTGAGTTGTTCAAAAACTGGCTTTTATTCCATTTCTTTCCCAACTATGTCCTTATATCCACTCAATATGTCCTTATAAAATAACCTGCTTGTTGCTTTAGCCAATGAATACTTTTCTTTTTAAGTTGAAGGATTGGGAAGATCCTCTGGAGTAGATATGGTAACTCACTCCAACATTCTTGCCTGGAAAATTTCTTGAACAGAGGAGCCTGGCCGGCTACAGTCTATGGGGGTGCAAAGAGTTGAACACAAGCACGCAAGCACACACACACAGAGTTAATTTACAATTTTGTGTTAGTTTCAGGTGTACAGAACAGTGATTAAGTTTAGTTGCTTGGTAGTGTCTGATTCTTTGTAGCCTGTCAGGCTCCTCTGTCCATGAGCTGCTCCAGGCAAGAATACTGCAATGGTTTGCCATACCCTTGAATGGCAAATCTCCTCAAATCAAATTCACATTTCCTGCATTGGAAGGCAGCTACCAAGGAGGCCCCTCTTTCTTTTACACATTATTACAAAATGTTGAGTTCCTTTTGCTATACAGCTGCTGCTGCTGCTAAGTCACTTCAGTCGTGTCCGGCTCTGTGCGACCCCATAGACGGCAGCCTACCAGACTCCCCTGTCCCTGGGATTCTCCAAGCAAGAACACTGGAGTGGGTTGCCATTTCCTTCTCCAATGCATGAAAGTGAAAAGTGAAAGTGAAGTTGTTCAGTCGTGTCCGACTCCTAGCGACCCCATGGACTGCAGCCTTCCAGGCTCCTCCGTCCATGGGATTTGCCACGCAAGAGTACTGGAGTGGTAGCAGATCCTTGTTATTTATTTTCTATATAAAGTAGTGTGCATTTCTGTTTTGTATATAGGTTCATTTAGGTATTGTTGTTTTTAGGTTCCACATGTAAGTGATATCATATGATATTTGTTTTACTCTTTCTGACTTACTTCACTTAGTAAGATGATCTCTAGGTCCATTCATGTTGCCACGAATGGCATTATTTCATTCTTTATTGTGGATGAGCATTATTCCATTGTGTGTATGCATACACCACATGTTCTTTATCCATTCACCTGCCAGTGAACATTTAGGCTGTTTCCATGTCTTTAGTATTATATAGAGTGCTGCTGTATATAATAAGTTTACTGCTGTAAACTTAGAGGTACAAATTATAGCTTTGTCCTGGGTATGCCCAGGAGTGTGATTACTGGATCTTATGGCAACTCTATTATTACTTTTTTGAGAAACTTCCTACTGTTCTCCAATGAGCAATTATTAAACCTTAACATTTAAACATACAGAACATATTTATTACGCAGTTCAGTTCGGTTCAGTCGCTCAGTCGTGTCCGACTCTTCGCGACCCCATGAATCACAGCATGCCAGGCCTCCCTATCCATTACCAACTCCCGGAGTTCACTCAGACTCAGCGTCCATCGAGTCAGTGATGCCATCCAGCCATCTCATCCTCTGTCGTCCCTTTCTCCTCCTGCCCCCAAATCCCTCCCAGCATCAGAGGCTTTTCCAATGAGTCAACTCTTCGCATAAGGTGGCCAAAGTATTGGAGTTTCAGCTTTAGCATCATTCCTTCCAAAGAAATCCCAGGGCTGATCTCCTTCAGAATGGACTGGTTGGATCTCCTTCAGAATGGACTGGTTGGATCTCCTTGCAGTCCCAGGGACTCTCAAGAGTCTTCTCAAACACAATAGTT
>SJYV01008059.1:1955877-1975228 GCA_006410875.1 Neotragus pygmaeus
AAAAAAAATTCCTTTTCCTGACTTTCCTCTGCCTAATCTTTAAGAATCTTCTCACTTCTTAACTTTGTACAATAGCAGAAGTACTTCAAGCATTTTCTGGAAGTGAAAACTACAAATCTCCATTTGTGAAATTACCATGACGTTCAGAGCATAATCCAAAAAGCAGAGAATTTTGGAGCTGAAAGGTTCTGAAGGAGCATTTATACCAATCTTTATGGACAAAAACAGTGAAGCCCAGTGGGAATAAATGCATCATCTGAGGTCACTCAAGCAATCAATGGTAGACTGGGAATAAAATCCAGTCCTTCTAGCTCTGCCATGATACTGCCTTAAAATACTTTAAAGCATTACAGACCCAGAGGAATGACAGTAGAAGAAAGTTATTTCTTTGCTTTGAAAGGGTCAAAGGTCTGAGAAGGTCAGAAACTGCTTCCAACATCTAGAGCCTTAGCCCATAATGAGATAGACTGCCAGAATTTGCTGGAAAATGCCTTCTTCTTTCACAGGCCAATTAATTTTTTAATGATTTATGGTGATTCTCAAAGAAAATGCTTTTTCTGCAAGAGGAATTAATATGCTGAACTTAAAATATTTGCACCAATTACTAAAGGTCAAAATGGGATTCTGCAAAGACATTAATCAGAAGGCCCAAGGGAATGGGAATACATTGGACAAATAATGTAAAACTGATCAAAATATTGAGGAAAGTGCACTTTTTTGCTTATGAGATTACAAACTGGAGCAAGGACAATCTCCCTTAAATCTAGACCACGACTTTTATGATTACTTGCCAATAGTGACCATAATATTAAAATGCTAAATGGCTCAGAATGTCCATAAGAGAAGCTGCAAAGTCAATTACTAACATGGAGATAAGGCTCTTCCTAATCTGATCCCACCCTGCTCATCTATTTCCACCATTGTTTTCTTCTATCCATCCACACTGGCCTTCTTTCACTTTCTCAGTCACCACACCTCTAGAACTGTCAACCTGTGTCTCCTGCCTAGAATACTTCCTCCTCTGACTATCCCACCCACTTCCTTTCATCTCAATAAACCCTACTCATCCTCTAGGTCTCATTGGGTGTCATGCTCTGTGTAGAAAGGTTGCCTTACTCTCCCCAATTCTTCACACTTTAGTGTATTTAGTGTATGGTATTAGAAGACTCTACACATGGACACACCAGATGGTCAATACCAAAATCAGATTGATTATATTCTTTTCAGCCAAAGATGGAAAAGCTCTATACAGTCAGCAAAAACAAGACCAGGAGCTGACTCTGGCTCAGATCATGAACTCCTTATTGCCAAATTCAGACCTAAATCAAAGAAAGTAGGGAAAACCACAAGACCATTCTAATGTGACCTAAATCAAATCCCATACGATTATATGATGGAAGTGAAAAATAGATTCAAGGGATTCGATCAGATAGACAGAGTGCCTGAAGAACTATGGATGGAGGTTCGAGACACTGTACAGGAGGCAGAGATCAAGACCATCTCCAAGAAAAAGAAATGCAAAAAGGCAAAATGGTTGTCTGAGGAGGCCTTAGAAATAGCTGAGAAAAGAAGAGAAGCAAAAGGCAAAGCAGAAAAGGAAAGATGTACTCTTTTGAATGCAGAGTTCCAGAGAATAGCAAGGAGACATATGAAAGCCTTCTTCAGTGATCAATACGAAAAAATAGAGGAAGACAATAGAATAGGAAAGACTAGAGATCTCAAGAAAATTAGAGATACCAAGGGAGCATTTAATGCAAAGATGTGTACAATAATGGACAGAAATGGTATGGACTAACATAAGCAGAAGATATTAAGAAGAGGTGTCAAAAATACAAAGAAAAACTATACAAAAAAGATCTTCACAACCCAGATAATCACGATGGTGTGATTACTCACCTAGAGCCAGACATCCTGGAATGTGAAGTCAAGTGGGCCTTAGGAAGCATCACTACGAACAAAGCTAGTGGAGGTGATGGAATTCCAGTTGAGCTATTTCAAATCCTGAAAGATGATTAGATGAAAGTGCTGCACTCAATCGGAGAAGGCGATGGCACCCCACTCTAGTACTCTTGCCTGGAAAATCCCATGGACAGGGGAGCCTGGTAGGCTACAGTCCATGGGGTCATGAAGAGTCGGACATGACTGAGTGACTTCCCTTTCACTTTTTCACTTTCTTGCATTGGAGAAGGAAATGGCAACCCACTCCAGTGTTCTTGCCTGGAGAATCCCAGGGATGGGGGAGCCTGATTGGCTACCGTCTATGGGGTCACATAGAGTCGGACACGACTGAAGTGACTTAGCAGCAGCAGCAGCAGCTGATGCACTCAATATGCCAGCAAATCTGGAAAACTCAGCAGTGGCCACAGGACTGGAAAAGGTCAGTTTTCGTTTCAATCCCAAAGAAAGGCAATGCCAAAGAGTGCTCAAACTGCCACACAACTGCACTCATCTCATACACTAGCAAAGTAATTCTTGAAATTCTCCAAGCTTCAACAGTACGTGAACTATGAACGTCCAGATGTTCAAGCTGGATTTAGAAAATGCAGAGGAACCTGAGATCAAATTGCAACATCCATTGGATCACCAAAAAAGCAAGAGAGCTCCAGAATAACATCTACTTCTGCTTTATTGACTATGCCAAAGCCTCTGTGTGGATCACACAATAAACTGTGGAAAATTCTTAAAGAAATAAGAATACCAGATCACTGACCTGCCCTCCTGAGAAATCTGTATGCAGGTCAGGAAGCAACAGTTAGAACTGGACATGGAACAACAGACTGGTTCCAAATAGGAAAAGGAGTACATCAAGGCTGTATATTGTCACCCTGCTTATTTAACTTATATGCAGAGTACATCATGAGAAATGCTGGGTGCGGGGGGCGCTCCGAAGAAAGAGAAAGGCAGTAGAACTTCCCTCAGCAAAGCTGAGGGGTCTCGAGGAGAGGTGAGCCTTCTGTCCGCCAACCCAGCCCCGAATAGAACAAGAGACAATCAGACACAACATGGGTTCCGCTTTATTGCTGCAAGCTCCCAGCTTATATAGGCAAGCAGGGAGGGACTTTCCACAGTTCTACCAATCAAGTTAAAGGTCAAGTCATTATGTTTCCCGTTGCACCAATCACATTAAAGGTCAAATCATCATGTGCCTTCATTGTAACAGAAGTCTATAGTGATCACAGGCTGTCCACCTGCACGGAAATTAGGAGAGCCAATCAAAAACTTTAACAACATAAACTACGCCCCCACTCTTTCCTGTAGGCACCATTTTAGTTTCCTACCACAAAGCTAGCCCCTTTTTTTAAGGTTTCCAATTTAGGGCCCCACAGCTGGGCTGCATGAAGCACAAGCTGGAGTCAAGATTGCCAGGAGAAATATCAATAACCTCAGATATGCAGATGACACCACCCTTATGGCAGAAAGTGAAGAAGAACTAAAGAGCTTCTTGATGAAAGTGAAAGAGGAGAATGAAAAAGTTGGCTTAAAACTCAACATTCGAAAACAACAGTCATGGCATCTGGTCCCATCACTTGATGGGAAATAGACGGGGAAACAGTGGAAATAGTGTCAGACTTTATTTTGGGGGGATCCAAAATCACTGCAGATGGTGACTGCAGCCATGAAATTAAAAGACGCTTACTCCTTGGAAGAAAAGTTATGACCAACCTAGACAGCATGTTAAAAAGCAGAGACATTGCGTTACCAACAAAGGTCCATCTAGTCAAAGCTATGGTTTTTGCAGTAGTCATGTATGGATGTGAGAGTTGGACTGTAAAGAAAGCTGAGCACCAAAGAACTGATGCTTTTGAACTTTAGAGTTGGAGAAGAATCTTGAGAGACCTTTGGACTTCAAGGAGATCCAACCAGTCAATCCTAAAAGAAATCAGTCCTGAATATTCATTGGAAGGACTGATGCTGAAGCTGAAACTCCCATACTTTGGCTACCTGATGCGAAGAACCGATTCATTGGAAAAGACCCTGATGGTGGAAAAGATTGAAGGCAGGAGGAGAAGGGGACGACAGAGGATGAGATGGTTGGATGGAATCACCAACTCAATGGACATGAGTTTGAGTAAACTCTGGGAGGTAGTGATGGACAGGGAGGCCTGGCATGCTGCAGTCCATGGGGTCACATAGAGCTCGACACAACTGAGCGACTGAACTGAACTAAACTGAACTTAGTGTAATCACACCATTTGTCCTGTGGCTTTTCAGTTTTTCCCACTAATGCATGGTGGCGACGAGTTAGTCTCTAAGTTGTGTCCAGCTCTTGCAACTCCATGGACTGTACCCACAGGACTCCTCTATCCATGAGATTTCCCATGCAAGAAGGGTAAAATGGGTTGCCATTTCCTTCTCCAGGGGATCTTCCCGACCCAGAGATTGGACCCAGGTCCCTTGTATTGCAGGTAGATTCTTTACTGACTGAGTCACCATTTCAGTTTCTCCCACTGATGGATTATTTTCCCACTCCTCAACTCTGAGGTCAGCCATAGGACTTAAAGAAAGGACTGATAGATTGAGGCAGAAGTAACAATGTGCCAGTTATGATCATAATGCTTTAAGAAGTCTCATATACTTCTACTTGCCTTCTTTGATTCTGCCATAACATGAGAAGAACATATTCGGACTAGCCTGCTGACCCCAAGAGGAAGATGAGAGACGTATAGAACAGAGTCACCCAGAAAAAGTTCATCAACCAAGCCCAGACTAGATCAGCTGTTCCCCAGGTGACACATGGACAAATGCACGAGTCCAAAAGAGATCTGCTACTTGTTTAGCCTGGGTGAGCCAACCTAAAGTTACCTGAGAAATGACAAATGATTTGTCTTTAAGTCACCAAATTTAGGGCAGTTTGTCACACAGCAATGATATTTTTTCTAACATAGCCATTATCAAACTTTATTATAACCCTTGGATTTCCTCTCTTGAGGACTGAATTCCAGTACGATTGAAGCTATGCCCATTTGCTCAACACATTATTTCAAGTATAGTACAGTCTACTGGTATGCAACAGATACCCATTAAATAAGTGGTTGTAAAGTCAATTCCTTATTATTTCAAAAAGGTTTCCCTTCCATTCTGTAGTCTCTCTCTATCCCAGACGGAAAACTACCCACCTACACTTTTCAAAGCTCTTCCACAGTAGGCACAGTATTTTAACCTGACAACCATCCTGCAAAGTAAATTATGCTTATTTGATCTCATGCTAGACAGAATGATTGAATACAAGCCCCTATTTTGTTCATCTATTATTGTTTATCTCATTGTGATTTTATAGTCAGTACTAAACAGATGGATGAACATTAACAAATAAAGCATATTCTTACATTTGGCATCACATACTATGTTCCTCCAAATTTCTTCCCCCATATAAATTAGATTCAAAGTCAGTCTTTGAATACATGCAAAATCTGTTAAGAATTAAGATCCTGTCCTTACATGAATGGTTATTGGAAACCTGAATATAGTGGTGAAAATTGCACTTAAATAGTCATCAAAGAACTCATCTCATGCACCTGTTTCCACATGGTGCTTTGGAAAAGGGAGAGATGCAGAGAATTTTACAATCTTTTGTTAATCCTTTGTGCCTTTATATCACATCCCAACTCTTCACTTGCATTGAAGGTTCATAATTGTCAAAGTTTGGCACTGTCAAGGGCTCAGCCACATGAACTATGAGAAAATGGAGATTTGATTGATTTAGCCCATTTTGTAACTTATTTTTTAATAATTGTGGTAACAGTGTGAGGGTACTTGATATCATTGAACTGCATACACTCACTTACCCCATCTTTGCTGCTATATGATCTCAAAATCCTTAACCTCTAGGACCTGTAGGACTAAAGAAACTGACTATGTTTGAAAGGAACACTACTGGTCTCCACCACTGAGAAATACACTTTCTTCTCATCTATAGTCTTTACTCTATGCTCTGCCTCCCACAGGAGAGGGACATGGGGAAAAAGTACCCTTTGTGTTAGAACATGCCAATCTCTTATTACAACCACCAACACCAGGTGTGAGCTGAAGAAAATCACTAACGCAAGGGGCCTGGGTTTGATCCCTAGTCAGAGAATCAGGGAGTTCCCAGGTGGGGCAAGCGGTAAAGAATTCCCCTCCCAATGCAGGAGATGCAGGTTCGATTCCTGGGTCAGGAATCTGATCTCATGCAGTAGGAAATGGAAGCCCTCTCCAGTATTCTTGCCTGGAAAATTCCATGGACAGAGGAGCCTGGCAGGCTACAGTCCATGGGGTCACAAAGAGTCTCGGACATGACTGAGATTTCACACGTACACACACACACACACACACACAAACACACATACAGGAAACTAGATTCCATATGCTCCAACTAAAGATCCTGCATGCTTCCACTAAGCCCCGGCACAGACAAATAAATAAATATTTTTAAAAAAAAGAAAGAAACTTCCTCCTTGCCTAGGCCCTCATGAATCTTACATGGAAACTGGGTGTAAAAATAACATTATGTCACAGTGTCAATGTGAGGATTAGACTATATTATGCACATAAGGGTTTCCCTAGTGGTGCAGAGGTTAAAGCGTCTGCCTGCAATGCAGGAGACCTGGGTTTGATCCCTGGGTTGGGAAGATCCCCTGGAGAAGGAAATGGCAACCCACTCCAGTATTCTTGCCTGGAGAATCCCATGGACAGAGGAGCCTGGTGGGCTACAGTCCATGGGTCGCAGAGAGTTGGACACAACTGAGCGACTTCACTTTCACTTTCACTTTCATGCACATAAGAATTCAGAGATTGGCTTGACCTATTGAAGATTCTTCACAAATATTACTTTTATGATGCAATCTTTTATGCATGGTTGATTCCTGAAGTACAAACAACCCATCAACTTTCCCAACTCTATGTGTGAGAAGGTTAAAAAAAAAAAAAAACTTGCATTTAAAGTGGGATCTGTTTCCCCTCCCTTTTTAGTCTTGTGCATTCCTGCTTTTTAAAGATATTTTGTAAATACTGCCTCTTCTGTGTCCTTGCCTCACACAGAGCTGGTTTCCTCTTCAAGTCACCTGAGCTCTCCTCCATTACACCACTTGTTACCTGGCACTGGAATAGTCTGTTGATTGGTCTGCCTCCTCACTGGATTTTAACTAGCTTCAGGACAGGGTGCATTACTCCTCTAAATAAGCACTTCTGAATACTAAGCTGGCCCTCTCAATTGCCCAAGACAGTGCCCAGGACCCATGGGTGCTCAGTAAATCTTTAGGGAAGAGAGAATAAACAAAAAGGACACCTGGACAAAGAGAGTGGACATGATGACGGGTCTAGCATCAAAGCAAGCAGTCAGGCTGAAATGTCCAAGTGGGAGAGCCACAGTCTTGTGTCCAGAACCTAGAGAAGGGCACAGATCAACATAGGCTCTTGGCAAGCAGGTGACTGGGCATAGTGGTTAGGGCTGCAGGCTCTGGTGCCAGGAGCCTACCTGAACTTGGCTGGAGGCTCCATCCCTCACCAGCTGTGTGGCCACTGATGAGCTCATTTCCTCATTTGCCAAGCAAATACCCTGCTGCCTTCCTAAGAGTGATGTGAGGCTTAAATGAAATAATAATTAGAACTGTTTGCCTAGCACATCGTTAAGTGCTTAACAAATGTTAACAGCTGCTATTGTTATTATTGTTGTTACTAATGGCTGAAATTATAGGTTGTAGTCAGAATTGAATTGAAATCAGTGTTCTAGCTCCTATTAGTTTTTGTGACCTTGGGCAAATTAGTTAAATTTTGTATACCTCAGTTTCCTCATCTATAATGAGGCAATAATACCTGTGCTGGAAAAATAACAAATAAAAATGTACCATCATGATGCCTGGCCCCTATTAAGTTCTCCATAAAGGATCATTACCATTAAGTCAGGAATCCCCACACAGAGTTCAAACGGGCAGGGACAAAGTGGAATCCAGATTGACTGGAGCAGTGTCATGGGACCAGGTCAAGGAAATGGTGTCACAGGCTACTGAAAGAGGCTTGGTTACCTTCCACCCTGCTGAATGCATGTGTACACAGACCTAGGTGACTGTCATATCCCAAAGAGTCAAGACTTTGGGGACATGACAGCCTCCCCCACACCTAAGATTGGGCATCCTTTGCACCCCCACAGCTCATTATGTTTCCTCAGTCTTGTCTTCAGTTTAGAAGTATTTATGCAGGTATCAACACCATGTCTCATCTCCCTTGGTGCCCCTAGAGCCCAGCATAGTAAAGGAATTCACTGAGTTAGCAGCACTGACAGGTCTCAATTCCAAAACTTGGAGTTATGGCCCTCAATGTATTTCTTCATGTCTATACTCACTTGTATTATTATTTGCTTTAAAAATTTTGGAATTATCTTGGGCCAACTACAAAGTAAACTGGCTTTAAGTCCTCAACTTTAGATTGCATAAAATTTCTGAGATCCACAAACCTAAGAGAAAAGCCAAACTGTCTTTTCTCTCCTTCCTGTCTCCACTCCCTGCTCCCCCAACAATCGTGTCTACAGAATTTCACCAGGTAGTACATCAACTGTTAAAAATGGCTATTTTGTAAAACAAAGTTTTGTGATCAATTTTCCCAAGGAAATGGTCGGAGGGGAGCAAACGCGGTGTTTCTTAGTCATATATGCATACATACACACACACCAAGAAAACTTAGTTCCTAATCTTAGTGGAGTTGATCTCTGTGTGTTTCAGAAACCCAATTTGCAGCCTGGGAAAGTGATATTTATTTGAAGGAGCTTATTGCCAAAAGCGAATCATAAATCTGCTGGCTGTTGAGACTTCAAGGCAGAAAGAACAGAGGCAATTATTAGTCTGAATGTTCCACTGACAATATGAAATCTTTGTCTTTCAAAGCATTTGTTTAAGTAAGAAAAAGTTTGCCCAGGCTGGAGAACGTTCTATTATGGGAAATGAAACTTCTGAAAGCTCCAAAGCTTATTTATATATTTGCTAGGCTTCTCTCTGCCAACTTTCTTCTCTCCCAGAGCGTCCGTTAATGCTAAGAAAAGCCTCTGAAAAGCACACATTATAAGCAGAGAAAAATCTTAATGAATGTAATATATTTGGCAAATCTGTTTTATCTACCAAAGAGATTTCCTTCCTCTCTTCATCACTCATCTCTTTTATTTTTTAATGTTTTTCTCCTTNCAGAGCGTCCGTTAATGCTAAGAAAAGCCTCTGAAAAGCACACATTATAAGCAGAGAAAAATCTTAATGAATGTAATATATTTGGCAAATCTGTTTTATCTACCAAAGAGATTTCCTTCCTCTCTTCATCACTCATCTCTTTTATTTTTTAATGTTTTTCTCCTTGATTCATCTTAGGTAGTTTATTTTTCTATCCTTCCAAAAATAAAAATTGAAACCCAAACAGTCTCTTGACTTTCATTCTCCTGTTGTCATTTTCTATTTCTTCCTACTTACTCGATTTCCCTCTTTTGGGGGAACTCTAGAAGAAGGTATTCTGGCCTGGAAAATCCCAGGCACAGAGGACCCTGGCGGGCTACAGTCCATAGGGTCGCATAGAGTAGGACACGACTGGGCAGCTAAGCACAGCAGCATACATAGCACAGAAGGCTGGGGCGTGGAGGAGCAGGCAGTGCAGGGACCCTTAAGAGCCCTGTGCTACCGTCCTTTCTCTAGCTCGACGGGAGGACTAACCATTACAAAACCCAGCTCTCAACTATGCACCGTGGACTATGCACTTTACAAACGGTCTCTGGCTGATTTGCATGCCATGCTCGCCTCCCCCTCCCACTCAGCATGTTCCTTCCCTCCACTGATACATGCTCAGGAATTGCTAAGCCATCATAATACAGATCTGAACAGCTCCACATAAGTTATCTGCTACAAAAAGTGAGAGTTTTTTGGTGGTTGTTTTTTTTTTTTTAATCATACAAGGCATTCCAGATCCAAAAGATGCAGGGATAATTTCCTCTTAACACTAATGAGGGTAAATATGAGTTGAATGCATTTGTATATCTTCATACATAATTCTCCTTTCTATCAAAGCTCTGCTATCAGACACTACATCTGTGACCTGAGATTCTGTTAACACTTTGCTAGTCACAGCATGGTGCCCCTGCCAGAGGTATCAGCATCACCTGATACATAGCCTCGGTGGCTCAGTAGTAAAGAATCTGCCTGCACTGCAGGAGACATGGGTTTGTACCCTGGGTCAGGAAGATCCCCTGGAGGATGGCAAGGCCACTGACTCCAGTACTGGGCCTTCCTAGTGGCTCAGCTGGTAAAGAATTCGCCTGCCATGTGGGAGACCTGGGTTTGATCCCTGGGTTGGGAAGATCCCCTGGAGAAGGGAAAGGCTACTCACTCCAGTATTCTGGTCTGGAGAATTCCATAGACTGTACAGTCCGTGGGCTCGCAAAGAGTTGGACATGACTGAGCTACTTTCACTTTCACATAGCATCTCAAGCCCCATCCCCTGACCTGCCCAGCTGGAAAATTCATTTTAACAAGATTTCCAGGTGGCTCTCCTGCACATCAAGGCTTGAGATGCTCTATTAACAGAAAGTACATTCAAAAGCACCTGGGGTTTGGCTTGGAGAATCAAGGGGCTGCACCTGCTAAGCCTGCTGATTCTGCTGTGCCACATCCTCTGCATGGGGGTCATACCTCTGGGCTGCCTCCAGGCCCCCCACCCCTTCTCCATCTCTAACTGCCTTCACCTCTCTGTTCTCTACACTGGATGCCAGGGCCTTGGTCTCCATACCTGCAGATGCTGCTGGTGCATGTGCCGGCCACGCTCCCCACTTCCTGCGTCTGCCATACCTGTGTGAACTCTTATCACAGAGACCGAAGACTTGACATTTACAGTTCCCTTCCCAGAGAGGAGCATGAGACATTTCATGAAAGCTGCACATAATCATCCTCAGTGCCCTGTAGAATGCGAAAGGGGGGTGCATTTTAAAATAATCCCATTTAATTTCTCCAACCTACATGATATTCTCTCCCCTTCTTGACAGAAGGAAAGCAAATAACTAAATCACACTGCCCCTGGAGGAAGTGTGTGTGTGCATATGTGTATGCAATATTTTTGAGTTTCAAAAATGCTTCTGGTCCCTTCATTGTCCACCTGAAACTATCACAACATTGTTAATCGGCTATACCCCAATACAAAATTTAAAAGTTAAAACAATAACAACATATGTTGTTATGCACGTCTTTTAATAACAAGTTATGATTTCACCTGTAAAAAACAAAACCCACCAAACAACAACAAGAGAAGAGAAAAAAAAAACCAACTTCAGACTATTCATAGGACTTCTGACTCTCTGATGATAGGCGCTTCCAGGAGTAAGGCTTCCCTTGTGGCTCAACTAGTAAAGAATCCGCCTGCAGTGTGGGAGACCTGGGTTTGATCCCTGGGTTGGGAAGATCCCCTGGAGAAGGGAATGGCTACCCACTCCAGTATTCTGGCCTGGAGAATTCCATGGACTGTGTAGTCCATGGGATTACAAAGAGTCGGACATGACTGAGCGACTTTCACCTCACTACAGGAATAATCCACTCCCCACTCTGCAAACTCTGGCTACTGACCAGAAGCTCATAACCCCAGAGGCACTCATACTCCCATGGCTGCAAGGGTTGGAGACTGAATGTGATGAATGGGTCCCTTGAACTTTGTCTAGCTTAACACTGAAGACACAACCCCAAGCCACATCATTAACCTTTCAGCAGATCCTCTCCATATTGAGGCAGTATAAACACTTCTCCAAATACATACCCATGCACTTTTTAGTTCCTTGTTTTTTGTGTGGGGGTCTCATACTCCCAAGCAGCCTCCAGCATTAAGTCATTCCCTTGGAATTATGAGTTCTACATTTCTTTCCTTTTAGGCAGACAAAACATGGGCAGGCGGCCTCTGGCTGACACAAATACAGTGAACTTTTCTCAGACATACAAGATCCCAGCCAGTTTGTTGTGGTTTTGTTCCTCTGAATAACCTGACAGAGTCATGAATACCCTGTCAAGCTCATCTGCTTGACACTCAACACCTCAGCCCTGTAAGGAAAGCAGGGTCTGGAAGCTTCCAAAGGGCTCACACCTCCTGTCAGGTCACCAATGGGCATAACACCTCCTCCCAGCTGTACTTGCAAGGCATGTCAGAGCGTGTGCTTCCTGACGGGTAGCCTTAGGCCTAGAACTTTTAAAATCCCTCCAAGAACAAAAAAGAAGAGTTGCAACCTCCTCTACTTTAACATGGCCACAGACGTTGTTTTATGTTGGATTCCTAGCAGTGTGAGTCTAAGAGAGGTAGAAACGGGCAGCTGAGGAAGAAGGCTGGACCCCTCACAGGGGTGCCCACCCTGTGTTCTTCATGGAGCATCTGTCCTCTGAAAGCCTCTGAGGGGCTCTGTAAGAACACAGCAGGCCCCTGCCCATGAACTCCTCACTGAACTTTACAATCTCTGCAAACCCTAGGACCCCTGCCTCTCTCAGAAGTCCCCGCCCATCATCAGATTGAGATAGGAGTCTTCTCTCCTGGCCACAGAATGAAACAATCTCTCAGGAATGAAACTCTATCTAAGATTCCATTTAGATTAAACCTAGTTAATTCAGCTGCAACAGAGACCACAGGGATGTGTTTTGAAGAAGAAGGAAAGCCATTGCTTCAGCTGAGTTCCAACAGAGATGTTTCACTTAGAGTGGGGCCTAGAATGTAACTTTTCTGTGAGTCTCAGGGATTTGTCAAAAATTCAATTTGGATATTTTGAGATCCTTAGGAGGATCTAGTTGGTAACAGCGGGTGGTGACTTGCTTGCCACAGATTTACTGACCCCTGTGCCTATTTCTAGAATAGTCTCTAAATGAAATGTCTTTTTCTCACAATGCATTTCATTGTTTTGAGAAGAGTTACTATTGTTGTTACTGTTTTAATTTCTAGTGGAATATAGTTGCTTTATAATGTTGTGTTAGTTTCTACTGTACAATAAAGTAAATCAGCTCTACATATATATATATTCCCTCTTTTTTGGATTTCCTTCCCATTTAGGTCTCCATGGAGCACGGAGTAGCATTCCCTGTGCTACACAGTAGATTCTCATTAGTTATCTATTTTATACATAGTATTAATAGTGTATATATCACAATGCATTTTTATAACATCATTCTTTCAATCTCCTAAAAAAGGAACAAAATATAAGAATGGCCCTCATTTTAGCCCTTAGTTCTAATTCTGCACATATTTAGAAACTACCAGATTTAGTGGCATATAATCCTTAGGTTATCACTGTTTCCATACTGTGTAACAAATATTTGGTGTCCCTACTGAGTGCTTGGGGTCACAGTGTAGGATACCAAAGTATGAAACTCAATTTACTACACAGAGTTGCAACCCACATACAGTCAAGCTGGTCTTTTCTCTCCTTGAAGTCAATCTTATCCTGGAATCTATCCCAAAAAATGAGCTAAAAAATAACCAAGAAGCAATTTACATCTGTACTGAAATCTATTAAAATTCCTCCAAAGAGATCCCACTCATAACACACAGCAAAACCGATTGAAACCATCTTTTTGTCACTTTATCTACATAATATATTATTTGGTATGTGCATTTCTATGCATTGCACCTGGAAGCTCTCTTCTCCAAAATCTCTCAAAGTCAGACTCCCACAACATTTCTTCTTTGCCTTCCCTGTGTCCATAGGTAACACTTTTCCCTTGTCAGCAGTACTCCGATAATTCCAGTGGAAACCTGGCTGACCTCTCCCACAGTCAGTCAGTGATTGGCCCAAGAGCCCACCTGGCAAGACACGAGGGTGGGGAGGCACGAGGGTAGGGAGGCAGGAGGGGCTGCAGGCTGCTTCTCCTCAGCAAACCAAGGAGGGGAAATGCTGTGAACATTTAAATGATATTCTTGCCCTATTTGGAGGGAATTGTTTAACAAATATTAATTGAATACTTCTTTTATGGGCTATAAACTACTCAGTATGAACCTTACTGATAAAGCAGATATGGTCTCTACTCTCAAGCTGCTTAGTCTACAGAGGGCAACAATTCTCAGTAATTGAATAGGATGGGTCCTACAGCCACCAGCAGGCTCTAATCCAGATGTCCATGGGTGTAAATTAGAGCATCCCATATCCAATGATTATGTCTGGAGCCCTCTTCGAGAAGTTGCAAAATTCCCAAAGAGAATTTTGGGGAGGGTGAGATATATTTTCCTGTCTCAGCTGAAATCTCCCTCTTTTCCTGCCTCTGCTGAATTCTTGTTCTCTGTTCTGTGCCTGGAGGTCAATCCTTTTTCTCCCTGATTCCCTACTCAAGCAACAAGAGAACAAAGCCTGTGATGTGTAGCAAACTTTTGCTGAAGTTTTCTAGGTCACCGCCAAAGAGTAACATTCCTGCGTGACACAGCAAATAACATAAAACAACACATTAGTCACCTCATCTTAAAAGTCCCTTTGGAGACTTTGCTGGTGGTACAGAAGTTAAAACTTTGCCTTCCAATGCAAGGGGCAGGGGTTTGGTCCCTGGTCATGGAACTAAAATCCCACAAAGATCACGGAACTAAGCCTCGTGGCCCAAAAAGCAGCCAAAACATAAAACAGAAGAAATATTGCAGCAAATTCAATAGCCATTTTAAGAAATGGTCCACGTCCATGACACAGGGGATTCACAATGGTCTCTCTACTCCAATTAGCACCTTGTCATTGACCATCTTGTTGCTGCTGTGTGTGTGCACACACACCCACAGACACAAACACACACATGTGTGCATGCAAAAATTGCCCAAGGAATTCCAAATTCCTTTCACCTTGTTATGCACAGAAATTCAGTTCTCTCCAACCCTTATAGCCAAATTCAACTCTAGAACCAACCTTGGATAGCTAAAAATTTCAACTACTCAGAGGAGAAAAAGAGCAAAAAGAATGACATATTTATAGCCTTTTCCCTAATAGGACTGAGCCTCCTTTATTAAGTGACAAAAAGAATTATGCCAAAGCTGAGAGATATAAAATTTGTCCCTTTCTGTGTAATAATATTAGACCAATATTCGCTAAGACCCACTAGACTAAGTTCCAAAAGAGCAAGGATAGTGTCTGTCTTATTCTTTGTTGTATCTAGTATCTAGCTATCTCAACAAATATTTTGAATAACTTACTAATATCCTGTTCAGTACTGACATTCTGTAATTATTTAATATTTGCAATTCTTTCATCTATTTTTGGAGCTCCCTCGATGGCTCAGTGGGTAAAGAATCCACCTGCAAAGCAGGAGATATAAGAGACTCATGTTCGATCCCGGGTTGGAAAGATCCCCCTGGAGGAGGGAAATGGCAACCCACTCCAGCATTCTTGCCTGAAGAATTTCATGGAGAAAGGAAAAAGTGGGCTCCTCTCCAGTCCAAATGGTCGCAGAGTCAGACTCTCGTGACTGAGAGTCACTCAGTCACGACTGAGTGAAAGTAGAAACAACCTATTTTTATTTTTTTTTTACCATACTTCTCTCACATTTGGAGGATGTGTAGAAGAAATGTTTTAGTCAAAAGAGTTAAAGCATTAAATGTATATACTTATTACTGTATCAGAATTACTTCAGCTATGAATAACTGAAGAACCAACTCAAAATAACTTAAGTGACAAAGAAATTTATTATTTCACAGAATACAAAGTTCAAAGATGAGGTTGTCCAGGGCTAATCAATTTTGTAGCTTGGCAACAATTGATATTCAGGTTCTTTTCAGATTTCAACTCTGCCATCTTCAGTGACGTCCTTAAGACATCTTATAACTGTTGTAGCCACATCAAACGTCATGTTCCACACAACAAAGCCCTTCTCTGGGTCCTTCATCAGGAACAAAGATAACCTTCCCAGAAGCCACTTTGTAAACTTTAGCTCACATTTCACTAGCTAAAACCACATTACCTGCTCAGTTCTAACCAATGCAAGGGAAATGGAATAACCACAACTGTGCAAGACTAACCAGGATTCAGTTCTTAGAGCTGGGACACCAGAATCCCAAAATAACCCCAAATCCTTGAAGAACATGACCACTCCTTGCCTGAACGAAATGAGTTATATTAGGAAGGAGTGTCTGCTGGGTAGTCCACCAACAGTATATACCATACTTACTATCATTAAAAAAAAGCCATTCTGAATGCAATGAGAATTATTTCAAATGGGGAACAAATTCCAATCAAAAAGAATGTTTTTAAGACTGGGTCACGGATTAACCCAAAATTGTCAGTGTTGGTATGTTAATCTCTTTTTCCTACTGACTTTTGATCGTATTTTGAATCCAAAGTTATTGGGAATACTAAAGATAAAAATTGACAATGTCTTCCTTCCAATTATTTAGGATTCCTGTCTTAATTGGAACTTTTCAGGATATTCTGATGCCATGACACAAACAAAAACCATATGCAATTGATCACACCAAACTCTAGGAAGTTGTTGTTTATTTGGAATGCTATATAAGCCACCCTCTTAGAAATATTCCATTACCTTGTGGAAATTCCTTTCCTGGATACCAAGCTAGAACACAGAAGAGCTGGTCATTAACACTAATGACCACAACAAACCATGACAGACACCAAAGCTATAAGTACAAAGTGTCAAGACATGTAATATAGATCCACAGAGAAAGACAACAAACCATTTTCATCTCCATTGCTCTTGATAAATTGAAGACTCTTCTAGGTGCAGGTGACAAAAATCTGACCTTTTAAATTATCTTAAGCAAAACAGGAGTTCTGTTGACTCATCCGAACATTCTCTGTGAATCTCGGTAGAAAGGAAAGTTCTTTCCAATTTAAACTTTTGTATCATCATTTAGGATTTTTTTGAAAGAGTAGAAAGTTTAAAGGCTTCCTGCTTGGTTGCCAGATAGCACAGCATGATAAATCTTATAGCACCCAAAATTACCATCAGCAGCAACCCAGTCGCTCACATCTGCTTGTGGAGTTCCCTTTACAATCAATCAGGTGTATTGAAAAGGTCTCTGTGATGCAGAAGGGAATAAAAGTCACCTGTGTTTTTCAGTTTACTCTCATTTGTACACAAAATATAATTTGCTACACTGCAGGTCTCTTGCTCAAAGAGATTCACAAAAGCAAAAATAATCACTACTCTTCTGAGAATGAGTTAAGTGATAGGAAATCTAGCTGTGATCAGCTGGGAATTACATTAAATCTAAACCATACATAGAAATAAAGATTTTTAGTGGGGGGAAAGACCTAAAAAATGTATCGCTGTAACCTCTCATTTCATAGATAAAGAAATAAGGCCAATGGCCTTGTAGTTAGCATGGCCAGTTGCATGCATAAATTGATTTTCATTTCTTCCGCAATCCCAATTTGACTATATGAAAGGTATAAACCGACTGGGCAAAAGAGAACAGGAGAGGACATGCATAGCAGACAGGAGATCACAGGGGAGTGGATGAGTGGTGGTCACACTAAGCAGTCAGAGAAATCTGGAAACCGAGTGGCTCCAGACAGATAATCCAATGGCGAGAAAACCTACTTTTGCCTCTAAACTGCAGAGAGGCCTGGGGATTGGTGACACCAGGTTCCTCTGAATGGTTGAAGGATGAAAATAAAGATCCAGAGAATTGGTTGAAAGTCAGGATAAGGAGCCAGTAAAATCTTAGGTCACCTTCCCAAATCTACTTAGCCAAGAGATTGTTCATCCATTTTGGCAAAAAGTGGGAAGGTTTTCACTCTAGACACTGAACCAGAGAAGCTCCATACTAGGGCAACAGAGGGAGGGAAGGATGAGACACAATGGGGGAATTATACTGAATGAATAATGCTGATGATGACGATAGTTAAAGTAAGTGTGTGTGTGTGTGTGTGTGTGTGTGTGTGCGCGCGTGCGCGTGCACGTGCGCACTAAGTCATGTCCAACTCTTTGCAACCCCATGGATTATAGCTCGCCAGGCTTCTCCACCCATGGAACTCTCCAGGCAAGAATACTGGAGTAGGTTGCTATTTCACATTCATGATGTTTAAAGGGCTTCCCAGATGGCTCAGTTGTAAGGAATCCACCTGTCAATGCAGGATATGGAGGAGACATGGGTTTGATCCCTGGGTCAGTAAGATCCCCTGGAGGAGGAAATGGCAACCCACTCCAATATTCTTGCCTAAGAAATCTCATGGGCAGAGGAGTCTGTAAGGCTACAGTCCATGGGGTCCAAAGAGTCAGACACAACTAAGCATGCATGCACACACGCATGATGATTAAAACACTGTACGCACTTTATAGGCCTTGATTCATCTAACCCTAAGAACTACAGGTCTCTCCCACTTTTCAAAAGTTCAATTTACACCACTTCAAT
Source organism: Neotragus pygmaeus (assembly GCA_006410875.1). Taxonomy (NCBI): domain Eukaryota; kingdom Metazoa; phylum Chordata; class Mammalia; order Artiodactyla; family Bovidae; genus Neotragus; species Neotragus pygmaeus. The sequence goes on from SJYV01008059.1 coordinate 1,974,181, forward strand.
TTTATTAAAGACCTAAATTAGTATCGTTTTCACTAACTGAAAGAACTCAAAGAGAATTTTCACTTTTACAAAAAAAGACAAAGTGTAGAAATAGTGTTTATCTGCCTCAAACCGCTTGGGGTGAACCACTACAGAGGAATCTGGCACTCTGGGCAGTGAGTTCGGCACCACCAAGCTCCTTCCCCAGGTACCACACTCAGCATCTCAGAACGAGCCACCAGAGCTTTGAACTGTGTCTGTGAGTCTCTGTGCTTTATCTCCATTTATTTTGTGTGCTCATTAGCAAGATGTTTTCCTAAGGTATTGATAATTGCTTCTTCTCTTTACACTGTTTCAGCTTATGGAAGGTTTCATAAGAACACTCTCCTTTTGGATAGCAGGGGAAACCTATATTCTATAAAATAGGTATTACTAGAGCCCTTATTTCACAGATGATGAAACAGGTTTTAAAAAAGTTAAAGAACCACAGAGAAAAGACGTACAGGTCCTGCCAGATTCAAGTCACCCATCAGCTTGATCCACCAAGCACCCAAAGCTTTTACTCAACTCCTTAGAATGTTACAATTGCATAAGAACAGACAGCCAAGGACACTATATATTTGAGGAAATTCTCTAATGTGGAAAAGAGAAACCAAAGAAAATTGGAAAATGGAATTCAGGAAAAATAAAAAAGAAACTAAAATGTCTTAAGAGAAATAGGAAAAAGTACTGATCTAAGGAACAAGTACAGAATGCTATTTTTTAAAGAATTTTTTAAATTTAAAATCCTAAATACTCTATTGTCTTTGCCATACATTGACATGAATCCACCACAGGTATACATGAGCTCCCAATCCCAAATCCCCCTCCCACCTCCCACCCCAAAAATAAAGTAAAAAGAAATTTTTTTTGATAAATAAATAAATAATAAAATCCTAAATAGAAAAATCAGAAGTTGAAAATAGAAAATACATAAGAAAACTATGTATATAATCAATCTATGATTCAAATATCTTAATAAAAGGAGTTTTACCCCCCCCCCAAAAAAAAAAAAAAAAAAAAACGAAAA
>SJYV01008059.1:1975307-1992141 GCA_006410875.1 Neotragus pygmaeus
CCAACCTAGATAGTATATTCAAAAGCAGAGACATTACTTTGCCGACTAAGGTCCGTCTAGTCAAGGCTATGGTTTTTCCTGTGGTCATGTATGGATGTGAGAGTTGGACTGTGAAGAAGGCTGAGCACCGAAGAATTGATGCTTTTGAAGTGTGGTGTTGGAGAAGACTCTTGAGAGTCCCTTGGACTGCAAGGATATCCAACCAGTCCATTCTGAAGGAGATCAACCCTGGGATTTCTTTGGAAGGAATGATGCTAAAGCTGAAACTCCAGTACTTTGGCCACCTCATGCGAAGAGTTGACTCATTGAAAAAGACTCTGATGCTGGGAAGGATTAAGGGCAGGAGGAGAAGGTGATGACAGAAAATGAGATGGCTGAATGGCATCACGGACTTGATGAACGTGAGTCTGAGTGAACTCCAGGAGATGGTGATGGACAAGGAGGCCTGGTGTGCTGCGATTCATGGGGTGACGAAGAGTAGGACACGACTGAGCAACTGAACTAGTTGCTCAAAATATCTCCATCTTAGTAGCTGTTTTTTCTTTGTTACATCTTTTCTTGGTGTATATTTTTTATTGTTCTGCCTGCTTTATTATTAAGGTTTATGATTACATTTTATTTCCACTGTTATAATTTAAATTTACTTTTTCTATATTTTGGTCATTGCCCTAGGAATTATATTATATATCTTTAATAAATCATAGTCTAATTTCAAATTACATTATATACCTTTTCATGAGTGGTTTAAAACTTTAAAAACATATATAAGTGTAGGTATATATGTGTGTGTCTGTGTGTGTATTCACTTTTCTTTCCCATTTTCTCTTCTGTTGTATAATATAATACACAAATATTATATTTTGTACATGTCATATGTCTCAGGGTGCTATTATAAATTGTCATAAACTAGATTGCTTAAGCAACAAACATTAATCTTTTACAATTCTGTGACAAGTCCTCAGTAGGAATGATGAAGAATTTATGGCATTTGCAATTCCTTTGAATTGTACCTCCAAGCCCTATATAATTCATTATATTTTCTCTTTTATTTTTACCTTTAAATTTAAGATTTTAATTCAGAATTTAATTTTTAAGTAAATTGTCACAATCTTTTTCCTCTTCACTATGTGAGAGATCTGGTGTTATTAGACTGTTTTCTACAATGAATTCTCAGCATCCTCACCTTCTGTTCTGTCTACTAGTGCTTTAAATGCTATGATTATGTAGTTACTTAACTATGACAAAATCACCAGACCTCTTGCTACTGGTTTATTTTAAAGAATGCAAAGGCAGGAGGTACACTTATGTTCTTCAGTTCTTATGAGGATGTAATCCTGATACTGCCTATGAGCATACGTTTCTTTGTGCCACACCTTGTGTACTGCACTCTGCATGCTTCTCCTGCCTAATCTTCACCACAACCCCTGAGTAGTTTATTATAGCTAATTAAGTTTATGTGCCTCCTATGTTTTGGCTCAGAGGTTAAAGCATCTGCCTGCAATGTGGGAAACCTGGGTTAGATTCCTGGGTCAGGAAGATCCCCTGGAGAAGGAAATGGCAACCCTTTCCAGTATTCTTACCTGGAGAATCCCATGGACAGAGGAGCCTTGTGGGCTGCAGCCCACGGGATCACACAGAGTCGGACATGACTGAACAACTTCACTTATGTTTATTTGGCCCTCACTTCCTCTCAGCCATCATATATTCAAAATAAAGCTAAAAGCTAAGCCATCCTTCATTCTACAGTTGGACTGTGGTGTTGGAGAAGATTCTTGAGAGTCACTTGGTCTGCAAGGAGATCCAACTAGTCGATCCTCAAGGAAATCAGTGCTGAATATTCATTGAAAAGACTGATGCTGAAGCTGAAACTCCAGGACTTTGGCCACCTGATGGTGAAGAACTGCCTCACTGGAAAACACCCTGACACTGGGAAAGATTGAAGGCAGGAGGAGAAGGGGACGACAGAGGATGAGATGGTTGGATGGCATCACTGACTCGAGGGACATGAGTTTGAGCAAGCTCTGGGAGTTGGTGATGGACAGGAAAGATTGGTGTGCTACAGTCCATGGGATTGCAAAGAGTCAGACATGACTGAGAGACTGAAATGAACTGAACAGGATAAGGAAATGAACAAAATGGATGCCTAGTTAAATTTAAATTTCAGATAAACCATGGGTGATTTATAAAAGAAATTCATCTATCTATCTATTCATTTATTTATCTTAATTCTTTAGCTCTTGCCCCAGCATTTGCAGTATGCATTTACAACTGATCCATAGCCACTGTTATATAATGCTTTACTATTTCATGGTAGTGGAAGTATCCTATAATAATATAATATACCTAATTCTTTTCTCCTGTCTTGTATCATTACCACCATTTCATTTATACATAATCATACATAGATTTATATGTGTATGCACACTAGGTATATAATCAAATACACTGTTGTTATGATTATATTGGACTGTTTTTTATAAAGTCAGTTAAGGATAAACAAATTAATTTTTTTCACTATTCTTTCTCCAGTACCCTTCTTTTCCTTTTGTATAATTGTGTTTATGATGTATGTTATTTTCCTTCTCTTAAGAATGCCTTTAATATTTCTTTCAAAGAAAGGTCTGCTGGCATCAAGTTGTGTGGGTTTTTTTTTTTGGTCTGAGAAACTCTTTATTTCTCTTTTAATTTTGAAGTATAATTTTACAGGGTACAGATTTCTAGCTAGTGATGTTTTTTCCTTTCAACATTTTCAATGTTTCACCTCACTGTGTTTGCCTGCTTGGTTTCTGAGAAGGCAGATGAAATTCTTATGTTTGATACTTTTTTTTTTTTACTTTATTTTACTTTACAATACTCTATTGGCTTTGCCATACATCGACATGAATCCACCACAAGTGTTAGGCAAGCACTTTTTTGTCTGTTTGTTTGATTTGTTTTGTTTTTATGTTTGGCAAATTTTTTCATCATTTTTGATTTCTTGCAGTTTGAATGTGATGCCTAGGTGTGTGTGTGTGTATGTATAGGTATATACATATATATATATATACACTTACATTTATCTTGCCTAGTGTTCTCTGAAATTCTGGAACTGCTGTTTGATATCTGACATTAATCTGAAAAATTCTTAGTCATTTTTGATTCAAATATTGTTCCTGTTTCTTTCTTTCTTCTTCCTTTGCTAGTTCCATTGCACATATGTTCTACTATTTTTAGTTATTCCCAATCTTTGTATATTCTATTCTGATGTTTTTGTTTTTTTTTTCCCAATCTTTTTTCTTCTTGGTTTTGAAAGTTTCTATTAATATGTTTTGGAGCTCAGAGATTCTTTTCTCAGTGGTAGAAATCTCACTAAAATCATTCTTCATTTTTGTTATAGTGTTTTTCATCTCTAGCTTAAAAAGAATTTTTTTAGAAATTCTATCTTTCTGCTTACATTTTCCATTGGCATGCTTAACATACTTATTATGACTGTTTTAAATTCCTGGTCTGGTAATTCCAGCAACACTTTTGAATGGTACAATCAGTCTGAATCTAGTACTGATACTTGTTCTATCTCTTTAAATTGTGTTTTTGCCTTTTAGTATGCCTTGTAATATTTCATTGAAAGGTAGATATGATGTACTAGGTGAAGGAGTGCTGCTAAATAGGCCTTAATGTGTCAGCAAGATGTGGGGGGAAGCAGGCATTCCCTGCTCACATGACTCGGTCTCATTCTTTTAGTGAACTTGTGCCACTGGACTGTAAACCTCACACATGCTTCTCTGTACCCCTTCCTATCTTTAGATACTTTCCCCTAAAAATCATTTTCTCTTGGAATTTAAATTTCTGTGTTATTGATTAAAAAAATATACCATAACGTTCATTTTTAAACTTTAATCTCTCTAGCATCTATCATGACACTCACCTTTATTCTCTGGAGACAGCATAATTAAATGTCATTAATTATATCATATGTTTTATGAATCAGAATTCCACAATTATGTACTTGCCATTCCTAGAATTGCAGTTGATAAAAAAGATTTTGCTTTACATTTCTTTTATGAAAGGAAGAAAGTGACAGCTGTATCTACATATATACTGTTTGAAGGACTCCCAGATGAGATTTTTTTTTCAGACAAAAATAAATGGCATAAGTATGTTGTTAAAAGTTTTAACATTGCATTACATTGAAAGTAAATACATCTACATATTTATAGCTCATTACCCTTGCGTATCCTAGTATCCAGTACATTTTAGGAGAGTTTCAGCTGACATAGCATGTTAACTATGCATCCGCATTCAGCTTCTATTTTTTTTGCCAATGGATTATTGCCTTTATACATATAAAGAGCACAACTTTCTGAGGCAGAAGGTAGATGGGCCTTCAGAGTAAAATGATTGGAGATTCATTCCCTGTAGACTCAAACTCTAAGATTGGAATAGTGGGACAATTGAGAGAGAAGGAGGAATCTTAACCAGATAAAAGATAAGAGACCATATACTTCTCATTCTCAAAGTTAGGAGATCTCCCTGACTACACATGCACAGAAAGCTCCTTGGAGGTTAAAAGGGGAATAATGCCAAGTGATGTTCACTTCCTATAGGCCTCTATGGTGCAATCCATCTTAACTAAGAGATGCGTGCATACATAATGGGAGGATCCTGTTCAGTTCTGCTTAGTTCAGTTGCTCACTTGGGTCTGACTCTTTGCAACCCCATGGACTGCAGCACACCAGGCTTCCCTGTCCATCACCAACTCCCGAAGCTTGCTCAAACTCATGTCCATTGAGTCAGTGATGTCTTTCTACCGTCTCATCCTCTGTCATTCCATTCTCCTCCCCCTTTCCTCTTCAATCTTTCCCATCATCAGGGTCTTTTCGAACGAGTCAGCTCTTCCTGTCAGGTGACCAAAATATTGGAGATTCAGCTTCGGCATCTGTCCTTCCAATGAATATTCAGGACTGATATCCTATAGGATTGACTGGTTTGATATGTTTGCAGTTCAAGGGACTCCCAAGAGTTTTCTCCAACACCACAGTCCAAAAGCATCAATTCTGCAGCGCTCAGCTTTCTTTATAGCCCAAATCTCACATCCATCCATGACTACTGGAAAACCATAGCTTTGACTAGATGGACCTTTGTCAGCAAAGTAATGTCTCTGCTTTTTAATATGCTGTCTAGGTTGGTCACAGCTTTTCTCCCAAGGACCAAGTGTCTTTTAATTTCATGGCTGCAGTCACCATCTGCAGTGATTTTGGAGTCCAAGAAAATAAAATCTGCCACTATTTCCAATTTTTCCCTATCCATTTGCCATGAAGTGATGGGATCAGATGTCATGATATTCATTTTTGAATGTTGAGTTTTAAGCCAGAACTTTCTCTCTCCTACAAAAGAGAGATCACCAAATCTAGACTCTGAACCAGGCAAATCAAAATGATTGGCCAAAGGAAAACCAGGAGAAATACCCAATAAATGTGATTCAAATGACCACAACAGTGAGACTCATTTTCACATTTTTAGGTGTGATAACATTTGACTGTTTCAAAAGTCCTTTAATTAAGATTGATTTTCCTATTGGCTCCTATATTTAAAAGCAAACAAACAAGTCCAAAGCAATGCAGCTCCTCCATTTCAGTTTTATTCAAATTGTGATATGGTTCTTGCTGCTTCGTCTGGAGAGCATTGCTCTGTTTCCACTTTTTCCAAGTTGGCCTCATTTCCTCAGTTAAATTTGTTACCTCAGTGCAGCTGCCACATCCACTTCAAAAGATAATTCCCTGGAGGACCAAGGAGACTGCCTGCCTCTCTAAAAGACCATGCCTTCTTTAGAAACCTGGTCAGATGCTTCTGCTCAGCACAATTGATTTGAAGACCGTGGTCTGTAGATATGGGTCAAATTAAGTTCTGTGAGCTTAAGCAAGGTACTTGTTGTCAGAAATCAAACCATTCACACTCACCAAATACATTTCTGGAGTTAGTACTTAGGTTCATTTCTTTTGAGTTTTTCTGGTAAGTAGCAGTCAGAATTACCTTCGTGTAATCCACTGAACAAAAGTGTCCTGTTGCAAACAGGTTAAGATTTTATCTTCCTTGAATAACATTTGAAGAACATGAAGTAAAAAAATTTAAAAAGATTCTAAAATTTTAATAACTAACAAGATATTTTAAAAATCTAAATGAAACGAGTTTCACAGGTACATTAAAACAGGAAAGATTTCTGTCATCAGAATTTGGGCAGTGATACCATCAAATAACTGATAAGTTGAATTTTTTTTTGTATAATGGAAATTTAAAGTGAAGTGAAAATTTCATGTGTCCAACTCTTTGTGACCCCATGAAATGTAGCCTGCCAGGCTCCTCTATCCATGGAATTCTCCAGGCAAGAATACTACAGTGGGTTGCCATTCCCTTTTCCAGGGGATCTTCCCAACCCAGGGATGGAATCTGGGTCTCCAGCATTTCTGAAAGATTCTTAACTGTCTGAGCCACCAGGGAAGTTTCTTACCATAGCATATTTGTTAACAATTAATTAACTAGTATTGGTATATTATTGTTAACTGAAGTTCATAGATTATGTAAAGTCAATTTTTTGTATGTTTTACAACTATGAATATAGAGAATAGTTTGTTTTTCTCTTTGCATATTTTACCAGTGTGCATTTGTTAAGGAATTGCTCCATTTCATCTAAGTTATAAAATTTGCAGCCATACCTCATTACCTAATATTCTATTACTGACAACCTCTTTCATTTCTGAAATCAGTAATTTGTGCTTTCTTTTTTCTTGTTTATCCTAGCTACAGGTTTGTAAATGTTATTAATCTTTGCAAAGCACTAGCTTTTGGTTTTATTGATTTTTGTCTGTTACTATGTTTTCAATTATATTGATATGCTCTTATTTGTAGCATCTTATTTCTTCTGCTTTCTTTACTTTTATATTGTTTTTGATCTGTTGTTTCCTAACGTGGAAGCATATGGGTTTCCTAGGTGGCACTCGTTGTAAAGAATTCAATTGCCGATGCAGGAGATGCAAATGGGTTCCATCACTGGGTGGGGAAAATCCCTTGGAGAAGGAAATGGTAGCCCACTCCAGTATTCTGGCCTGGGAAATCCCATGGACAGAGGAGCATTGTGGACTACAGTCCATAGGATCGCAGAGAGTCAGGCATGATTGAGCTCACAATATCGGGTCTTGGGGATGTGGCCCTCAGAAGTGTTTCTTTGACTTTCTTTTGTTCCCCCCCATAAGTCAAGAGGGGACAGAAGTTGTTTCATTGTCCCTATCTTTGGTATGATAAGGCTCTGGTAAAGCAGTCTTGCTTTCAGGTCAGGCCAATGTTAAAATGAACAACAGTGTAGGAATATTTCAGATTGATTATTTTCCCCACCCTTGTCTGAAACCCAAGGGGACTTTCTCCCTTCTTCACTGTCAGAACTCAGTGGAGCCCCTATAGTAAAAGCTGTAATCGTATGGTGGCTATTAGGACAGTGAGGAGTTCTTAACTCTCAAATTAGTCCCCTCTCAGCCTCCAGCAATTCATCAAATCTGCCTTTCAGTATTTATGTACCAGTTACTTACTCTAGAATTTTCTGCTTCCAGTAAGCTGATCTTAGCTGATTCTTGGTATATTTATCTCCCTTTCTAAATTACAGGTGACAATCTGCTCTGTTACCTCAGTTTTCCATTGATCTAAGAAAATTCATTGATTTTCAATGTATTCATCTGCATTTTCTTTTGAGAATAGGAGTGATGACTCCTCTATACATGTCTTTTTCAAGGAATTTCTCACATCCAAGACAACTTAAAATCATACCTGAGAGTTATTTTTGTCCTGAAGGTAACATATTTACAGATTGTAGGTTTTAGACAAGAACATTTTTGAGGGAGTCATTTTTAGCCTATCATAACAGCTAAATTTAAACACCTTCTCAGATAAAATACATGTTTCTTATTGATATTAATGACTTATCTTTGTAGTAACTTTATTTTGCTTNCCCACCACACAACTCACCTAAAATGAGGATAAATAAATATATTAAATACTTCTCATGTTTAAAATAAAGCTATATATTTCATATTAGTTGTATTATATAATTCTAACACAGCAATTTATATCTTTTGATGTTTATCAAGAAGATAAATTAAAACTCTGATTAATGAAAAGAACATGTTTCATATTTATATATTCTCTTTAATCTTTTGTGTGAATAAGAAAGGAACGTTAATCTCTGACAAAACAAAAGGAAGCCTCAGTGTGGGGAGAATAAGGAATAGACCACAACGTTAACAGAACTCATGATCATTTTCAGTTTCTAGGACCAACTTCTAGCTATTCTGAACATTTATTTTTGTCTTTCAATTTGAAGTCCTATTAGGAAATACAAAAAGAAAACATTCATTTATGGTCTTCATTTCCAGAATAAATCGAGCCTCATTATAAAATATCCACACTCTTCTACTGCAATTAATCTGTTCACAAGAAGACCAAATTCAGAAGATTAATGGATCACTAATAAGGGCTGCTGTGCATGACAGAATGACGCCCATCATCGCCTCAGTCATGGCACTACATGACCTAAGTGTTCAGTTCTTCCACAACAAATGGCAACACATAAATGTGGCACTAAATCTGCTTCCAAAACAGCTTGACATTATGTGTTCCTGAAATTTTATTTACATTCTTTTTCACTTTTGCAATTATAAATCCCTACAGTTAAGGGTCATGGGAAAATGTTGGTAAAATCTGTCCTATAGCCCTAAATGGGCAGTGGATATCAACAGTATTTGTGGTGTTCTTGGGACAGCTTTTGTGCTTCAAATTGTTTACTGAAAGAGCTAATTTTAGGTTGAATACCAATAACACCTGAAAAAAATAACCTTGGAAAACTACACAAATAGCAACTGAAAGGCAATGTGATATGATGCTGTAATTTAGCTAGGGAGCACATTTAGAGAACAGCTGTAAATCAACAGATTTTATTAAGATCTGAGGTAGGCACAAAATATATAGATGACAGAGTCCTTTTCTTCAAAAACTAACATTGTACATAGGGCCCAGAGCATAGACAAGAACACTGTAATTTGGTAAGGAAAGGTATAAATTCATCTGAAATCAAACTGAGAATGTACATTCTAAGAGTCTATCAGAGGAAGGTGTGACACAAACCAGAAAGGATTAAACGTGTATGGCACATACTCAGGGGAGCTTGTTTAGGAGGAAGATGTCACAAATGAAAATATTTTATGGAATAGTAGAAATGGCCTCAAGGTTGGATATAAAAATTGGAAAAGGCAATAGAAATATCAGATGGAGATAGGAATCAGTAAAATTTTGGCAGACTCTTTCTGATTAATACTTCTTGAGTATTGCTTGGAGAAAGAAAAGTATAGGGATGCTCAAACTACTTGGACTGGACTCTCAGAGGAAAGATAAGGGTAGTGACACTAGGCACTCACGTTATCAAGAGATTCTGGGAAAACCTAGGATGCTTGGAGAATCATGTGTGCGTATTCATACTTTGGGGTTCCATTTTAGAAATTCTAACTATTGTACAATGGTAGGCATGTGTGTTAGTCACTCAGTCATGTCCAGCTCGTTGAAACCCCATGGATGGGAGCCCACCAGGCTCCTCTGTCCAAGGAATTCTGTAGGCAGGAATACTGGAGTGAGTTGCCATTCCCTTCTCCAGGGGATCTTCCTGACCCAGGGATCGAATCTGGGTCTCTCACGTTGTGAGCAGATTCTTTACCATCTGAGCCACCACTTTAGAAATTCCAACCATTGTATGGTGGTAGCAAACAATATCAATGCTGTATACCTTCTGTGATTAATCTCAAGGCAATTCCTCCTCAGTCTGGTTGGTTTTGCATAACACTTTTAAATACTTACACATGAGCCTGACTCATATTTTAAAATTCTGAAAATTACTTGTACAACCAAACCCTTGATATCAGCTTCTTCTTTTGTTATTTCTTTCACTTAAAGGTATATTTACAACCTTTCAATAGCAACCATAATAGGATAGCTGGTAATCAAACTAATCACCCACTGAATAAATTGCAATATTTTTAAATAACTATGGGTATTGGAGGGAATGGAGCTTTGGCACATGTGAGAAGAAAGCGAACAGGTAGTGAGATTTATCATATTCATCTGTCTCTTTCCTTGAGGTTGCTTTCTAGTTTCTGGTAAACAGAGGTAAACCCCTAACAGAAATATAGTGGTCTAAATGGTCTATGGAGAAAGAGTTTGGGGTTTAGGTGGCCAATGCAGCTGGCACTTGAAGATTAAAATCATAGACGATAAGGAGCTTCAGGAAAGCAACCTCATGATCTGTATAGAAATCCCCCTCAAGTCACTGACTAACACCTGAACTTCACATTGAAGAGTTTTAACATGAAAGAGGTAATTTCTAGCACATCCAGTAAAGCAAGCAAGAAAGAAAAGCCATTGAGTTTGTCATCCAATCTCAAACAATGTGATCATCTATTAGAACATTCCACTAAATCTATATTTTAAAAAAAAAAGCCCTTAGAACCAACAAGTGGACTTAGCAAGACCAAAAGATACAAAAATCAATTGTATTTAAACATACTCAAACAATTGACAATTAGAAACTGAAATTAAAGAAACATACTATTTACAATAGCACTTCAGGAGCAAATCTAATAAAATAAGTATAGTTATTTTATATTGAAAAATATACAACTGAGATCAAGGGAATCACACTTAGTATAAAGCTGAGCTAAACTAGGGGACAACAGAGGATGAGATGACTGGATTGCATCACAGACTCAATGGACGTGAGTCTGAGTGAACTCCGGGAGTTGGTGATGGACAGGGAGGCCTGGTGTGCTGCGATTCATGGAGTCGCAAAGAGTCAGACACGACTGAGCGACTGAACAGAACTGAAACTAATGAGACACACACTTTTCATTGATCAGAAGACTGTCATCAATTTTTCCCAGATTGATCTTTAGATTCAACATCATCTCAGTGAAGGGCTTCCCTGGTAGCTCGGTAGTAAACAATTCACCTGCCAACGCAGGAGACACAGATTCTGTCCCTGAGTAGAGAAGATCCCCTGAAGAAGGAAATGACAACCCAATCCAGTATACTTGCCTGGGAAATCCCATGGATAGAGAGGCCTGGCAGGTTACAGTCCATGGGGTCACAAAAGGTTTGGACATGATTCAGCTACTAAAAACAAAACAAAATCTCAGTGAAAATCCTAGTATTTTTAGTAGAGAACAACAAACTATTTCTAGCATTTATGTCAAAGACAAAGGGCTAAAGCAGTCAATACAATTTTTTAAAGAAGAGCAAAGCTGGAGAATTTCTGTTACCTAATTTCAAGAAAATATGAAACTCTAGTATCTAAGGCAGTGAAGTACTAGTGAAAGAACAGACACAGATGAGCAAAGCAGAGTAAAGGCTCCAGAAATAGGCTCATGGAAATAAGGCCAATGGACTTTTGACAAAGATGTTAAGGAAATTCAGTGCAGAAGACATAGTCATGTAAACAATTGGACATATGTATGAAAATAAAATATTCTCAAGAAATGAGAAATAAGAAAGCATCCATCAGAAGAGGAATGGATAAATTGTGGTATACTCATTCAATTGAATATTACACAGTGCTAGAAAGAACAAATTCCTAAATACTCAAGAAAATGGATAAATTTCACAGACATTATGTTAGAAGCCAGACATGAAAGACTATATACCAGTGTGATGCCATTTATATGAATGTCTACAATAGGTAAAACTAGCTCATGAAAACAAACATCAAAATAATGATTTTGTTTGAGGAATACTGATGGAAGAGAAAAAGAAAGCCTTTTTGAGTGGTGATAAATGTGTTTATCTTGATCTGATAGCAGTTACATAGGCATATACGGTATGTACACTAGTGTATATACACTATGTGAAAAAATTCAATGAAATGAACCCTTAGGATTTGTACACTTTACTGTATTTATGTTGTATGTCTTAATTTTAGAAGTAGGAAGGAAGGGGGAAAGAAGAGAAAGGAAGAGAAGAAGAGAGAAGGGGACGGAGGGAGAACTTTATATACTGCTGTGGCATGATGATGTGATCTCCAGGATATGTTGTCAAGTAAAAAACTGAAACTCAAAACGATATTTACGACATGACACTTTTATCTAAGAATGGAGACAGGGAGATACGAATATGTATATTTATCAAAAAGTAACAATTGAGGAATAAACCAAAAATGAATAAACTACTCCATATAGGGCAGGAAGAGAATAGAGTGCAAACAGCAAGGATGAAAGCTACATCTCTGAATGTACCTTGTTTATTGTTTATATTTTGGAGCCATGTAAATGCTCTTATATAATTTTTAAAATAGATTTTTTTAAGTGCTCTGTAAAATAAAATTGATAGTATGAATATATAGAGAAGAATTATTTCAAGTGACTCTAAAACACAACATTTGAGTGTATCTCCCCCTGGGAATGCATACAAAAGACAAAAGAACTGCCAAGAAATCACAAATTGTACTCATGCTTTAAGTCTTTTGCTAGGATAGCAGGAGAGGGCAGGGCGCTCTTGAGAGCTGTGAAGCCTAGAAATCTACCCTAGCCTTACACTTCCACAGGAATTTCCTGCTAACCACAAAAAATCTCGTCTCATTAAAATATGAGTAACAGCAACAAGGAAATATAGAAAGATGAAAAAGAGCATGATAACTTTCTTACAGATAGTGAAAACACCAGAAAAATATTGACACAAAACAGGTTCAAAAGCACAACTTAACATTTCAGCTGAGAATTTTCAACCTTTATGTACCAACTGAAACTGTAAAGGAGAAATACCAAAACTCAAAGAAGAGGTGATCAGACAAGAGGAAGTAATAGTTGATAACAGGAGGATAGGCAAGATGAACTGACAGTGCTCAGAAAAGAAAAAGAAAAAAAATGACAAAGTCATTTCAGAAATAAAGGCTAAATTATAAGAAAAAAAAAATACAAGGAAGAACAGACACCATCAGTAAGGNNNAAGAATATATACTATTATGTAAGAAACGAATCAAATGTCTATGTTTGATACAGAATGCAGGACGCTTGGGGCTGGTGTACGGGGATGATCCAGAGAGACGTTGTGGGGTGGAAGGTGGGAGGGGGACTCGGGATTGGGAGCTTGTGTGCACCTGTGGTGGATTCGTGTCGATGTATGGCAAACCCAATAGAGTATTGTAAAGTTAAATTTAAAAATAAATAAATTTTAAAAAAAAAAATACAAGGAAGAACAGACACCATCAGTAAGGATAGAGAGGATAGAAAAGGAAAATCAAGCAAAATACAAAGTGAAATAGAAAGAGGCAAAAAGGACTACATTTAAAAAGTCAGGACTAAAAGATTATAGATAGATCTATGTATCTCTGTTCTTCCTAGATGGCGCTAGTGGTAAAGAACCTGCATGTCAATGTAGGAGATATATGAGATCCAGCTTTGATCCCTGGGTCAGGAAGATCCCCTGAAGAAGGGAATGGCTACCCACTCAAGCATTCTTGCCTGGAGAATCCCAAGGACAGAGGAACCTGGCAGGCTACAGTCCATGGGGTCTCAAAGAGTTGGACGCGACTGAGCACACACTCATTTACCTTTGCCTTTGCTCACACATGATTACAGTGTGGTCTTTTTGTCTTACACTATCTTGTGACCCTGTCTGATTTTGGTATCTGTGATGTGTGAGTTCAACAGCAGAATATCATGGGCCAATTCCTATCACTGAATAACACAGGCAAAAGCAGAAACAAATGAGTTAAAACAGAAACTCAATACAACAAATATCTGAAACAACCGCAACAGAGGATGAGATGGTTGGATGCCGTCACCAACTCAATGAACATGAGTTTGAGCAAACTCCAGGAGACAGTGAAGGACAGGGAACCCTGGCACGCTGCAGTCCATGGGGCCACAAAGAGTCAGACACGACTTAGCGACTAAGCAATCTATAAGTCATTTTACTATGTCATGGGGGTGGCAGGGAAATGTCCAAAGCAAAATAAATAAACAGATGAGAAGAGAAACAAGTCCTAACTTGAGGGAGCTTTGCTAATTCCTCTTCAAAGACACATTTTATAAATATCTAATATTGATCATTAATAATTAAACATTTTAATAGTCACAAAAGGAATCTCTTTTTGATTGTCACTGTAGAAGACTACATGAAATAATTTAACTTTTTATTTTATATTGGAGCATATCTGACTAGCAATGTTGTGATAGTTTCAGGTATACAGCAGAGCAACTCAGCCAAGCCTAAACATGTATCCATTCTTCCCCAAACTCCCTTCCATCCAGACTGCCACATGACATTGAGTAGAGTCTCCTGTGCTATATAGAGTAGGACCCTGTTGGTTATTCACTTTGAACACAGCAGCGTGTCCCTGTTCAGCCCAGCTCCCTAACTATCCCTTCCCTGCCTCCTCTTCCCCTCTAGTAACCATAAGTTCATTCTCTACATCTGTGGGTCTGTTTCTGTTTTGTAAGTAAGTTCATTTGTATCATATTTTTTTTAGATTCTTCATGTAAGGGATATCATATGATATTTCTCTAACACTATTGAGATAATTTTCAAAACTTTAACACAAACCTTTCTAGACTAATAGAATCACAGGCTCTAATTTTACAAATCTCTCTTCTTCTAGCATCAACAGTTAAAATTTGCAGAACAAAAACAATTTCCTAAAAACAAGATGTCAGCTACTACTTATGGGAAAAGCGCTGCTAGTTTTCAACAACCTAGCATAAGGTCGATAAATGAGAGAAAGAGAGACAGAGATTGAACAGAGAGTTTGAGGAAAGGCATAAATTTTCTGTGTATGCTTTTTTCCCCACTGATATGAGTCAACAATATAATTTTTTAAAGAGAAAAATATAAGGATTTTAGAAGGCTCTGGAAATGAATTCAGTAATCAAGAAGACAAAGCATCTCCTTCCTACAGGGTTTTTCCCATCAGTCTCTAAGCACACCTATTAATAGAAGTGACTTCAGTGACTCATCACTTTCTTTTGTGAGAAGAACCATGAGCCTCACCAGCAGTGCCATGGGGACCTTTTGCAATGCAGGTAGTATGGGCTGTTGCCTGAAATAATGTATTCTATAGAGTTTCCAAGTTGGTTACACGGTATAAATAGTCTGAATGGAACAGAATGATAAAGGGGAGCCAAATGAAAAGGAAACCAAGGCAGGAACTGAAGTGAGGCGGATCTTTAGTAACAAAAGGAAGAAATAACTCTCTGAGCAAATTCTGGGGCTTCCTATAGCTTTCTAGGCACAATCCTCCCCCTCAAGCATGCTACACTTGAGGTGGGCAGGTTGAAAGCCATTTAAAGCAGAAGAACTCCTCATTTCTGTCTGGTGCATCCAAAGATGACACTCTGATTCTTCCAGAAACTAACACACTAGCAGGTATCAAAAGTAACCTACCTGCTGACCCAGAGCTTGTGGATCTGTATCACCTTCGTGACCACACTAGATAGGCAAATAGATGGATAGATATTTTTCCCTCTTTCTTTTTTAATTGCTAAAATGCTGAACATGTTCTGTTTTTTCCTATAGTACACTACATACTCAATCCAGATAAAAGACTTACCCATGTGTACAATAGAAAATTGTCAACAACACTTACATTGAGCACAACAGTCAGCCTTTGTAAATGGCTGCCTAGATAGTGTTATCTGAAATGAAAAGAAATGGTCACCCCAAAAAGTACCTCCCCGATTATCCTGGCACATTGTAGGCCAGTTCTGATTACTTCTGAAAATTTGTGTTATAAATGCTACCCAATTGAGCAGGCAATAATAAAGAAGATTTAAAGAAGAAAGCTGAGGGCCTGGTGTTAGTGATGCTTAAATTTTTGCTAAATAATCAAAACTGTGATTAATAGGATGAACATTATAAGATTTCTTAACAAAGAGAACATATTTTAAAGTATTTTATACACCAACCATGTACAAACAACAAACACTGAATTTCCAACATCCAAATGAAACTTAGCCCAAATGGTAACAATCTAGAACTTGAAGTGCATTTTGTAATTAGAGCAGGGGTATAAACTTGCTCTGCTATATGATAGGTAGTTCCTCAGACCAGCCCAGAAGAGATATTTTTCCCTCCCGACCAAACTTTTTTCTCTAGTTCACTTCCATCAACATATACCTTGGTTCTCTCCATTGTATCTAGTTCCCATTCACTTTTCAATCTAGGATATGCTGCCCTCTAAACAGCTCTTCTCAAATTGTTTCCAGTAGGGTTAACTCTTCACTCCCTCCCTACTCCCCTTCTTCATACGTCCCAGTTTGGGCCCTCTCCATACTAGCCCCCACTCCCAGAATCCAGTTCAGAAATGACACAAAGCAGAACTAATTACCAACTATGGTCCAACACCTCACCAGGAAAATGGAAGAAGGAAGGCTTACCCAGGGACACACCACATTTACAACTTCTGATCTGTGTAACTGGAAAAGTCATGGTAGGATTAAGGAAAAATCCAGAGGGCTTCCTGAATCTGACTAGAGGGTCTTTCAGACCAATGACTCCACCTGGTTGACATCCAGAGTTTCCTCAAGTTACTCTTAACAGGGAGGAAAGGCCCGTCTAGATGAAGCAAAAACAAAGAGAGCAGAAACAATGTAGGTCATGCTGTTATCACAGGGAGGAAACAAGTTGCTCCAGGTACCAAACCCAACTTGGACCACTGAGACCATGGAGAAGATGGTAGAAGACAGAGGCTGACCCAGTATAAAAACATGTTCCTAAACGGAGTCAAGATTGCTGGGAGAAATATCAATAACCTCAGATATGCAAATGACACCACCCTTAT
>SJYV01008059.1:1992457-2046466 GCA_006410875.1 Neotragus pygmaeus
TCTAGTCAAGGTATGATTTTTCCAGTGGTCGTGTATGGGTTGGAGAGTTGGACTGTGAAGAAAGCTGAGTGCCAAAGAATCGATGCTTTTGAACTGTGGTGTTGGAGAAGACTCTTGAGAGTCCCTTGGACTTCAAGGAGATCCAACCAGTCCATTCTGAAGGATATCAGCCCTGGGATCTGTTTGGAAGGAATGATGCTAAAGCTGAAACTCCAGTACTTTGGCCACCTCATGTGAAGAGTTGACTCATTGGAAAAGACTGTGATGCTGGGAGGGATTGGGGGTAGGAGGAAAAGGGGATGCCTGAGGATGAGATGGCTGGATGGCATCACTGACTCGATGGACATGAGTCTGAGTGAACTATAGGAGATGGTGATGGACAGGGAGGCCTGGCGTGCTGAACTGAAAGGGAGTCCAGGCAGCAGGAAAGAAATCTATTTATTGGAAAGAGATAAAGTCAATCAGGAACCAACAGAAAACCCTCCAGTATTTCTACAACACTCAGGGGATGCCTCTGAATCTATACCACCAATGACCTTAAGTTGCTGGAAAGGAATGCAATCCTGAGGTCATATTTCATTTCCTGAAGGGCCCCCAACATTAGGTGTAAACTTCAGAACCTGGAAATAGAACCATATACCTCTACCTACCTCTCACCTGGTTGAGGTTATCTACCAGGTATTTAATAACTGAGATACAGAGGAGGAAAAGTCAGAGCATTAAAAGGCCCAGAGGTAAGCCCACCTACTTGCTGTTGCCCTCCACCCTCAACTGGTTGGCACAGGGAATCTGGACTAACTGCCCACAGAAACCCTCGTGTCTGGTGAGCCACCCCCAACCCCCAGTGCATGCACATATGTAAACAAGAGGGACAACTGGAAGGGAGAATGCTCTCATCGCCCTCAAAGGGGAATGGGAATGGCAGGTCCCAGCTTCCGCCCTTGAAGGCAGATGGTCCAAATAGAGGAAGAAAGATGAGGCCAGGGCCTCCTAAGCCGCACTCCAACTGACCCTTAAGGAGACCCAGTTGACACTGGATTGTGTCAGTAGGGTGGTAACTGTATTGAATTCTTAGTCGATGCTGGTGCCATTTATTTGGTTCTGAATACCAGGTCAGGTAAACTCAGTCACAGAGTTGTAAAATTATGGAGGTATCAGGGAAGGCCCAAGAATGAGCACTCATAGAGCCATCAAAATGTAAACTGGCTTAACACATGCTTACCCATTCCTTCCTGTATGTCTCTGAATGCCAAATACGCCTGCTGGGAAAAGCTATCTTACATACCTTGAGGGCTATTGTTCACCTGATGAGAGACAAACTGGAGACTGGTGTCCCCTTAGATAAGGGGNTGCTACGATTCATGGGGTCGCAAAGAGTCGGACACGACTGAGCGACTGAACTGAACTGATGCATATAAGTATCAGCAGATCAGTAGATCTAGATATAAATATAAGTATAGATTATTTTCAAAGCCTTCTTGGGATTCTTCAGGCTTTCTGACTCTGAAAGTTACCTTTCTGTAGGTTCTGAAAAGTTCTGGGTCCTTATTTATTTATTTCCTCTTTTATTCCCTTTTCCAATATTCTAGGAAACCTATTTCATGTGTGATGAATCATCTTATTCTAATCTAATGTGTCTTGATCTCACTTTTATGTTTTCCACAGTTTACTTTTCTGATCTATATTCTGGAATCTATCTATATTCTGGAAATGTTCATTTTGTTAATATTCCTGTTTACTTATTTTCTTTCTAGTTTTGCCTAACTTGCTATTTTACTCATTCACTGAGTTTTTAATTCACTGGTTATATATTTCATTTTTAGAGAAAAAATTTTTAACATGCTTGTTCCTTTTTTCATAGTATTTGGTTCCATTCTCTTAATTTTTAAGACCAGTTTTACGTTCACAGCAAAGTTTACAGAACAGTATAGACATTTCCCGTATTGCCTCTGCCCCCATNGAGAGTTGGACTGTGAAGAAGGCTGAGCGCCGAAGAATTGATGCTTTTGAACTGTGGTGTTGGAGAAGACTCTTGAGAGTCCCTTGGACTGCAAGGAGATCCAACCAGTCCATTCTGAAGGAGATCAACCCTGGGATTTCTTTGGAGGGAATGATGCTAAAGCTGAAACTCCAGTACTTTGGCCACCTCATGCGAAGAGTTGACTCATTGGAAAAGACTCTGATGCTGGGAGGGATTGGGGGCAGGAGGAGAAGGGGACGACAGAGGATGAGATGGTTGGATGGCATCACGGACTCGATGGACGTGGGTCTGAGTGAACCCCAAGTGATGGTGGTGAACAGGGAGGCCTGGCATGCTGCCATTCATGGGGTCGCAGAGAGTCAGACACGACTGAGCGACTGAACTGAACTAAAATTTAATCCAAATGTATATGTTCTAATTATTAAGTTTATGAAGAGTTCCCTCCCACCACTTCTCCAAAAAAGGCATTATGGCTGGTAGGGGCATTTATATAAATCCAGACTGGATATCTAGCTTTAACTACAAGCAGAGGCTTAAGATCATTTTCTTTCCACATTATCTCTGCCCGTACTTCTCAGTCTTTTCCAAGTAAACACATGTTATAAGTAAAAACACTATTCTCACTATTTTGTTGTTGTT
Organism: Neotragus pygmaeus; assembly: GCA_006410875.1. Taxonomy (NCBI): domain Eukaryota; kingdom Metazoa; phylum Chordata; class Mammalia; order Artiodactyla; family Bovidae; genus Neotragus; species Neotragus pygmaeus. Next base: position 1,995,078 of record SJYV01008059.1, read on the forward strand.
CAATCGCTAATTCACGTTTGACTCTGTGACACCACAGACTCTGCATACTAAGCTTCCCTGTCCGTCACTATCTCCCGAGTTTACTCAACTCATGTCCATTGAATCAGTGATGCCATCCAACCATCTCATCCTCTGCCACCCCCTTCTCTTCTTGCCTTCAATCTTCCCCAGCATCATCGCCTTTTCCAATGTGTTGGCTTTTCCTATCAGGTTGCCAAAGTATTGGAGCTTCACCATCAGCAACTGTCCTTCCAATGAATACTCAGGGTTGATTCCTTTAGGAAATTTAGTTCAACATAAAGACCATGTCAAATTTTTATCAACTTGTACTTAAGCTACTCCAAATAAACATGGATATCTAGTAAAAAAAAAAAAAANTTTTTTCTTTTCTTTTATTTATTTATTTTTTAAATTTTACTTTACAATACTCTATTGGGTTTGCCATACATCGACATGAATCCACCAGATGTGTATAAGAGACAGACTCCAAATAAACATGGATATCTAGTAAAAAAAAAAAAAAAGAAAGAAAGAAAGAAATATTGTTTTTGTTGTGCATGTTGCAAATGCAACTATAATGTATTGATAGATTCCTAAACAAGTTCTATCACCTTCCAGATAGAAAATTTCATGTTCCCATTGGTGTCAAAGACTGTCAAACAACTCCATGGCTTAATTCCATATTTTTCCTATCTATAGTATTGAGTGTGGGACCTGAGCTTAAGAATTATTTAAGGGGTGTAAAAATTTGTAGTCAAGAAATTGACCTATAAACTAGTCTGCTGCTGCTACTGCTGCTAAGTCGCTTCAGTCATGTCCGACTCTGTGCAACCCCATAGAAGGCAGCCCACCAGGCTCCCCCGTCCCTGGGATTCTCCAGGCAAGAACACTAGAGTGAGTTGCCATTTCCTTCTCCAATGCATGAAAGTGAAAAGTGAAAGTGAAGTCGCTCAGTCGTGTCCGACTCTTCGTGACCCCATGGACTGCAGCCTACCAAGCTCCTCCGTCCATAGGATTTTCCAAGCAAGAGTACTGGAGTGGGGTGCCATCACCTTCTCTGATAAACTAGTCTAGAATCACTGAAAAACATAGGCCCCTAGCAAAGATGGGGTAAAATACCCCATATAGGTGCCTCCTCAACTCAAAGCTCAAAAAGACTTCCCCAAGAGACAACTACAACTGAAGATAAGTTCATAACCCAAAATTGTGAAACACATGGACACTCACAGCACTTGGAGAGAAAGCAAACACAATAAATGGGGGAATTTATAGCTGGAAGAATTCAGGCAATAAAACAATCTAAAATAAAGTCTTTTTTTTTTAATGGCACATTAGTTAATATTCCCTCCATGGTCTGGTTGAGCATCCACCAAAAAACACATTAATAAAATTAAGTCTTTAAAAATTAAGTATGTTAATAATGTTCTAAAAAGTAAGGGAGTGAGTGAGTGAAGTCGTTCAGTCGTGTCCGACTCTTTGCGACCCCATGGACTGTAGCCTACCAGGCTCCTCCCTCCATGGGATTCTCCAGGCAAGAGTACTAGAGTAGGTTGCCATTTCCTTCTCCAGGGGATCTTCCCCACCCATGGATCGAACCTGGGTCTCCAGCATTCCAGGCAGCTGCTTTAACCTCTGAGCCCTAAGATAAAGGAAAGAAAAAAGTATCAACAAGACACAACCAAAATGCTTTTAAAAAGAACAGGCAGATTAAGAAAGGAAAAAATTTTTCTAGAAATGAAAAGCATAGTCATTGAAATAGTCAATTGATGACTTAAACAAAATACTAGACATAACTGAAAAAGAAATTAGTGAGCTGGAAGGCAAAGAACTAAGGTACCCAGAACATGAAAAAAATTTAAGATACACAAAAGAGAGAAGAAGAAGTTTTAGTATACGTATTATAGCAGTTTCAGAAAGAAGCAAAAGGTTACAGGAAAGAAGCAATACTGAAGGGGTTAATAGTGAAGATGTTTCCAGGAAAGAAAAAAGGCATGAGTCATTAGATTTTAAAGAACATAGTGAGTTCTTGGCAGAATTTTTATCTTTTTTTTTTTTTGGCCATGCTGTGGGGTTTTAGCTTGTGGGGTTTTAGTTCCCCAACCAGAGACTGAACCAGGGCCCTTGGCAGTGAGAGTGCAGAGTCCTAACCACTGTACCACCAGAAAATTCCCTTTGCAGAATTTCTTTAAAATCACAAATCATAGTGAAACTTTAGAGAATCTAAAATAGAGATAATAAAGCTAGCTGGGAGAAATGACTGTTTACCTGCAAATAAACAATCAGACTGACAACAGGCTTGTCATCCACGAAAACAGGTGCCAGAAATCAAAAGAGAAACATACTCAGTGTTCTGAGTAAAATAACTATCAACCTTGAATCATCTGCCCAGTGAAACTAACATTCAAAAGAGTGAGAGTAAAATAAAGGCCTTTTCAGACATACAAAGAATAAAGGAGTTCGCTACTTACAGACTACTCTGCCCATCACTGAAAGAACCACTAAAAACCAAACTTGACCAAAAAGCAAAGACAGAATTACAACAGAATATATGAAACAATGGTTTAAAAAAAGAACTTGGTTTTCACTTTATATATAAATAAATATAGACTCTATAAAATAATAATAATGTAACTAATTTGAGGGATGATCTAAAACCACAGTGGAGCTAAAATATGAGACTAACAATAACAATGGAAGATAGGATGGGTTCAGAGGAAAACTAAAACATTCTAAGGTTCTTGCTTTTTTTTTTTTTTTCCAGGAAAATGAAGGGGGAAAATTAACCAAATAGCACAGGAGAGAAAAGATTATGCCATAGTTGTGTTTTTATGAGGGGAAAAAGATAATGAAGATTTTCTTTTCATAAAGTTTCAAACAATAAGGTTTCATCCTTCTCAAATGAGATTAATATAAATCACTTTAAAGGTGTTTTTCAAATACTCTTTCCTTTCATTACGAGTAACTACCATTTTTCTAGAAATTCAGACAATGACTTTGATCCAGAACTGAGAAAAGTTACTTGTTTGTGACCCAGTTCATGCAGAATTAATTTTGACATTCAGTTCCCAAGATTAATATTTGTTTCTTTGAGTTTCTATGAACGCTAAAAATCTCCATAATTCTACATACTTTACAAAGTAAAAATAAAAATATTTTCCATTAAAACTGAAAGTCCTAAAAACTCCTCAGAAATAGTGTCTTGTATATTCTCCTAAAAATACTTGAGAAAGGATACTTCTCAAGTATCCCTTCATTCTTCCTGGGAGAAAAATCCACAGACGATTGATATTAACCATAATTTATGAATTAATAATTATCAGGCTCCATGCTGCCTTATAACAAAGGAAGCAACCTGGAAGTCAACTGCAGAGTCTACATTCATTTGAAGGGAAAAAAGTCCATCTATAAAATGATATTTTAAGGATTTTTTGCACTAACTAGCCACTGTCACCTCAAAGAATCATTTTTACTTGAACACAATTGCTAAAAACTTAACTTCGCTTTTTTATTTAGTGCTTTGGAGAGACTAAATTGCAACTCACAAAGACAGTTATTAAAGTCTGAATGGAAAATTATTTAGATTAAATATCATGTTCACATTCAAGAATCATTGTAATTGGTTCATTAAACAGAAGCATTGTAATGGGGTCTATATTTTTATTTGCTCCATTACTTAAAACTAAATAGCAGTTATTATGTATATTACAGTGGTTAAAGATTCTACCATTTACATTGTTGATGTTGAAGTTTTGCTTTGTATCAACTCATTGGCAATTTCTATTTGTTTATTAAACAATAGATGATAGGTTAGCTGAATTCTCTGCCTTTACATCAAGTTTTTTAAAATAAAGAATACAATCAAGAAGATATTTATATAAGTCAAAATATAATGGTTATTAGCAATAATGAATGTCCAAAATCCCAACAAAAACAAGGGTTTATTTCTTCTTTGTGCTATATATCCATTGCTGGTTGGCCATGGATCTGCTCCATGTCAGCTTCACTGTAGGACCTGAAAACTCCCTGAGGCAACATAGATCTTCATAGTGGAGAGAAAAAAAAAAGAGAAGGCAAACTGTGAGAGGGTTACATAAGCTTCTATTAGAAGTGCCTCACATCACTTCCACTCTTATTTTATTGGCCAGAGCAAGTCACATGACCAAGCCTCCCTTAACAAGAAAAATCTGTGTAATCCTCCCAAAGAATGACACCACAGGAGTGGCATCAAAATATATGGTAAGCAGTCGTACAATACACCACAGTGACCATGCCAATATTTTCTATAAAATTGAGGAATCACTTCAATATACTATTTGCTTTCCAAGGCAAAGTTGGTCCTGTTTCTTCACTGAAGAGAAAAAGTGACTCTTACTGGATGCTTGGGGCTGGTGCACGGGGATGATCCAGAGAGACATTGTGGGGTGGGAGGTGGGAGGGGGATTCAGGATTGGGAGCTCGTGTACACCTGTGGTGGATTCATGTCGATGTATGGCAAAGCCAATAGAGTATTGTAAAGTAAAATTTAAAAAATAAATAAATAAAAGAAAAGAAAAAATAATTCCAGATAAATTAAAGATATTGAATTGAACCTGAAAAAAAAATTGTGGTACAAAATTACAGAATTAAATTGTCCTCTGACTTCCAACAAGGAGTAAGGGCACATAGAATGTCCACTGTAACAGGAAACCTTAAAGAATGTAATCATTTATGGAAAGAAATTTTTCAAAGAAGTCTTCCATGGGCATTTTGCCAGAAGAAGCTTACATTTCAAATTCATTACATATAAGGGATAAAAAATATGCTTAAGAGGTAGAAGCTAAAATTTGAAGTTTTGACTAATTTTGACAATTTAACACTGCCAAAATCAAAAGCCACCTCAGGCACCCTTCTGATTTGTACTTCAAAAATCTTAAGAGGTTTTAGACAGCTGAGTGTATTCATTTTAAGTCTTAAAAATGTTTTGGTGTTATGGACAGTATTTAAGAAATCTTCAGCCTGTAGACCAAATTGTCAGTATTTGAGACTGAACTTTTTTGCTTTTATTCAAGGAAGTAAATTTTATCACTGTAGTTACTTGATGTGATTATTAGAACAAGATAACAAATTAGAAGTCACATGAAGCCATATTCCTGGTTTATTTAAATGTCAATAATACTTTGCTGGGCTTCCCTGGTCGCTCAGATGGTAAAGAATATGCCTGCAATGTGGCAGACCTGGGTTCAATCCCTGGGTTGGGAAGATACCCTGGAGGAGGGCATGGCAAGTGACTCCAGTATACTTGCCTGGAGAATCTTCATGGACAGAGGACCCTGGCAGGCTACAGTCCATGGGTTCGATATGAATGAGCAACTAAGCACACAGCACACACAAGTAGCTCTATATGTTTGCTGACCACTGAAATGGTGACTGCAGCCATGAAATTAAAAGACACTTACTCCTTGGAAGAAAAGTTATGACCAACCTAGATAGCATATTCAAAAGCAGAGACATTACTTTGTCAACAAAGGTCTGTCTAGTCAAGGCTATGGTTTTTCTAGTGGTCATGTATGGAAGTGAGAGTTGGTCTGTGAAGAAAGCTGAGTGCCAAAGAATTGATGCTTTTGAACTTTGGTGTTGGAGAAGACTCTTGAGAGTTCCTTGGACTCCAAGGAGATCCAACCAGTCCATTCTGAAGCAGATCAGCCCTGGGATTTCTTTGGAGGGAATGATGATAAAGCTGAAACTCCAGTACTTTGGCCACCTCAAGCGAAGAGTTGACTCATTGGAAAAGACTCTGATGCTGGGAGGGATTGGGGGCAGGAGGAGAAGGGGACGACCGAGGATGAGATGGCTGGATGGCATCACTGACTCGATGGATGTGTCTGAGTGAACTCCAGGAGTTGGTGATGGACAGGGAGACCTGGCATGCTGCGATTCATGGGGTCGCAAAGAGTCGGACACGACTGAGCGACTGAACTGAACTGAACTGAGATCCCATCTCTTTTACCACCACATGCCAAACCCAAAATTATATCAACATGAACCCAGGAGAGCTTCCTAATGTTTGGATTTATGAGGAATATATAAAAAATTTTTACTATAATCACAGTAAAGATCAGTAATTAAAATAAGTTTAAATGTGGCACCCTCAAGCCCACTCAAGAAACATTAACAAGCAATTCTGTTCATTCTTCTAAGAAATTTAACATCAGCTTTTCCCAGAGCATATCCTATAAATTGGTACTTCTGTAGAATTTAATTGACAGTTATGTGACATTCTGTAATCAAATAAGTTTGGGAAACACTGAGTTAAACAAAAATAAAATGTTTGTTTATTGAAAAGTTCTCACAGCTATTAAAAGACCAATACACACCAAGAATGTCCAAGAAAGAAGGGTAGCATAGAGCATTTCCCAAAATTATTTGACCACTGAATCCCTTTTTATTTTTTTTTAAGACATTAACAGTAGGACCAACTGTTCCACAGGATATACTTCAAAATGTTCTGAATTAAGAGGAAGGAGAGAATGAGATGAATGGAGAGAGAAGCATGGAAGCATATACACTACCGTGTGTAAAATAGACAATGAATGGAAATTTGCTGTATGACTCAGAGAACTCAAATCAGGGCTTTGTAACAACCTAGAGGTGTTGGAAAGGGTAGGAGGTAGGAGGGAGGTTCCAGAGAGAGGGGACATCTGTACATCTATGGCTAATTCATGTTGCTGTATGGCAGAAATCAAACTAATATTGTAAAGCAATCATCAATTAAAAATAAATAAATATAATTTTTAAGTTCTGAATTAGACTCAGATGATGTCTACATTATGTAGAATTAATGCTTTAGTCACAACATCTGTTCAAAATTATTAAATCACTCCATTTAGTCAAAAAATGACTAATTAGACAGTAATGGCCATTACACAGCTGAATCAACCATAACACTGCAGATTTCCTTTTTTCTGTCATCTTAAGACCAGATTTAAAGAACTTTTGACAATGTGATCAATTGCTTCATTATCAGGAATTTATGAATAAAAAGGAAGGGGAGAAGAACAAATTAATCAGTGAATGTTTTCATTCTCTATATATCATATTTTACCATCCTATCATATAGAACCAGTCAATGTAAACCCAGTCTCAGGAGTCCCTTCAATGACATGGAAACAACATAAATAAATGACAGGAAGGAGTAGTTTTCCCAGAAAATCAATCTGGCTGGAATAGGAGTTCCTAACATTTTTGAGAAGGAGCTTGTCTTGATTTTCCTTCAAGGATCAAAGAAGTAAATAGGATTGAGGTGCTGACAGTGAAGACCATAAGAACAAAGCACCAGTAGCCGTCTTTGTTTAGGTTGAGAGAAGGAACTGATGTCAGCTGACTTATCTTCTTTACCAATGGAAGTTACAGCATAAAAGGAAATGTGATGGTATACCAGTTATCTCCAGTTAATGACATTATGAAATTATCAAGGCCTGATGGCCACCAAACCCAAATACTTTCTCAATGAAGCCCACCCTGACCACTCCATTAATACTGAAAGCTGCCCCCCACCTCCATCAACCCCATCCTGTCCCTGGAACTCCCACTAACCTTGTCCTACATTTTTTTCTAAAATTTTTGTCATAATCCAATACATGTAATTTACATATTTATGAAGCTTAAGAATTATTGTCTGTTTTCCTCACTAATATAAGCTATACAATTACTGCACAAGTACTTTTGACTTAATAAAGTTAGTTAGAGAAAAAGAAGTTCTGAGAATTTAGGTCGTAGGACATTTCCCTTATAGGACTTCCAAAGACATTCATTCCAACAGTGCCTGTCTCTGTCTGCACATTCCCTCAGGAGGGAAAAGATGGGGAGGCAGCTAGAATCCAACCCACCAATAGCCCACTTGCCAGTGCTGAGGCCTTTGGCTGTGACTACTCTCAACATCCTGTTACTTACCCTCTTTAACTGAAAGGGATTATAAAGACAAGAGGGCTTCCCTGGTGGTTCAGATGGTAAAGAATCTGCCTGCAATGCAAGAGATCCGGATTTTATCTCTGAGCCAGGAAGATCCCCTGGAACAAGAAAATCGCAACTCACTCCAGTGTTTTTGCCTGGAGAATTCCATGGACAGAGGAGCCTGGCTGGTTACAGTCCAGGGTCACAAAGAGTCAGACAGGACTGAGTGACTAAAACACACACACACAAAAGTGGAAAAGACAAAAAAGTGGAAATCTTTCTGCAGACGATATCCTGGAAAACTTACAAAGCAAGAGAACATAGTATAGACGCCTCTTAACTGAAGTCCCTGCATTTTCACCTTAGTCTATTCTCGACACAGCAGCCAGGATGATCCTTTGAAACATAAGTCAGATCACACACTGCTCAGTTAAAATGGCCCCTATTTCCCTCAAACCAAAAACCAAAGTCTTCAATACTGCACGTCTGGCTTTGCATTTCCTCTCAGACCTTATTTCCAATTGCTCTCCCCACCCCTGGTCCCTACTCTTACCTCCCTGCTGTCTTTCAAACACGATAAGCGTGCGCCCACACCAGGGTCCTTGCAGCAGCTATTCCTTCAGCCAAGAATGTTCTCCTCTTAGCAGACAGTCACATGGCTCATACCATCGCCTTCTTCAGAGTTTTGCTCAAGCACCGCCTTGTTAGGGAAGCCTTCTGTGACCTTCGTATTAAACATTGACCCCTTGTCCCTGTTTGTCCCAACTATGTGGCTGCCCTCTCTTACTCTGCTCCACCACCCTCTTTTTTTTCTTTTCTTTTTGAATTGGAGGATAATTGCTTTACAATCTTGTGTTGGTTTCTGCCATGTGCTTAGTCGCTCAGTCGTGTGTGACTCTTTGCAACCCTGTAGACTGTAGCCCACCAGGCTCCTCTGTCCATGGGGATTCTCCAGGCCAGAATACTGGAGTGGGTAGCCTTTCCCTTCTCCAGGGGATCTTCCTAAACCAGGAATCAAACCAGGGAATCCTGCATTGCAGGCAGATTCTTTACCAACTGACCAATTAATGAAGCCCGACTTATAGCACATAATTTCCTTGTCATGTTTATTGTTTTAATTCCCCACTAGAACTTTTTTTAAAAAAGAAAAGAATCTTCAGAAGGGCAGAGATTTATTGCAATTCCTCTTTACTTTTTATCCTTAAGGCTTGGAGTATTCCTAGCACATAGTGCTCTACAAATGTTTGTGGAAAGAATAGAGTAGTTTAAATAATGTATTTTGGTTACACAGACTGGGTTTGAATTCCAATTCTATCATTATTAGGGCTTTCCTTGTAGCTCAGCTGGTAAAGAATCCACCTGCAATCTCTGAGTATGTACATATACAACTTGCATACACTGAAGATAAAAATGGACATAAATTAACCAAAGTCATCTACTACACAATGGATTTGATGAATAATGCAGATAAAAGTGAAAGCAGTTGACCAGTGTGATACTTTGAAGTTGCTCTCTTCATACTGGTTGGTATGCACTATAAAGTATTTTTCTTTTTAATACTTCAGAAACAATACTTCTATGTTGGCTCAGGGTTGCCCAGATTGTCTCCATTTCATGCATTCTAGAATGTCATTAGGATGACTTTGCATTTGCCATTTCTTCTCTGTGTCTGTTAGCTAGACTTGCTTTGGCAGAAAGGAAAGGCCATATGGTGACCATCCATATGGATGGGTTGGCTGGGTTTTAGACTCTTATTCCCTATTGATGTTCCTGTTGTGTGAACAGAATAACTTCTATTTAAGAGGAAAAGACATGGCATTCCAGTCTTGCATATTGTATCAGTTAGGAAATATGTTCAACTGTGAGCAACAGAGAACTGAGCAGAAAATCTGAGTTTAAACAAATTAGGAGTGATATAATGGCTCTATTACCTAATTATAGACCTTTTCTCTCTCTTCTTTGCCTTTTATCTTCTCTGATCTATGACTTCCTTCCTGTTACAATATAAGGCTGCCTCATATTCATAAAGTGGCTATTAGAATTCCAGCCAGCATTTTCTCACTCCACGTAGGAAAAAGGGAAAAGACAAGGAACAAAGGGAGCATATCAGATGAGGCACTGTCCCTTTTTGAGCAATTTTACCAGAAGACTCATCCAATAACTTCCTCTTATATCTCACTAGCTAGAATTCAGTCATAAACCCCTCCCATCTTCCAGGTAGGATAAGAAATCTAGCATATTTCAGTGAAGCATGATGCTGTGCTGATAAAATCAAGGTTTTATAGCCACCAAAAGGGAGAGATAGTAGGTATTTAGTAGTCTCTTGTCTAGAAAAATACTTGATTTCTCCAATAAATAGAGGAATCTTAAAAGATGACTGTCATAGGTTGCTAATGACTTTACAGTTCCTTTCGCACCAAACTAGAAATTAAAATCCTTCCCTTTAGCTCTCCAAATGGTGGTTTACAGCAAGTATCATTTTTTAAAAGACAATCTTTACATTGGTATCTACACTAATCACCAAGACTCCAGCTCACTTTTGCAGACCATTTGGTCTCCGTTTGATGGACTACGTAGGTGATTCCAATCATTCTTCGCTGAATTCTGTAGGAGGAAACACTTGTCAGAACCCCATCACTGGAATCATCATTTTGTTGCAGTGCTTCAGGATCAGAAGCCCCCTTGTGTAATTGAGAACCCTGCTTGCCTCTTGCTCCTACACAAAACGTACTGTAGAATTGATGTTTGGGGAGCTATATCTGTTTTTCACTTAAGAAATTCTCTAAGAATCCTTTAAGCACTCAATAGCCCTTTCAGGCCACCAGGGGGTGGTTTTGGTGCATTTCACCCTAGCCAACTACTTCGATGGGCATCATGCCAAGGACTAATTTATTAAATAGCCCCTCAGTTGCCTGAAAAAGTTACGCAGCTTCAGAAAGTGCCCGCCTTGTTCTCATACAGTGGCCCATCTACTAAGAAGATCTGGAAGCCAAAAATATATATATATATATATATATAGAATTCCTGTTGTTCCTGATTATTTTCTAATACTACTTGAGGAATGGGAAAATATAAATGCCAACAATTTGTTCTAAAGACCGAGTATGTAGTCATATGGGACAGAGCCATGAAAAAAGCACATACTATACATACCCGCTCCCTTTCCCTCTAGTCCCACTCCAGTGCTTACCTTTTGTTCTCTAAATAAAATAGAACCTGCATCCACTATAAGAAAGATAAACCTCTGATTTTTTTAAATCTATTTTTAACTGGAGGATAATTGCTTTACAATATTGTGTTGCCTGCTGCCAGACAACAACGTGAATCAACCGTAAGTATACATATTTCCCCTCCTTCTTTTTTTTTTTACTTTATTTTACTTTACAATACTCTATTGGCTTTGCCATACATCGACATGAATCCACCACAGGTGTACACGAGCTCCCAATCCTGAATCCCCCTCCACCTCCCACCCCACAACGTCTCTCTGGATTATCTCTGTGCACTAGCTCCAAGTATCCTGCATCCTGCATTTAACATAGACCAGCGCCTCGTTTCTTACATGATAGTATACATGCTTCAATGCCATTCTTCCAAATCATCCCACCCTCTCCCTCTCCCTCAGAAGCCAAAAGTCCGTTCTATATGTCTGTGTCTCTTTTGTGTCCCCTCCCTCTTGAAGCTCCCTCCCATTCCCCTACCCCATCCCACTCCTCACAGAGACCTCAGCCATAAAAAGCAGTACATTTGAGTCAGATGAACTGAGGTAGATGAGCCTAGAGCCTGTTATACAGAGTGAAATGTCAGAAAACAAAATACAATCATCGTATATTAATGCATATATATGAAATAAAAAGAATGGTACTGATTTGCAGGGCAGGAAGAGTGATGGAAACATAGAGAACAGACTTGGACACAGCAGCGGAAAGAGAGGGTGGGACAAACTGAGAGAGGAGTACTGAAACATATACGTTACCATACGTAAAATAGATGGATGTAAACAAGGAAACGAAGGCAGCAGAGAATGAGATGTTTAGATAGCATCACCAACCCAATGAACCCGAATCTGAGCAAACTTTAGGAGACAGTGAAGGACAGGGAAGCCTGGCATGCTGCAGTCCGTGGGGTCACAAAGAGTCGGACACAACTTAGTGACTGAACAACAACAACAAATAGGAAGCCTTTGGTTTTTTTATCTGAATTTTTTTCTCCTTCATGGAGATGGCTCCCTGGAGCTTTCAGCTTATCAGATATAATCTGTTCCGGCCACACAGTCATGGGAGGATGACAGCCACAGAATCTGTGATGTCAGATTAAAAAAAAAAAAAAAAACAGCGTGAATGCAAATGCACAGGCATCACAGAGGTGATGGACGTGGAGTTCTCTCTTCCTGAGGAGGAATGACCAAGATGCCAGACCGGGAAGGAGCAGTTACAACAGATGACATCGGCCTCTGTGGACAGAGTGTAGCCCAGAGCCTCAACCGGTCATGTGGGTAGTTCCCAAAGGCTGTTCATCCACACATCTCTCTTGTCACTCCCACTGAGACCTTTTGAAAAGAGGGCCAAATCGCCCTTCATCAGGATATGCTGATTCAGACAGACAGCTAAGCCAGGATGGCTTTGGTGAACACACTGTGTGGGATGAAATGAGTTCCCCTGTGGTCGGCTGCTCTGTTGCTGTTTAACTGAAACCAGAGGATCTCAGAGTTGCTAAGAGATTGTCACACTGCTGTGGGAAGAATTTACACGATTGGCGCCCTCAGGCAAATAGTGCTGAATCTGTCAGTATTCGAGACTGTGCAATTTTTTTTTTAGCTATTTCTTCATTCTAACCTCTGTGGAGTACAGCCTTCTCTCCACACTGACATAGTAGGTATTTATAGCACTGCAAGTTCTAAGCAAAGCAAAGAATTGGCCACCAGAGGTGTGGGTTCAAGGGCTGACTCCTGGGACAAAACTGGTAAGAAGACAGACTGTCAGAACTGAGAGTGTGGACAGTTCCAGGGGTAGAAAAAAAAAGCATCTGGAAGAAAGTGAGTCAAAGCAATGGCAGAAATGAGGAAGTACCCCTAGAAACTAGAAGTCGTGATATGTGGGGTCTGAAACTCACTGAGCAGTCCAACAGTGGGTTTGCGTTAAATGGTAGGGCAGAACCAAGATACAGCACATATTTTGCTCAATTTGCCCAGCTCTTTCCCCAGTAATTAGAAAGTAAACACCAAAAGACCCAATTGATGAGGCAGGGAGCTATGCAGTCTCACATGCCTTTGCCACAGACAACTGGATCTCAGATGAACATCAGACTCAAACATAGCCAATCAAGCAGCTGAGTAGCAACCATCTGATTCTCTCTCTTGAGAATTTAAAATAAAAGATACACTGATTACAGCTGGTTAGCTAGTGCTGAGCATTAAACCTCTAAAACATCCTAGAGAACTGGGGCCAGAATCAATGCCACAACAACCTAGAGTCACGTGCAAGCCAGTCTCAGGGGAGCCTTTGAAGGAAGCTAGTGTGGAAAAGAACAATGATATGCAGACAAGAGCAAAGGTGAGAGAGCATGTGATCCTAGAGGGAAAGAGAAATGGGGAAAGTGACTATGCTATCAAGTAACTTCCCAGCTCCTAAGAAGTCTAGAGGTAATGTCTTCAGTCCGGTTCTCTGAGATTTCCTGCACCCTCATAATCTAACCAAAAGCCTTGATCCTGCATGGTGCCCCACATTCAGCCTGCATCCCACTGTTGTAATGGGAGCTTTGCTCCAAACAGATTCATTGGATTGCAAAGAACACACTCAGGCCACCCTAAGAAACAGTGAATTGCCATAAAGATAACCCATGAACATGTCCAGAACCACAGAAACTTCTGAGAACCAAGACAGACTAGGGGTCAGAAGCTCTCTGTCTCTCTGAGTCCCTCACAGTCTGTGTCCTGCTCCATTTTCCTCTCTATACCAACTGGTCTCTTTCCCTCCACTCTGCATAACTTTCCTCTGCTTCAAAGATTCTGCTCCCTTGTAGCTTCTGCTTTATAAAGCCTTCTCCAGCCTGCTGGGACCCTTCATGGCCCTATCTTACCTCACAACTTCTCTTTATAGATTCCTTCTGCATCACCAGTAATTTCACTTTCTAGTACATCTTCAAAAGAGGGAATAGAATGAGCCCTGCTCATTCTTTTGCACAAGCTCATGGACTGGCCAGTCTCTGGTTTGACTATTCTTGGATCAAAACTCATTCCTTATACAACCAGCCCCAGCCGTTAGAGCAGAGTCCCATAGTATAAAACACAGCAATCTAGGCCTGTCTATTTAGAGAAGGCTCTGAGCCCGGAAGACACTGTGATGAGCGTGTTTTCCATGCCAGCCCCTCCTTGCCATAAATATCCTTGAAATACTCTGTTTTCTAAGAAAAAAATTAATTATGTGATAAAGCAATTTATCTTGTGATATTAATAATCATTTTGTAATTTTTTTATTTTCTTCTTTTCAGAAGTTTCCAAATTTCCCAGAAGTAATATATCCTACTTTATAATCAATACTTTTGCATTAAGTATTAAGAAAACATATGTAGCATCATTTATACAACAAATATATTGAGCGTCAACCACATACCTGGCTTTATGCTAAATGCTGCAGATAGAGTGGTGAACAAGAAATGGACTTCTTGTCATAGAACTTGGGTGACTGCATAATGTATCAGCCAAATGAGGACACTTTTGAGGGTGAAAAGGGATGTTATTAATAATCAGATAAGGACAAAACTGGAACTGTGGGCATATGGTGAATGTTTCCAATTATGCGTGCCAGCTAACATTTTAACCTTCCTGTGTATGTGAGCAGAGGACTAAGGCTTTAACTCTCCCTTCAAAAATTAATTTCTAAAATCAGAAAATTTGGAGACTATGTCAGGCAGGTACTGGGGACAGGGAAGACATTAACAGTCTTTTAACTCTCAGCATTCTCATTCTATACTTGGGAAACAGACAGGGTTCCAGTTTAACCAAGAAGGGCAAGAAGAGGGAAGAGTGAGGTAGGGGATAAAGAAGGAGAATTAGTATTTATTGATCACTTATATGTGTCAGCCACAGGGCTGGGTATTTTCCAAATGCAATCAACGTTAACTTAATGGCAATTAGGTGATGCGGTTATTATTATACTCATTCTCCTAATGGGAAAAAAAGGCTCAGAGAGTTTAATTAAGTTGCCCAAGGTAACACACCCAACATTTAGGGCTAAAATTTGAACCCAGCTCTAGCTAACTCCAATACATCAAGCCACTTCTCAACAATTTGAGACCTTAAAGCACTGAAACATTAATTTCCCTAAAATAAATATGAATTTCCCTATATAATATAAATATGAATTTCCCTATATAATTTCCCTAAAATAAATATGAATAATGATGGGATTGTCATTAAAAGTCAAGTTATAGTGGTCATTTCTTCCACACCATCACTGTTTCAGCTTATACTGTAGAAATGAGCTTAACTGATACTGCTTCTTGAAATATTTCTCATGGTCCTTATGTAGGTGAATTTGCATGTAATTTGAAAATGAGATTCTTGAAGACAATTAAAGAAAAACTTCTGAAGAATGCAGTTAGCCCAGGGAAAAACATCCAATATTCTGAAAAGCATTTGAAACTAATTTCCTATCAGTTGAGTCAAAAGAGAGTAATTCCGTTGATACCAGATTGGTTAGAGAGATATGTCAAATTCTGTTTTGACAAATATCATCACAATTCAAATCTCCATTCACTTTAATGGGATTTGACCTCCATCAACTTCTTCCAAAGCATGAAAGTGGAAAAAAGGTAGATTTTGCTGGAGTAGTTTTGCTACGTCTGTTTGGGCTTTTCCAACTGTTATAGTTTATGTTTATTACCACATGAAAGGCACTCTGGATCAAAAAGTCATAGGACTCTAGAAAATAATTTTTTAGGACATAAAATAAAATCACCTGTACTATGTTTTTCAGTCCCTGTGTTAGCAAAATTCATTTACAGACTAACATTAAAGAATGTCAAAACACATAAAAATAGCATAGAAAATCATATTGCATCTGTGACTTTTTTCATCTCTGCTTCAGGTCAAATCATACATTTCGAACTCATTGTCTTTGGAGGAGCTGCACTGAAGATCCTGCCATTGGACGACCCCTCTGAAATAGAAAGTCTCTTTTTATCCTCAGATCTCTCTTGAAACAAAAGAACTTCCTAATGACATATTTTGCAAAGTCTGAAATTAAAGTTCAACATGTGGTCCTTATTGTACTTAAAATGTGACAGGTGAAGAAACAGAATATAGTTTGATAAAGAAAGGAACTTTCTTTAAGACCTAAATGTTTTGAGTGGTACATAAATAGAATTGAGTAATTTCATTCACTGTAAAAGGAAAACAAGATCCTTTTGCTACAAATAAGTAACTGATGCATCTATCACAGAACTTGCACTGTTCTTCACCTTTAGACCTCAAGGCTGCAATTCAAACCAGTGTTTTAAAATACTTATGGTCTTTATTCTCTTTCAGTTTCTTCCATTAGCTGAGAAAAACAATCTCCTTTCATGTTGTGTAGCTGATAACAAAAACTGGCTAGCACAAGAATGCCCTGCTGAATTCACAGTCAGCTTTGTAGAGCTTAATTGTATAGAAATAAATGAAACTACTTACTGCCTCACTGAATTATGGATTTTAGAAACTGTTTAATAAGGAAGAAAACATTTAAGACAGATTCTATTGAATTTTGCAAACATAGAAAACTAACATGAAACAGAAACTGATAACAGATTTTGCTGGGAAAGTTAAATTGTAATTTTATGACCATTTAAAAGCCTAGATTTCTTCACAAGAACAAACCACACAATTATCTATGTGTCAGTTATTTGGACTTGAATAATTATATTTTAAATGGTCAGATCCCTCTTTACCTACAACTTTAGATTTAGAACTTTTGCTATTTCTGTGGCCTTTATTTAGCTCCTGGAATCTAAAGAAGAAGAAAAAAAAAACCACTTTCCAAATATTTGCCACTTCCTCTCCTGTAATTGTTCAACTGTTCAGGAAACTGGATTAGCACCAGAATCATTGCTTGTAAACTTCTCATTGGAAGGTAAACCTCTTAAGACCTAAGATGTATTCATTTTTATATCTTTCAGGACACTTAGTAAAGTTCCAGGCACAGAGCAGGCCCTCAGAAAATATGTTCTAATTGACCTGAACTTGTATGGTTAACCCAAAGACTCACAAGACTTCTGATGTTTATTAGTTATTTTTAAATTGCATGTGCACTCAGACTTGCAGAGAGCCCACCAAATATCACTCAAAAGTGATTAGAGAAAAAACCAAGCTCGGTCTTCACCCTGCAGCAGCTTCCAGTCCAGTGTGAGAAACAAATAAGGAGACAAGAAATCCTAATAGTGTGTGCGTGTGTGCGCTCAGTCACGTCTGATGTTTTGCAACCCAATGGACTACAGACCGCCAGGCTCCTCTGTCCATGGAATTTTTCCAGGCAAGAACACTGGAGTAGGTTGCTATTTCCTACTCCAGGAGATCATCCTGTCCCAGGGATCAAAACCACATCTATCACTAGTGACACCTGGGAAGCCCAATATTGTGTGACAAACACCAAACGTGATAGAAGCATAGGAGGGAAGAATCTACCTTACTCAGAGGACTCAGAGCTTTGATAGAAGTTTACACGTAAGTTGAAATAAGCACAGGTAGTGAAAACAGAGAGGAAGGAGATTCTAGGCAAAGGGAAGAGCATACTGCAAAGGTCAAGACTCAAGAGAAAAACCATGTTTTGGGGAACTTCAGACAACTCAGTCTGGGTGGAGTATAGAGTGTGCGGTAGGTTGGGGCAAAGACAAGACTGAACCACGAGCAACTGGGGAACCTTTGGAGAGCTTTAGATACCAAGCTAACTCGTTACATACAGCCCTGGAATAAAAATTGTTGATGCTTCTATGTTCTTTCCCATCTCAAGGGGCTGAGTTTTACCCTAGCCCCCAAGATGGTGTCATTACTAAAGTCAAGAGAAACAAAAGACAATTTGCTTTAAAATCGGGTGATACCATTCAGCACCTATTCTTGAAGTTCTATAGTTTTAGCTTATAGACACAAACACATTATATACCTTTTTTCTACCTCCACACTTAAAGAGATAGGAATACCAAACCACCTTATCTGCCTCCTGAGAAACCTGTATGCTGGTCAAGAAGCAACAGTTAGAACTGGACATGGAACAACGGATTGGTTCAAAACTGGGAAAGGAGTATGTCATGGCTGTATATTTTCCCCCTGCTTATTTAATTTCTTTGCAGAATATATCATGTGAAATACTGGGCTGGATGAAGCTCAAGCTAGAATCAAGATTTCCAGGAAAAATATCAATAACTTCAGATATGCAGATGACACCACCCCAATGGCAGAAAGCAAAGAGGAACTAAAGCGTCTCTTGATGATGGTGAAAGAAGAGAGTGGAAAAGCTGGCTTAAAACTCAACATTTCAAAAAGTAAGATCACGGCATCTGGTTCCATCACTTCATGGCAAATAGAAGGGGAAAAAGTGGAAGCAGTGACAGATTTTCTTTTCTTAAGCTCCAAAATCACTGCAGATGGCGACTGCAGCCATGAAATTAGAAGACACTTGCTTCTTGGAAGGAAAGTTATGACAAACCTAGACAGTATATGGACTTCCCTGGTGGCTCAGACGATAAAGTGTCTGCCTACAATGCAAGAGACCTGGGTTCAATCCCTGGGTTGGAAGATCTCCTGGAGAAGGAAATGGCACCCCACTCCAGGTTTCTTGCCTGGAAAATCCCATGGATGGAGGAACCTGGTAGGCTACAGTCCACGGGGTTGCAAAGAGTTAGACACGACTGATCGATTTCACTTTCACTTTTAGACAGTATATTAAAAAGCAAAACATCACTTTGCCAACAACAGCCCATCTAGTCAAAGCTATGGCTTTTCTAGTAGTCATGCACCTCTGTGAAAGTAGGATCATAAAGAAGGCCGAGTGCCAAAGAACTGATGCTTTAGAACTGTGGTGTTGGAAGAGACTCTTGAGAGTCACTTGGACTACAAGGAGATCAAACCAGTCAATCCTAAAGGAAATCAACCCTGAATATTTACTGGAAGGACTGATGCTGAAGCTGAAGCTCTAATACTTTAGCCACCTAATGCAAAGAGACAACTCACTGGAAGACAAAAGGGGAAGTCAGAGGATGAGACGGTTAGATAGCATCACAGACTCAACGGACATGAATTTGAGCAAACTCCAGGAGATTTGTAGGACGGAGGAGCCTGACATGCTGCAGTCCATGGGATCACAAAGAGTCAGACTTACCGATGGAACAACAACACATATCAGCTTCAACACATCACTGAAAAAAATATAGATGGAGATCTCACTCTCTATTTACCATTTAAAAAATGACACGTCTCTCTCTCTTTCTCTATCTCTCTCACACACACACTTTATTTACATAGTTCACTTTACTTACAGTCCATTGGTCAAAATTAGTCACATGGCCTCCCTAACTGCTAAGGTATCCAGAAGGCAAAAATAGGATACTGGTGAGCACAGCAAAGCCCAATCCTTGGGCATCCTCTTTCTTACCTGGCAAAACCATTATATACTTTCCTCAAGCAAAAATTATTCTCTCAATAAAAGAAATTCTACCACTAGGTTCAAAATAATTATTTGCTCTCACTTATTATACATATAATACACAGATACAAAGAAAAAAGCAAAATTATTTCTGAGTAATAGATTTAGGAATTTTTAAATTTTCTTTTGATTAATTTATGTTTCTTGATTTTCCATAATAAACATTGATTGTTTTTATAAAAATAAAAATGTTTTCATGTTTAATATACACATGTGTCTTTCTTGAATTCCTGCAAATTCTTCTTATTTTGACTCTAAGATGGGGGAGGTAGAATACGTTGTCTTTGGTTATCACTTTTCTGGCCACTCCCAGCAACTGTGGCAATCTTCCTTTTACATTAGAAGTGTCTCTTTAATTTTGCCTTAGAAATGCTACTTGGCATTGACTGGCAAAGCTCCTTGGAATCTAGATTTTCTTGTAAATTTCCCTTCCCAGTCAAACACCATAGCAGCCTCCAGATCAATGTGCCTCAGGCAGATCTAATTAATGTCCTCTCAATTCCTCCCATGGCTAGTTAATGTCAAAAAATGGAAATACAGAAACTATTCAAGGAAAATACTTTTCCCTGACTTCCTTCAATAAACTGTCTGAAGAAGAATATTGTTAAAAATTTGGCAGACAATTCTTTGATTTTCATTTTTTCATCTCATTTCCATGATCTGAAATTTAATCTTCAGAGTACATAAGAAGGTTTTCTCCATCTATGAAAACCCAAGAGTGAGACGATTGCTCTATTGGAAAAAAAGACCCTAAAGGAGCATTGTGGGTGAGGGTACTTATAAAGTCTAAGACTTTACATAAAGTTATTGTAAAATATCAGCGATATTACCTGTGCTGTACACTACATCCCTGGAACTTATTTATTTTATAATGAGTAGTTTTTCATCTCTTAATTTCTGTCACCTATTATGTCCCTCCCTCACATCTTTTCCCCACTGACAACCAGTAGTTTCTTCTCCATATCTGTGAGTCTGTTTATGTTTTATTCATTCATTTGTTATTTAGATTCCACATATAAATAAAACCATATAATATCTGTCTTTCTCT
This sequence comes from Neotragus pygmaeus, assembly GCA_006410875.1. Classification (NCBI taxonomy): domain Eukaryota; kingdom Metazoa; phylum Chordata; class Mammalia; order Artiodactyla; family Bovidae; genus Neotragus; species Neotragus pygmaeus. The sequence continues at coordinate 2,015,727 of SJYV01008059.1, forward strand.
GTCTGATTTATTTCACTAGGCATAATATCCTTCAGGTCCATCCAGGTTGTCACAGATGGCAGATTTTCCATTATTTTTATGGTTGAGTAATGTTCCCCCATGTACATCTTCTTTCTCCACTAACTTGTTGATGTGTACTTAGATTGCTCCCATATCTTGGCCATTGTAAGGATTGCTGCCATGAATGTAGGGGTGCATAGATCTTTTTCTAATGTGTAATGTATAAAAATATCAAATTAGTATGTTATACGCCTGAAACTGATATGTATTTATAAATCAACTATACTTTAATTTTTTAATGAAGAAACTGAAAGCTTTCCCTCAGCAGTATTTGAGTGTCAATTGTTCCACAAAAATTCTAGTGAGTAGGTAAAGTAGTTTATTGTGGTATCAATATGTGTTTGTACAATAAGCCACTGGTCCTCTGCAATAAATAACAAGCAAATTTTGGTGAAAATGATATTAAAACAATTATCCTGATGTACTATAACATCAAGGGCTAATAAGGTTGTCAATCACTTGCCTGTATATGTTAATAAACCATAAAAAGGCAAAAAAAAAAACCTAAGGCTCTAAATAAATACAAGTTGTTATTACTACATTATATTATATCTAATATCCATTTGTACTTAATATACATGATTTTTCTAGAAGTTATTACTTGTGCACCAACTTCTATTTATTTTAATATCATCCTTCAGAATAATGCATTTGTTATTGATTGCCTTTAGTACTGAAATAATAAAGATTTGCATCTACATTTTTAACCTGGAATAAATGAATAGCAGTCTTTCCTAATTGTTTACTTATAATCCAAGTTATTTTTCAAAGCGGATTTTAGAATAGCAAATGCATAAATCTAAATTATTCTTTAAAGGTAAAAAATACAGCATGAAGACAAATTTATAAATATTTTAGAGGACTTTTGACACAACTTTATTACCACTGCAATGTTACCCTACGTATCAGGCAACCATTTCCCTGCACTGAATGTTCTGTCAGATAATGGAGGAATATTCATCGAATTGAAAAGGGCTAGAGAACAACATTAGATTACAACTTTTATATACAGGAGAAGTACATCACAGCAATGCCTTTTCTTCTTTTTATCTGCTTCCCCTTTCCCTTCAGGCAAAAATATAAATGAAAAATGCCTTCTACCTTCAATCAAATACCAAAGATAAAATACCGATTGCTTGCTCAACTGCTTACAATGGAGGTATAACAAATGTTAATCTATTTCTGCAGCCAACAGAGAGGGGAAGTTGGAAAGGGGAGAAAGGGATTAGAAGAGCTTTTCCTCAGTGGCATTTTTGAGACTTCAAAATGCTCTTAGAAGCTACTTAACAACAAAATCAGTCGATCCCATTGTTGTGATTCAGAATTCTGTTTCAGTATATTGCAGCTGAGTAAGGAGGCTAAGGTCCTGGAGTAGAATTAATGCATTGTCCATGGATATTTCCAAAATCTTTTCATTGTAACACTTTAAAAAAGACCTATGAAAACCCTCTGGCCTGCCACAAGACCTGTGTCTCTGGGGGCAGGCCCACCATGGAGAAAATCAAAGCCCATATCACCACCTCAGAGGATCTAGCTTATTTCTGAAACTCTAATTCTGCCCAGTCTTTACCTGTTCCCCACCCATGCTCTGGCTTTATCCCTCCTCTGTAGTGGGTGTGCAGGAGACATTCTCTCCTTCATCATGGGTTCCATATGACTGCCTGTTGCACTATTACAGTTTCTTATTTCACTCCTTTGTTGCAGGCACCAATGCCCAGCCTTGAACACTAACATCCCCTGGGATAACCCTGACCCACCACCACCATCACCAATAAAGTTTCATATCCTGCTCAGCTACTAGAGAAGAGAGGAAGAAGAAAAGGAATTTGAGAGAGCATCTTTCCTCCCTCCTTTGATGGTTAATTTTATGCATCAACTTTACTGGCCCATGGTGCCCAGCTGTTGGCTCACACATCAGGCTAGATGTTGCTTTAAGGGTATTATTTAGATTAACATTTGAATCAGTAGAGCTTGAGGAAAGCAGATTGCCCTCCATAATGTAGGTGGTCCTCATCCAAACAATTGAAGGCCTTCAGAGGAATAGACTGAGGTCCCCTGAAGAGGAAGGAATTCTGCCTACACGCTGCCTTCAGATCCACGACTGCAGTATCAACTCTGGCTGGATTTCCAGGCTGCTGGCCTGTCCTGAAGATTTTAGACTTTCCAACTCCCATGACTGCATGCGTCAAGTTTTTATATATATTTATATTGTTTCTGTTTCTCCAGTTGATTCTGCTTCTTCGAAGTTCCCTGACAAATACACTTCCCCAGCAGCTTTCCCTTCCTCATGGGACAGTGTATATGGCTTTAAAAGATGGACTTGAACACTCAGGATTCTAATCCCCTCAATGAAGGGATCACCTAAACCCTCAGAGTGTAAGTTGTGAAACCCAATCATGTAACTTTTCTCTGACCAGGTTTTGAGGCTAACCCACCCTCTAAGGCTTGAAAGGAAATTAGTATCAAGAAAACCCTGCCTTCTCGCCCTGCCACTTCCTCCAACCTAGTGACCAAGGGGACTTTTGCTCCTCTCCCAACCCACGGGGACCCTGTGTTTCTCTCTCCTTTTGGTGACTACTCCTGAGGAGAAATAGCTTTTCCATTTAATAAGACTCTGTCATCTGATAGACCATAGCACTAATGGGTAGGCCACTTCTGGACATGTGCCTGTATCCACCACATACTTCATGATGATTGAGCCTCAATACAGACAGGGTTTTCTTCAAGCTTCCAGAAAGGTGACAGATTCCCAATAGGTATTATAAGATGAAATTGTGCATGAGTCCATTTATCTGCCTCATGGAACAAGAGTTTGGACAGGAGAAAAGACCCAAATTCTACCCCCTGAGACTGTTCATTCTTTCTAGCTCTTTAAACTCTGAGTTGTTCTCTGCAGGCATAAATCAAACTCTAAGATCATCTAAATTCTTCAGTAGTCACCCAGAGTCCTGACTCTCCAAACTAGGATAAATCTTCCCGATCCACACTCTTTCCATGGGATCTTAGTGTATTTCATCATCACCTTTCATTTTTTGAAAGTCAAACCAGCTTTTCATATGCTTTCTCCTTTATCTTTCTCCATTCTCCCTTCACTATTTTGCCCTTTTGTTTGGTCTCTTTCTGGTATTGGATTTGACCTGAATTATTTCAACAACTGCATTTTCCTTCTATGTCACACTTGCTCTACAGACCAAATCTCAACATATTTCTCTATTCACTATATTCTGGATTTTTTTTTCTCTTACACTTTTTTTCTAATATGTCCATGAGTTCATGGAAAAACTAGGAAAGCTTGAATTACAAGTATCTAATTGGCTTACTTACTTCATTCATATTTATTACCTTTACTCATATAAAAATGGCACCAAAATTCTCCAGAAAATTAGCTCTGCTACCCTCAAAGTACAAGGAAGAAATTGTATGAGATTCTTGGAGAGATTTAAAGTCATTATCATGGCAACTTGGAAACAACCAGCTACAACTGCTCCACTGAGGCCAAAGACTTGGCTAACTACCACTGCTTAATTAATCTAAGACACTCTAACTGAATGCCCAACTGTTGTGAAAATAATCACTAAATAACCAAAAGATCATCTAGAAGCCAAGAGAATAGCACTTGGGCCTGCCTATAGAAACAGAGATTGAGTTCCTCCCTTCTGGCTTCCTTCATGTCTACTGCAAAGTTGGTTACCCTAAGAAGAAAGGGAAGGAAAAAGATCTCTGAACAGAAGACCTTTGACCAAAAGTCAGGCTCTCCCAAGAGAGGGAGCCACATTCCCTGGAAAAGATACAGCAGGCCATGTATCATGAAACAGAAAGAATGATCTGTCAGTAACTAGTGTCTTGGGCTGAAAAGGAAGGATATCCTGGGTAACTACCCTGACAAAATGTATGGAGGTGCCCTCACAAGGCTAAAAGTAGAGTTTACTGTCCAGCAATGCAAAACAACTTTTAAGAATGCAAGACATAGAGGTGGCCTGAGTTCAAATCCCAACTCCCCATTTTACCAAATGTGTCATCTTGTTGAGCTAATCTAACTAAGCCTGAGTGTCCCTACCTGTAAAGTGGGAGTAACTATAGGATTGTGATGAGAATTAAATAATAGCATCCAAATTAAGTACTTCATTAAATAAGTATTTGATTAAATTACACACAGTAAATGTTTTTAAAATCTGACTGATTATCATGTATGAAGGCACCAACCACTGAAAAATTTGGAAAACAATTGCACCATCATAAGAAGTCTTAGATTTTGAGATACGCAAGGACCAAGCAAGAAATTAAAAGAACTGGATGACCAGTAGCATTAGTGTTTTTATCCCAAGTAATGGTAAGAAATTTTAAAAGTAAACAAGGAAACAGAATCCAGGAAGTGAGCAGCTGATATTATTAGACAGTGTCAGAGAATGGGTTTGGGATTCCTGAATGATTGTTTAAGGTCTCAGAACAGACACCTGGCTGGGGATAGGGCTGGTGTATGGGAACATCTACTGTCTATCAACAGCAGAATGAATAAACAAAAGGGCGGTCTGTTCATGTAAAAATGAGATACTACTCATAATTTAAAAAATAATTAAGTACTAAACACACAATATATAGATAAATTGCAAACACACTATGAGTCAAAGAAAGCCAATTACAGAAGTATACACTGCATGATTCCATTTTTATGAAGTTTAGAGAAGGCAATGGCACCCCACTCCAGTACTCTTGCCTGGAAAATCCCATGGACGGAGGAGCCTGGTAAGCTGCAGTCCATGGGGTCGTGAAGAGTCAGACACGACTGAGCGACTTCACTTTCACACATTGGAGAAGGAAATGGCAACCCACTCCAGTGTTCTTGCCTGGAGAATCCCAGGGATGGGCGAGCCTGGTGGGCTGCCATCTGTGGAGTCGCACAGAGTCGGACATGACTGAAGCAACTTAGCAGCAGCAGCAGAAGAGACAAAACTAATCTAATGATGACAGAAAACCAAACAGTGGTTTGGCTCTGTGACGGGGTGGAAGGTGAGGGACTGACAGGAAGAGGCCACTTTGGGAGGTATGGAAATGTTCTACATCTTGTTTTGGTGGTGATTTACCAAAATTCACTGAACTGAACTATGTGATTGTTTTACTGTATCTTAATTATCACTTAAGAACAACATAGTGGAAGCAAAATAAACACATTTCAGATTAACAAACACTGAGAGTTTACCATTCAGAGGCCCTCTTTGAAAAATGTACTAAAAGATCTTCCTCTTGAAACAGAAAATTAATGAAGAAATGAAAAATGAGAGCAAAGAAACAAAGACACTGGGTGTGCATCAACTGTATAAAAGATGCCAAAAATATTCACTAATCTTGTGCGTTTCTATTTCAAAAGGCAGAAGTAAACACTATGCAGGGCTACCCAGGCAGCGCTAGTGATAAAGAACCTGCCTGCCAACACAGGAGACGTAAGAGACATGGGTTCAATCCCCAGGTCAAGAAGATCCCCTGGAGGAGAGCATGACAACCCCTCCAATATTCTTGCCTGGAGAATCCCACAGATAGAGGAGCCTGGTTGGCTACAGTCCATGGTATCACAGAAAGTCGGACATAACTAAATTGATTTAGCATGCACAAACACTATACAATAATAACATGAAAGGCAGGAGCTACTGCTTTTTTCACGAAAAGAGCAGAAATACTGATTAAATTTAGACTTTTTAGGTCAAGTATGCATGCAAAAAGGAATAATGGCACCTAAAATGGTATCACAATATACAACTTGTGGAGTGGAAGGCGATGCAGAAAGCTGAAGTAAAAAAGTGAAAGTGTTAGTCACTCAGTCATGTCCAACTCTTTGTGACCCATAGACTATAGCCCACCAGGTTCCTCCATCCATGGAATTCTCCAGGCAAGAATACTGGAGCAAGTAGCCATGCCCTTTTCCAGGGGATCTTCCTGACCAAGGATCAAACCCAGGATTCCTACATTGCAGGCAGATTCTTTACCATTTGAGCCACCAGGGAAGTCCTATAGAAAGGTACACATAGATAAAGAACGCTCAATGAATCTAAAAAGACACGACCAAACACATATGCAAATACACACACACACACATACACATACACACACACACACACACATACACACACACACATGAGTGAGAGAATGAAAAATCAAAGAAATATTGTAATCATAAACTACAAAATAAAATGGTGGAAATAGAAACATCAGTAATGACAAAAAACATACATACAATACACTCATCTGTGTTACATTTGTTTTTAAACATGTGCACTCTCCAATTATATACTGTTTCCACCTAAACATAATACCAAAAAGATTAAAAGAAGAGAGGTGCAAAATTATACAATGGGTAAATACTAATAAAAATAAAATCAATATATCATATTAAGTCAGACAAAAATAGATTCACAAGAGAAAACATATGATGAAAAATGTTATTATGTAGTGACAAAGTGAATAATTTTTCTGACATATATATAATAATACTGAACCTGTATAATAACGTAGCTTCAAAATATATAAAGCAAAACAAAAAACTCACAGGGAGAAATGAATAAATTCACAATCATTAGGGAAAGATTTTAATATATTGCACTAACTGCTGTGTAAAAAGTTAATAAATTTTCTCAAATGCACTGTACTGTAGGCCCTACACCAAAAATTAAAGAATAATTCAGCACAAAAAAATTAATTTATTGTAAGTTAATAAAAAAGTTTATTTTCAATTGCACATGAATGAATTACCAAAATTTGACTAAGTACTTGCTTATAAAGCAAGATTCAATAAATTCAAAACTTTCTGTAGCATACAGACCACATTTTGTGACAAAAGTATTAAAATATTAGAAATCAACAGTTCAAAAATCCTAAAGTGAAGTCGCTCAGTTGCTGCGACCCCATGGACTTTAGCCTACCAGGCTCCTCCATCCATGGGACTCTCTAGGCAAGAGTACTGGAGTGGGTTGCCATTTCCTTCTCCAGGGGATCTTCCTGACCCAGGGATCGAACCCAGGTCTCCCACATTGTAGGGAGACGCTTTACCATCTGAGCCATCAGGGAAGTCCTAAAGTATCTCATAAATCATCTATAAGCCCAGGGATAAGTCAGAACGAAAATTATCACCATTCAAACCTGAGGCAATACAAGTGCTACATATCAAAACTGATGTATGCAAATAGAAATACTCAGTACTTTGGGTCAATTGAAGTCTTAAATGTATATATTAGAAAAAAATTAAAAAGTTATGACTTTAACATCTAAGTCAAAAAATTAGAAAATGAAAAATAGTAAACCTGTATGAAGGAGCAGTAGAAAGGAAACATAAACTAGAAATTTATCATGTAGAAACAAAAAAACAAAATAAAGAGGGTCAGCAGAACCAAAGCCTTTGCAAAGACAGAAAATAAGCCAGTCCTCTGGCAAAGTACAAATTAGCCCTACTAGATATAAAAACTCCATCCAGCCAGTCCATCCTAAAGGAAATCAGTCCTGAATATTCATTGGAAGGACTGATGTTGAAGTTGAAACCAATACTTTGGCCACCTGATGTGAAGAACTGACTCATTAGAACAGACTCTGATGCTAGGAAAGACTGTGTTGGGTGGCGGGGCCAGGGGTGGGGGACGTGGAGAAGAGGAGGACAGAGGATGAGATGGGTGGATGGCATCACCAACTCAATGGACATGAGTTTGAGTAAACTCCAGGAGTTGGTGATGGACAGGGAGGCCTGGCGTGCTGCAGTCCATGCGGTTGCAAAGAGTCAGACACAACTGAGCAACTGAACTGAACTGACTAAACTGAGACATAAAAAGGGCTTCCCTGGTGGCTCAGGTGGTAAAGAATCCACCCACAATGTGGGAGACCTTGGTTTGATTCCTGGGTTGGGAAGATCCCCTGGAGAAGGGAACAGATACGCACTCCAGCATCCTGGCCCAGAGAACTCCATGGACTGTATAGTTTAGGTGGTGGCAAAGAGTTGGACACAACTGAGCAACTTTCACTTTCACACATTAAAAAAGATATAATTGCATCTGGTTTCATCACTTCATGGCAAATAGATGGGGAAACAATGAGAGACTTTATATTCTTGGGCTCCAAAATCACTCCAGATGGTGACTGCAGCTATGAAATTAAAAGACGCTTGCTCCTTGGAAGAAAAGCTATGACCAACATAGACAGCATATTAAAAAGCAGATGCATTACTTTGCCAACAAAGGTCCATCTAGTCAAAGTTGTGGTTTTTTCAGTGGTCATGTATAGATGTGACAGTTGGACCACACAGAAAGCTGAGCACTGAAGAATTGGTGCTTTTGAACTGCGGTGTTGGAGAAGAATCTTGAGAGTCCCTTGGACTGCAAGATCAGATCCAGTCAATCCTAAAAGAAATTGGAAGGACTGATGCTGAAGCTCCAATACTTTGGCAACCTGATGCAAAGAACTGACTCATTGGAAAAGATCTTGATGCTGGGCAAGATTGAAGGCAGGAGGAGAAGGGGACGACACAGAATAAGATGGTGGATGGCATCACTGGCCCAATGGACATGCGTTTAAGCAAGTTTGGGAGTTGGTGATGGACAGGGAGGCCTGGTGTGCTGCAGTCCAAGGGGCGGCAAAGAGGCAGACATGACTGAGCAACCAAACTGACTGATAATTGAAGTGAAATGAGTTTCTTAGTTGAGTCCAAGTCTTTGTGACCCCATGAATTATACAGTCCATGGAATTCTCCAGGCCAGAATACTGGAGTGAGTAGCCGTTTCATTCTCCATGGGATTTTCCCAACCCAGGAATCTAACCCTGGTCTCCCACATTGCAGGCAGATTCTTTACCAGCCGAGACACCAGGGAAGCCCCTATATAATTACAGATACAATAAAAATTAAAGCATCTTAAGAGAATGTTTTGAGCAACTTGATGCCAATAAATTTGAAACTTAGAAAGTCATGCATTTAAAAAGAAAAAAAAAGCTTGAATCACCAAACTTTCTCATAAAAAAATATGGAAAACCTGAACAGACTTATGATTGTTAAAGCTGAATCTGTGATTTAAAAACCTATGCTTTTCCCCTCCTCCAAAAAAAGGGGGCCACAATGATTGTACAGATAGATATCAAACTTTCAAAGAACAAATATTTCCTAATTTATGTAAACATTTCCAAGTATTTAGAAAGGAAAAGCTCCCCAATTCATTATATAAAGCTCTGTAACACTTAGTGCCCAAAATGGAGGAGGATGACACAAAAAGTGAAAATTACAGGTCAGGCTCACTTGTGAACACAGATGTCAAAGCCTTAAATAATTTTTTAGCAATCAAATGCAGTGAAGTATTTAAAAACAAATACCCCATGGCCAAGTAAGGCTTATTTCAAGAATGTAATGAGGATTTAGTATTAGAAAATCAATAAAAGTAATAAACAACCCTAATAGAGAAAAGGAGACAACACATGTGATAATCTCCAAAGATGCAGAAAAAGAACAGATGAAATTATATTGACTCAAGTAAAAACTCTTAGCAACCAGGACTGGGAGAGAACTTTCTTTACTTGATTAAGGATATCTACCCCAAAATATCAACAAATATTGTGCTGAGTAGTCCAATGTTGAAAGTGTCCCATTTTAAGGACTAAGAATGCCGTTTAGGACTCCTGAAGGTCCTAGCTAAAAAAGCAAAAAGACAAGGGGGAAAAAAGGACTTAATGATTGAGCAGGAAGAATCAAAACTGTCATTATTCACAGATGATATAATTGTCTACATGGAAAAAAAATCCATGAGATTTTATTTTAAAACTATTAAAAGCAATAAGAGCTTGGTGGATACAAAATAATATACCAAAATCAATAAATCTCTATACACCAGCAGCATCCAATTTAAAAATATAAAAATCACATTGGTCATAGTAGCAACAATATCTTCTATTTATAAGGTATGTAGCACAAAGCTAACAAAAATATTAATTAATATTATAGAAAATGTATAAAATTTTATTGAAGGATATAAATTTTTAAAACTGGAAAAAGAAGTGAAAAATGCAGCAAATTCATGGGTAAGAAAGAGTCACTATTTTAAAGACAGTAATTCTCTCCAAATTAATCCATAAAGTCAATACATTCCAGTCAAAACTTCCTAGAAGTTTCTTCATAGACCTCATCAAGCCAATGCTAAAAGTCACATAGAACAAGTAAGGACAAAGAAGAACCAGGAAAATTTTGAAGGAAGTAAATGAAAGGGGAGATATAATACCTCACATTGTAGGAGATAATAAATTCGGATCACAGGCCAAGGTGACTGTGTTTGTGCTTGGTCACCCAGTCATGACCGACTGTTTGTGACCCTTTGGACTGTAGCCCACCAGGCTCCTCTGTCCACGGGATTTCCCAGGCAAGAATACCGTAATGGGTTGCCATTCCCTCCTCCAGGGGCTCTTCTCAACCCAGGAATCAAACCCGAGTCTCCAGTGTCTCCTGCATCTCCTGCGTTGCAGGTGAATTCTTTACCCGCTGAGCCATCAGGGTTAGGTGAGAGAGTGGACAATTGGAACAGAGCAAGAGCCTTGAAACAGACCTGGGTTTATGTATTGGAACTTAGTATGTGGTGAAACAGGCCTTAAAACTAACAATTAGAACTACATGGAACAAATGACTGGTTCAAAATTGGGAAAGGAGTACAACAAAGCTGTATATTGTCAGCCTGTTTATTCAACTTATTCGCAGAATGTTGTTGTTCAGTTGCCCACTCCTATCCGATTCTTTGTGATCCCATGGACAGCATCACACCAGGCTTCCCTATCCTTCCCTATCTCCTGGAGTTTGCTCAAACTCATGTCCATTGACGGTGATGCCATGCAGCCAACTCACCCTCTGTCACCCCCTTCTGCTCCTGCCCTCAATCTTTCCCAGCATCAGAGTCCTTTCCAATGAGTTGGCTCTTGACATCAGGTGGCCAAAGTATTGGAGCTTCAGTTTCAGCATCAGTCCTTCCAATGAACATTCAGAGTTGAATATTAGGATCAACTGGTTTGATCTCCTTGCTGTCCAAGGAACTCTCAAGAGTCTTCTGCAGCACCACAATTCAAAAGCATCAATTCTTTGGCTCTCAGCCTTGGTAATGGTCCAACTCTTGCATCTGTATATGACTATTGGAAAAAACACTGCTTTGACTATACAGATCTTTGCAGGCAAAGTGATGTATCAGCCTTTTAAGAGGCTGTCTAGGTTTGTCATAGCTTTTCTTCCAAGGAGCAAGCATCTTTTAGTTTCATGGCTGTAGTCACCATCTGGAGTGATTTTGGAGCCTAAGAAAATAAAGTCTCTCATTGTTTCCATTGTTTCACCATCTGTTTGCCATGAAGTGATGGGACCAGATGCCATGATCTTAGTTTTTTGAATGTTGTTTTCAGCCAGCTTTTTCAATCTCCTCTCTCACCTTCATCAAGAGTGTCTTTATCTCCTCTTCACTTTCTGCCATTAGAGTGGTATCATGTGCATATCTGATGTTGTTGATATTTCACCTGTCAATCTTTATTCCAGCTTGAGCTTCTGGTCCCATCACTTCATGGAAAATAGATGAGGGAACAATGCAAACAGTGATAGACTTTATTTTCTTGGGCTACAAAATCACTGCAGATAGTGACTGCAGCCAAGAAATTAAAAGATGCTTGCTCCTTAGAAGAAAAGTTATGACAAACCTAGACAGTGTATTAAAAAGCAGAGACATTACTTTGCTGACAAAAGTCCATATAGTCAAAGCTATGATTTTTCCAGCAGTCATGTATGGATGTTACAGCTGGAACATAAAGAAGGCTGAGTGTTGAAGAATCGATGCTTTCGAACTCTGGTGTTAGAGAAGAATCTTGAGAGTCCCTTGGACTGCAAGGAGATCAAACCAGTCAATCCTAAAGGAAATCAACTCTGAACATTCATTGGAAGGACTGATGCTGAAACTGAAGCTCCATTACTTTGGCCACCTGATGTCAAGAGAGTCAACTCATTTGAAAAGACCCTGATGCTAGGAAAGATTGAGGGCAGGAACAGAAGGGGATGACAAAGGATGACATGATTGGATGACATGACCAACTCAATGTACATGAGTTTGAGCAAACTCTGGGAGATGGTGAAGGACAGGGAAGCGTGGTGAACTGCTGTCCATGGGGTGACAAAGAGTCAGACATGACTGAGCAACTGAACAACAATTCTTTTCTCAACACCACGTGTAGTCAGCCACCTCTGGAATTAATCTAGCTTCCCTGGTAGGCTAACACTCTGCTGTGGATAGACTGGAAAGCACTCACTGGAAAGGAAGATCCCTGCCATGGAAAGTGTGATGAAGCCACTATGATTTGGCCTTTGGATTAGGATCCAGAAACCCCTGAGCTCAAATCCCACTCTCTCAGTGCTGGGTTACTTTTGGGCAAGTTAACCACCCTCTCTGGGCCTCCATTTCCTCATCCTCGAAATGGGCATAACAAGAATACTTGCTTCACTGGGTTACTCTGAAGTTTAAATGGTATGATGTGTACAAACAGGTTAGCACATTGCCAATCACATACACAATGCTAAACAGACCAGCAACATTTGCACCGCTTGAGAATTTGCTAGAAATAAAATTTCTCAACCTTGCCCCAGACTTACTGAATCAGAAACTATAGGGTGGAACCAGCAGTCTGTGCTTTTTTTTTAAAACAAGACTTCCAGTCATTCTGATGGCATAAGAATTTGAAAATTACTGGGTTAAAATAATCAGGAACACCCCAAAAGCTGAAGTCAATTAGCCTCCTCCCTTCCATCGACTGCACAGAACAGGGCAGAGTGGACACCAGAACAAAATTAGCATACTTTATTTTTAACTTTGGCTGTGCTGGGTCTTTGTTGCAGTGTACGGCCTTTCTCTAGTTGCGGCACAAGGGCTCAGCTGTTTTGTGGCATGTGAGATCTTAGTTCCCAGACCAGGGACTGAACCCTTGTCTCTACATTGGAAGGCAGATTCTTAACCACTGGACCACCAGAGAAGTCCCAAAATTAATATACTTTTAAAGAAAAGGAAGAGGAATGAATGCTAGGAAAGAAGACATATATATATATATATATATATGCTAACATTCCTTGACTATTTACTACAAACCACTGGGTTAACCATTTTGCAAATGTTATGTAACAACCAATAAGACAGGCAGTATTTTTGCCCACGTAATAAGTGCAAAAACTGAAGCACAGAGGGTCCACACGACTTGCCTAAGATCACAATATAACCAGTGACAGGGTTGGATTTTCATCAAGCTAAACTCCAGAGATTGCCTTCTAAACTAAACCATGTGTGTGCTTTTTTTTTTAAGGTGTGGCCTTTATTTTTTTTATTAATTTATTTATTTTAATTGGAAGCTAATTGCTTTACAATATTGTGGTGGTTTTTGCCGTACATTCACATGAATCAGCCATGGGTGTACATGTGTTCCCCATCCTGAACTCCCCTTCCATCCTACCCCTCAGGGTCATTCCAGTGCACCAGCCCTGAGCGCCCTGTCTCATGCATTGAACCTGGACTGGCGATCTATTTCACATATGATAATATACATGTTTCAATGCTGTTCTCTCAAATCATCCCAACCCTCGCCTTTTCCCACTGAGTCCAAAAGTCTGTTCTTTACATCTGTGTCTCTTTTGCTGTCTCGCATATAAGGTCATCATTACCNGGGCCGGGGGGAACTTGGGATACAAACATTTAAAACAGATTCATATGCAGTTATGGAAGAGAAGGGGGACATTCTGAACAAATGAAACATTTACAATCACATATATACTTAATATTAGAAAGCCTATATGTTCTAGAGAATTTTCAATTCAGAATTTCGGGAAAGTCTAAATCTTATCACTGACAGAAGTCTCTCTTGTCTTAAAACTTAAAACAAACAAACAAACATGAAACTCAAGTTCCCTGAGACTTGAATAGAATTGGCAAGTTGCCTATGGGCTCTCAAAATAGACACGTTCTTGGGCAGTCTGTCAGGCCGTGCAGAGGTTCAGGGTGTACAGTCTAGTCAGATCGCCCAGATCCTCTCCCACCTCTAACACTTGCTAGAAAAACTGCTGATCCCTCCGTGCCTCATTTCATTCACTCACAAAATGTAATAATTACAGTAACTACACCTCACAAGGCCGGTAAGATTAAATGAGCTCACATACATAAATCACTTAGGATAGTGCCTGGCAGGAAGTTAACTCCACCAGTTTATGTAAGTGATCATCACCCCCCGTTTCCCCTCATGGGAAGTTCTCATCATGAGCCTTGGTCACACCATCATCTCTGATCAATGACCACCCTGACTCTAACAACCCAACCCCAATTCCCATCTCTCCACTCTGCCCATCCTGATCAAACATAATCTACTGAGTGGGAAGAGCTATGTATCTGTAGGTTTTGATGGAAACAGACTGGCTTTCAGGAAGAATTCACTGAGAGTATAAAGTATGATCCTCCAATGACACCAAGTCTCAGGCTTTGTTTTCCCTTTCTGTGAACTAATGACCTCTAAGGAATCCTTCCACTGGAGCACGGCACTTCACTGGCCTATGAATTATCTGCTTCCTAACCTAAAATATGTCCTTCACTGCTTTCTGGATAAGAAACATTGATGGTACTTCAAGAGTGACCAATGTCCTCTGGGCTGCTACCTGCTGCTGCTACTTCTAAGCCACTTCAGTCATGTCTGACTCTGTGAGACCCCATAGACTGCAGCCCACTAGGCTCCAGGTCTCTGGGATTCTCCAGGCAAGAACACTGGAGTGGGTTGCCATTTCCTTCTCCAATCCATGAAAGTGAAAACCAGCATAAAAAGTAGTTAGCTCTTCAGCCATTTATTCTTTTAAACACAGTTGGATTACAATTACTCTAAACACTTCTNCTGGGATTCTCCAGGCAAGAACACTGGAGTGGGTTGCCATTTCCTTCTCCAATCCATGAAAGTGAAAACCAGCATAAAAAGTAGTTAGCTCTTCAGCCATTTATTCTTTTAAACACAGTTGGATTACAATTACTCTAAACACTTCTGAAAGCAGTTTTGCTTCTGCCTCAAGAAAAACAAAAATTATTTGAGCCAAAGAATGAGTTACACCAACTGCTTTAAAGTCTTTCACTGATGTTCAATCTAAGCAGAATTACCTAGGTAGTCAATGACCTCCTGTGGCTTGACTCCAAATGATATTTGTCTTCTTCAGAAAAACTAAGGCAATGGTGAAAACTAACACAACTGAAATTATTAATAGGTATAATATAAATATGTCTCCAGAACAGCACCAAAGTCTCTAAACCTTTTGAATTAGGCTATGCAGAAAGAGTAAGTGGGCTTCCCTCATGGCTCAGATGGTAAAGAATCCTAAAGAAAGAGTAAGTATAAAATACATGTGAAAGTATGCTAAATACTACATATTGATGGAAAGAAGTCATAAAAGATCAAAATAAATGAGAACATACTGTGATCACAGAATAGAAAATTCAACACAGTAAAAAATTCTCCCCAAATTGATCTGTAGATTTAATGAAATTTCAATCAAAATCCCAGGAGGGTATTTTTATAGTTACAGGTTAAATTATTCTAAAATTTATATAGAAAAGCAAAGGAACCAATAGTAAATGGTTGAAAAAGAATAAAGTTGGAAAATTAATGCTACTAGATATTAATATAAAGCTACAGTCGTCAAGATAGTGTGATATTGGAGAAGGGAGAGACATGCAGATCTAACAGAACAGACAGAATACAGAATAAAATAGATCCACACATATATATAGACAACTAACTTTTATAAAGGTGCAAAGGTAATTCAGTGGAGAAGGGACAATCTTTTAAACAAAAGATGTTATAATTGGGTATCATATAAAAAATTAATTTCAATCTATACATCACATCATACACTAAAATTTCCTCCAAATGAATCACAGACTTAAATATAAATAAAATCCAACACTACAAAATTTCTAGAAGACAATGTTTACGACCTTGGGTTAAGCAAAGATTTCTTAGCAATGACAACAGAAATATAATCTACAAAAGAACAAACTGATAATTGCACTTGGCCAAAATTTTAAATTCTGTTCTAAAGACATTGTTAATGTGAATGAACAGGCAAACCACAGACTGGAAGAACATATTTGCAAATCATATATCTGACAAAATACTTGAATTCTGAATACATAAAGAACTCTTAAAGTCAATAAAAAGAAAACAACCCAGTTTTCAAGAAGTGGACTAAAGATTTGAACATGTATCTTCACAAAAGAAGATACATGAATGGCAAGCACATGAAAAGATGGTCCACATCTCTAGCTATTAAGGAAACACAAACTTAAACCACAATGAGATTCTGCTACATGCCTCTTAAAATGGTTAAAAATTTTAATATATTGGCCATATCAAGTGTTGCAAGAATATAGAGGAACTGGAACTCACATAATCCTGATGGGAATATAATATGGTACAAACATTTTAGAAAACTGGCAGCTCCTAAAAAATTTAAATATATTCATTCCATATGACTGATGCATTCCATTCCTAAGTATTTACCTAAAAGAAATAAGACCATATACTCATACAAAGATTGGTAGGCTGATATTCACAGCAGCTTCCTTTTAATAGCAGAAAACTGGAAACAATCTAAATGCCCCCAAAGAGATAAATGGATACACAAACTTTGGTACATCCTAACAATGAAATGGTTTTCAGCAATAAAAAGGGAGTTATTGATACCCACTACTGTGTAAATAAATCACAAAATAATTATTGTGCTAAGTCACTTCAGTCATGTCCAACTCTTTGCGACTCTATGGACTGCAGCCCCCCAGGCTCCTCTGTCCATGGGATTCTCCAGGCAATAATGCTTGAGTGGGTTGCCATGCCCTCCTCCAGAGAATCTTCCTGACCCAGGGATTGAAACCACAACTCTTGTGTCTCCTGCACTGGCAGGCAGGTTCTTTACCACTAGCATGCCGCCTGGGAAGCCCAAAATGATTATATTGAGTAACAACAACAACNTGTCCGACACCATTCCTGAGAAGCCAGGCGAGAGCCTGCGGGGGAGAAGTGACCAGGCAGTTCAGCCTTTTTCAGCTCTGCTGGAGAACGGAAGCCAACAACAGACTCCTCTCCTGCCATTCAGAATTGAGGTGGGACCACCTGGGGTTTCCAGTTTTAGATTATAACTCTTTGGGCAATTAGAAAATCTCTGAGCATCCATCTCCCCTGGCATTTAGGTAAATTAATAATGTTAAGCATGTCTAAAATAAGAAATGGGTTATAAGATACACCAATGTGTCACGAGCATAATTTGCTCTGTTGCCTTTTCCCCAAAGGAGCTCCATCAAGGTACAGTCCTACAGCATTAATGCTTCTGAGCTCATAACCCTGGAATATCTATTTCCCACAGATTCAAGACAGTGAAACTTCATTATCATGCCCCCTTATTTAACTCCAATACCCAGGACAATGATTTGTTTTAATGTCCCAGTCTAAACCTCCTGCAGCAATATTTTTTCAGGTAATAGCTTCCATTCATAATGCTAACAGCTCTTGAATTCTCCAGTCGATTTGGCTTTTAGGAGCCTCTCTTTTATTT
Source organism: Neotragus pygmaeus (assembly GCA_006410875.1). NCBI lineage: Eukaryota > Metazoa > Chordata > Mammalia > Artiodactyla > Bovidae > Neotragus > Neotragus pygmaeus. The sequence continues at coordinate 2,033,377 of SJYV01008059.1, forward strand.
TACTTCCTAAGCTTTACCCCTTGCCACATACAGTCCACACCAAGTCCTGGTCACATGCGTTCAAGTCCCAGCACATGGGTTCAAGTCCTGATCTAAGGTAAACGGTTTCCCAGTAACATAACCCAGGAAATCCCCCTTGTTTATGTGAGTCTGAGGAAAGTTTACAATTATTATTATTAACCTATATGGTAAATACATATTGGAAATGATTAATTGTGATTTTGTATTATTCCCTCTAGTCGCTGTATACAGCATTTAGTGGGTGAAAATTCTCCCCTACAGCACTGTGTGAAGACTCTAGAACCCCCTTATTGCTCTGCTCACACTCAGGTAATCGAAAATTCTACAGTCATCTTAAGTCATACAACATAGTCTNTCCCTCTAGTCGCTGTATACAGCATTTAGTGGGTGAAAATTCTCCCCTACAGCACTGTGTGAAGACTCTAGAACCCCCTTATTGCTCTGCTCACACTCAGGTAATCGAAAATTCTACAGTCATCTTAAGTCATACAACATAGTCTCACTAAATAAATGTAAAGCCTCGAAAGTTCAAGATATTAAGCAATCCTTCAATCTTTATGCAGAAGCCTTCCCCTCTTCCTCTCCAGTCCCTGTCAAGCCACTTGCCTCCCCACTCACCTCCTCCTCACCTCGTGGGTGATAAGAGGAGAAGGATAAAGGGAAGGAGTGGAATGGCTCTTACTTGGCTGGTGGTAGTAAATTAGCATTCTGACTTTCTGCTCTTCGAGGCCAGACATAGGTAGAAAGCTGACTGCCTCTCTCTTTTTGGACACAGCTGTGTGCTCTTCATAAGCCCTCACTGGCCCTCTCTGGCCACAGATTTCATGACCACAGAAGGCGCATTTCCTTGGTCTTACCTTTTTTCTATTCCTCATCAGCTTCTGTTTGCCTGGCCATCCATATCAGAGAACTCTGTTGGAATTCTCTCACCTTGCAGCAGGGGCCTATTTGACTCTATTCAAGATAATTTTAATGTTATAAAATCACCCATCCGTATGCAAAAGTTGTAAAAATAGCAACTCATACTGAAAAAACATTCACTTGCCACCAATGTGTAATCTTTAAAAAAAAATGTCATGAAGACAGCTAAACATCAGGGAAAGTCTAAAAGGCCTGAAAATTAATTAGGAAAAAAAGTAAGGATTAAGAAAGCAGATAACTAAAACTGAAAACAGACCAAACTGCTTTAAGACTCACAGAATGTGGCAAATCTGCTCCCATGGTTCACTCAAATAGGCAATACATAAAAAACTGATAGCCAGGAATATTCATTTTTAACCAGATCAAAGTTTCCATTTGCTTTCGGTGAAATCCCCAGGCACCACTTGTGAGATGGCTGTGTGATCGTAGGGCCTCCACCTCTGCCCTCACTCACTTCACAAAGCTCCTTCTGGACCTGGGCTTCCATTTCTTTGTTACCCTCCCTAGAGACATGCCTTCCTCTGAGCCACTACCTATACACGTAGTTAACAGAAACCCTATTATTGCCTGAAACGTATGCTGCTACTTACAAGCAAACTCTCAGCAACGAAGTTATCCTTCTATCTCAGCTTTCTCCAGTCCAAGAGCTAAAATTTTCAACTGCCAGTATCAATATTTCTTTGATTCTACTTGGATATCATGTTATCTCTGGTCAAACAGGAGATGACAAGAGTGAACATCGACATTCAGGAATCAGTGAACTAAGATGGTCTGGAATGGGTGAATTTAACTCAAATGACCATTATATCTACTACTGCGGGCAGCAATCCCTCAGAAGAAACGGAGTAGCCATCATAGTCAACAAGAGTGCAAAATGCAGTACTTGGATGCAATCTCAAAAATGACAAATGATCTCTGTTCGTTTCCAAGGTAAATCATTCAATATCACGGTAATCCAAGTCTATGCCCTGACCAGTAACGCTGAAGAAACTGAAGTTGAACAGTTCNGACTTGATGGATGTGAGTCTAAGTGAACTCTGGGAGTTGGTGATGGACAGGGAGGCCCGGCATGCTGCAATTCATGGGGTTGCAAAGGATCAGACACGACTGAGCGACTGAATTGAACAGAGCTGAACTGAATACCATTCATGAAGGCGCCAACCTCATGACCTACTCACCTCCCTTAATCAGACCACCACTCCCTTAATACCATCACATTTGGCATTAGGTTACAACATATGAACTTGGCTGGGGAGACACATTAGTCTGTTCAGTTCAGTTCAGTCACTCAGTCATGTCCGACTCTTTGCAATCCCATGCACTGCAGTATGCCAGGCTTCCCTGTCCTTTAGCAACTCCTGGAGCCTACTCAAATTCATGTCCATTGCGTCAGTGATGCCATCCAGCCATCTCATCGTCTGTTGTCCCCTTTTCTTCCCGCCTTCAGTCTTCCCAGCATCAGGGTCATTTAATCTGTAGCACCCACTTTCTCCCTTTTCATCTTTCCTCCTCATGCTGTCCACCAGTAATCTGCTGTCTTTGTTCCACAAAAGACATAGCTTTTCTTTTCTTTGGAGGTTCTCAGTTATCCGTTTTATACATATGTGTATAAATACTTTGCCCACCTGATGTGAATAGCTGACTCATTGGAAAAGACCCTGATGCTGGGAAAGATTAAAGGCAGAAGCAGAAGTGGGCAACAGAGGATGAGATGGTTGAATGGACATGAACTTGGGCAAACTCTGTGAGGTGGTAAGGGACAGGGAGGCCTGGCGGGCTGCAGTACATGGGGTCACAAAGAGTCAGACACGACTAAGTGACTGAACAACAATAAGTGTGTGTTAAGTCGCTTCAGTTGTGCCCGACTCTTTGCAACCCTATGGACTGTAGCCCACCATGCTCCTCTGTCCGTGGGATTATCCAGGCAAGAATACTGGAGTGGATTGCTATGCCCTCCTCCAGGGGATCTTCCCAACCTGGGAACTGAACCTGTATCTCTTTAAGTCTCCTGCGTTGGCAGGCAGGTTCTTTACCACTATCGCCACAGTTCAGTGTATGTATGTCAATTCCAATTCACACCACCTCCTCTTTCCTCACTTGATGTTCATACGTTTGTTTTCCACATCTGTGTCTCTATTTCTGCTTTGCAAATAGTTTAATCTGTACCATTTTTCTAGATCCCACATATATGTGCTAATACACAATATTTGTTTTTCTCTTTCTGACTTAAGTTTACTCTGTATGACAGTCCCTGGGTCCATCCACATTTCTGCAGATGGCATAATATCATTCCTTTTTAATGCTAAGTAATATTCCACTGTGTATATGTACCATAATCTTCTTTATACTTTCCTCCGTTGATGGGCATTTCAGTTGTTTCCATGTCCTGGCTAAACAGTGCTGCAAGGGTGCACGTATATTTTGAAATTATTAGTTTCTCTGGGTAGATGCCCAGGAGTGGGACTGCTGGATCATATCATGGTTCTATTTTTAGTTTTTCAATGAACCTCCATGTTATTCTCCATAGTGACTGTATCAATTTACATTCTCACCAACAGTGTAAGTATTAATCTCCAAAATATACAAACAGCTCATGCAGCTCAATATAAAAAAAAAAAAGCTCAATCAAAAAATGAGCAGAAGACCTAAACAGACATTTCTCCAAAGAAGACATACAGATGGCCAAGAAGCACATGAGAAGAGGCCCAACATCACTAATAATTAGAGAAATGCAAATCAAAACCACAAGGCAGGATCACCTCACACTGGTCAGAATGGCCATTATCAAAAAAATCTACAAACAATAAATGCTGGAGAGGGTGTAGAGACAAAGGACATGGCTTCTTGCTACATCTGTTTCTTCCTGCTCGTGTCTCACTCCCACAAGTTTATAGAGACTGCAACCTCTGAACAGATGAAGACAGAAGAGGCTGTAACTCATACTGTGAATATATATGGAAGTGCAACTGAAACCCTGGCACAAGGATCCTCAGAGTTCCACAACTCTGAAATTACATCTGAATTGAGATCCCAAAAAAGCCACTTCTTGCTCTGTACAGTCAACCAGTTACTATCACAACAGATATAAAACCCTACATCACAGCCTCAGAGCTGCATTGTGTTTAAAGAAGCAAAGCCCAGGAGTTTCTAAGCTTTACCTTTGCCTCCTTCAAATATTAAAAGATATCCACAGGAACTAATTAAAACTCCCAGGAGTGAGTACCTTGTTCTACTTTCTTTATCACTATTCCTACCAACCTGCTGCCTCAGTGGACTCTTTCCTCCTTGGCCTCAAGAAACAAGCTGTTGGGATGACCACCAGGCACGAAAAGATGCTCAACATCACTAACTATTAGAAAAATGTAAATCAAAAGTCCAATGAGGTACCACCTCACAGAATGGCCATCATTAAAAAGTCCACAAGTAACAAACGCTAAAGAGGGTTTGCAGAAAAGGGAACACTTCTACCCTGTTAGTGGGAACATAAATTGGTGTAACCACTATGGAAATAAGCACAGAGGTTCCTCAAAAACCGAAAAACAGAGTTCCTGCATAAGATCCAGCATTCCACTCTTGAGAATATATCCAGACAAAACTGTAATTCATAAAGATACTCGTGCTCTTATGCTCATAGCACCACTATTCACATAGACAAGACACAGAAACAATCTATGCCAGATGAATGGATAAAGATGTGGTATATATCAGTATGCTTCCCTGGTGGCGCAGTGTTAAAGAATACACCTGCCAATGCACGAGACACAGGACACATGGGTTCAGTCCCTGGGTCAGGAAGATCCCCTGGAGAAGGAAATGGCAACGCACTCCAGTATTCTTGACTGGAGAATCCTATGGACAGAGGAGCCTGGTATGCTACAGTCCATGGGTTGCAAAAGAGTCAGACATGACTTAGCGACTAAACAAGAACATACCAATATATACAATGGAATACTACTTAGCCATTTTAAAGATGATAAAATAATGCCATTTGCAGAAACATGGATGGGCATAAACATTAGCATACTAAGTGAAGTATCAAGTAGTCAGAAAAATAAATACAATATCACTTATATGTGGAATCTAAAATACGACACAAATGACCTCATTTATGAAACAGAAATAGACTCAGGCATAGAGATGAGATTTGTGGTTACCAAGGGGGTGGGGGATGGAAGGGGAATGGATTGGAAGTTTGGGGTTAGCAGATGAACACTCTTATATATAGAATGGATAAACAGCAAGGTCCTACTGTATAGTGTGGGGAACTATACTCAGTATCCTGTGGTAAACCATAATGGAAAGAAATATGAAAAAGAACGTATTTAAAGGTATAATTCAACACTTTGCTGCACAGCAGAAATTAACATATTGTAAATTAACTATTACTTCTATAAAGTAAATTAAAAAAAAAAAAAAGCTGCTGGTTTTTCTGTCTCCCACTAGACCCCAGGGAAGTAGTCCTTTTTCTAGGCTTTTGTTCTTCTCTTGAGAATACACCTAGAGTTTCTCATCTTTTTTGAGAAGAAAAAGGGGAGGAAAGTCAAGGGAGCAAGTGAAATAAACTGTGGTTTTCACATCATTGTCCAATATGACCCAGGACTAAGTATCCTAGCAAGAATGAGATGTGCCAGTGTATAGAGAGGAAACCAGTGAGACTGGATCCCAAAATATCAACCACTCCAAGGATACAGTAGAGTACAAAGCATGCTTCTAAAATATGGCCCACCTTCTCAAGTTTCAAAACTCACACACAAGTGTCTGGATTGGGGGACAACAGGGGAAAGCTTATTACACATGCAAAGTTCATGCAGAGGGCATGTGAGAACATATATCACACTGGACACATAGCACCAACCCTCCACACCTCCACCTCCTCCTCGGCTGCCACCAGCCACCACCTCCACCTCCTCCTCAGCTGCCACTAGCCACCACCTTCACCTCCTCCAGCTCCACCACCTCGGTGCAAGTTACTATCTTTTCTCTTTTTAAAGAAATCTTTAACATATGAAAAACATAGAGAATAAAAGTCCCAGTGAAAATAGATCATTGTTAGCCTATTGTCATGTGTTTTAGAGTCTTTTTTTTATGCTGAGTTGGTAAGACATTCATATGGCTTCAAAATATAAAAGGTAAGACAGTATGCATCTCCTATCCACTGTTGCCCAGATATCCAGTTCCCTGCCCCCGGAGGCTACTACATTTTGAATATTTTTTAATGCAAAAAATAAAACATTATAGATACAGCTGAAGTCTCCTTTTCTGCATTCTCCTTCAATTGCTCCCTAGAGGCAACCACTATCATGAATTTGACGCATCCTTCTAACACCTTTTTATGGTTTTTACATACATATGCATGTATTTGTGAACCACAGAGAGTTTTGTACTCTGTGCTTTTTGTAATTCACATCATGATATCATATCTTTAAGCACTATCCTATGTTGCCAGTTCATTCCTTTTAACTGATATATGATATTCTAGTGTATGACTATACCATGTTTTATTCATCCTTTTTCCTGTTGATAGATAGGAAACTCTTTCCCACTTTTCGAGATTATAAATAATGCTACCACTTTTGTGTTTTCTAAATTAAAATAACACCTAATGCCATTTCTCCCCCAGATGAATATGTAAATCCAAAATAATCAAGTCAAAATCAAAGAGGATATTTTATGAAAATTGATAAACTAATTTTGAAGTTCATCTGGAAGAAAAGAATGGGCAAATATTTCTTGAAAAAGAGACAAGGAAAATTGCCCTTTAGTTTTATATCTGCTTTTCCTTTCATTGTGTATATCATACAGGAGAGGGAGGATCAGCTGGATGCTTCCAAAAAAGAAGAGGGGATTCTCCTTTCCCAGGAGGTTGTTCTCTCTAGAAGAGATGCTGGAAATGGTACAGCCATCTGACTACCAGTCTAAGTGTGAAGCTAACACAGCATAGCTTAAAGAGGAAAAATCAAGAGAAGTTAAACCACACCTTGAAATAACACAGTTGGGACCAGCCCTACCTCTGCACTTGTTATTTAGATAATGTCTTCAGGGGTGTGTGTGTGTGTGCACGCATGCACACACATGCACACACACACACATGTTCAGGCACTCAGCTGTGTCTGACCCTTTGCAACATCATGGACTGTAGCCCGCCAGGCTCCTCTGCCCATCGATGTTTCCAGGCAAGAATACTGGAGCAAGTTGCCTTTTCTAAACCAGTGGATCTACCTAACCCAGGGATCAAGCCCGTGTCTCTTGCATCTCCTGCATTGACAGGAGGATTCTTGTACATCCTTTTAAAGGAGCAGAAAAGGGGAGGATATTCTATTTGTAGCCAAAAGTGTCAAAACTGGTACTTCTTAAAATATTGTTCAATTTAATCAGTCCTGGACTGTTGGGAGTTTTTAAAGTGATTTTCAACTTTTTGGTGACCCCGCCAAACAAAATACCGCAAGGAATATTCCTGTCGCTAAATCCCTCTGCAAATCTATGATCATTTTCTTAAGATTGATTTCTAAGAATTCCTACTCAAATGGAATTACTCAACCTAGAATGGGGGGCGGGAGAGGTTTCCTTGATAGAAAACAATGTAACATACTCTAACTCAGTAGAGAAAATAAAGAAATTCAAAGTAATTTCTGAGTCTCAAGCCTGTACCCATGTCTCTGGGCTTCACTTCCAATCTCCAGAGGCCCAGGACACCTCCTTGCCTTGGATCCCAAAGCCCCTACTGTGTTTGCTGCCAACAGAATAACAATAATAACGACAATGATGATAATAGTTAACATTAACTAAGCATTTATTCTGTGCAGCAAGGTTTCCATTACATATCTCATTTAATTTTCATAACAATTCTATTAAGAAGACACGGCTACTACTCTTATCTCATAAATGAGAGAACAAGGCTCAGAAAGAATTAGTGGCTGGTCCAGGATCACATTGCTACATGAAGGAGCTGAGATTCCAGGCTGGGTCCTACTTCTCTCATTCCTGCTTCTCTTACCTCTCCAGAATCTTTGCTGAGAATTCTACTCCCAGATATTTCCACCCAAGTTTCCTGGCTTTCCCATGTGTTTTTTTAGGGTTTTTTATATTTATTAGAAGAATATTCAAAAAAAAATACCCGGGCTACCAGGAATGAGGCAAGTAAACAGGTGTTCCTAACACCCTCACCTGCTCCCCCAGTTACTCCAGAGGTGGGGGCTCACCTGGAGGGGTGTCTTTGTGTTGGTGGAGCTGAGCAAGTACGGCTCCCAGTAAAGTCCCAGTATCATACATCATGATCCTTCCTCTTCTTTCAGAACAAAGTCAAAAACTTCAGCAAGTGCTACCTAAGGCCAGGCACAAAGATCTCCTGTTACAGACACTGTTCCTAGTTCTCCAGCACCCACTCTTCCCTTCCTTCTTCACTGAAGCTCATTATTCATGTGGTTCCAGGGAATGCAGTTTCACCCCCAGCTTGAGGGGTATCATAATTTGAGCTAAGATCTATATAAACTGAGCGATCCAGAGATGTGCTGTGGCCTAAGCTGGTCTAATCATACTGACTCTCAAGCACAAAGTCTTAATATTCCCCCTCAGCTCGATTATCTTATAGTACAAAACTTTCATCATGGTCTCCTAATAATAGCAATGCTAATACTTAAATAGCACTTGCTATATGCCCGGCACTAACTTAAGCATTTTGTATGTATTTTATTTATTTAACCCTCTATAAGAGCCCTATGAGGTAGTTGGGATTTTTTTAAGCGCCATTTTAGAAATGAGAAAAGTGAGGCACAAAATCAGGTTAAATAACTTTGTCAGAGCTAGCAGGTGGCTAGATGGATCCTCTGGCTCTAAAGTTCTTAGTCTTAAAACCAGGTGCCAGCAGCCCACCCACTGCTGTCCTGGGTTCCCTCATGGAGGGAGACTAACAGCATCACATTGGATGGCAGAAGTTGGGAGTGGGATGTAGGTGATCTGTCCAATCGCTAAGTCGTGTCCAACTCTGCGACCTCATGGACTGCAGCATGCCAGGCTTCTCTGTCCTTCACTGTCTCCCAGTTTGCTCAAATTCATGTCCATTGAGTTGGTGATGTGGGTAGGGGGTATGCAAATGTTCACTTCCACTTCTTTTTTTTAAAGGAAACTAAAGGTACATACTTCAGTTTTCATTAGCCTCCAATCCAACTGAGAATTCGACTATGTCACTCTCCCAAGTCACTAATGAAACCTCTGCCAGGTTGTTTCTCAATGGCTGACTGTGGTGGTCTATGGCTGGGTCCATTCTTTCATGTCTACTCATAATCCTGTGTGTCAAGATCACTGAAAAATAAACACCAGGGTTTTTTCTTGGTGTTCTAGCTGCTGCTATGATTTTAGACACAAAGTCTGAAGTCTATCTCCAAAGTACCATGTATACAGAATTCAAGAGGTATAAATTCATGTAGAATATATTCATCTAAACATGGAAGTATTCTCAACTCATGTGCTTTTTGAAGGAAAGCAGCCCATGTATCATATTCATTTTGCTGAGGTGGCTGTGGAAGCTTCAACCAATGACACTTGAGTTTCAAACTATGCCCTTATCCCCAGGCCAAATACTCTTAAATTTTTTATTAAAAAGAAAACCTGAAGTACTATAAAAAAAAAAAATTCTCTTTGCTATCAGGAGCTTGTGATGTTTTCAATTAATAATCATCTTTAATGGAATGGAATGGGCACTATTTTCTATATTATTGTATCTCTTCCTTTCTCTGTTTCTGTTGTTTTTCTATTTATTAATTCAACCATAAGAGGGGCTCAAGAAGAAAAAGAAAGAAGAAAACTGGGAGCAGTACCTTCAAGTTAAAAGAACAACTGTTGGGAAAACATTGTTCTTAACAGCTAAGAGTTTGAGATGTGACGTCTGAATACACACATTTCAAAGTGAAGCAGAAATCTTTCCCTGGGAGCCAGAGGAAAATGAGGTTTCCAATGTCCTTGTCCAATGCAAACAATTCTCATAATGGTCTGTGGAATTAGTCAGACCATTGCAAAAATTGACAGTATAGCCATAACTACATATTGCACTTGCTGCTGCTGCTAAGTCCCTTCAGTCGTGTCTGACTCTGTGTGACCCCATAGACTGACTGTAGCCTACCAGGCTCTTCCATACACAGAATTTTCCAGGCAAGGATACTGGAGTGGGTTGCCATTTCCTTCCCAGGGAATCTTCCCGACCCACAGATCAAACCTGGGTCTCCTGCACTGCTGGCAGACTCTTCATCGTCTAAGCCGTCTGAGACCTGACTCAAATTCTTTCCTTTCTATGGCTGAGTAATATTCCATTGCACATATGGACCACATCTTCTTTATCCATTCATCTGTTGATGGACATTTAGGTTGCTTCCATGCCCTGGCTTTGTAAATAGTGCTACAATGGACACTGGGGTGCATATATTTTTTCAAATATGCTTTTCTCAGGGTATATACCCAGTAGTGGGATGGCTGGGTCATATATACACCTGCATTTTAAATGAAGCTGGAATCTATCTGGAAAATATAGATTAGTCTTGTATGGGGGTAGGGGAGAACCCAGAATATCACCACTCAGAACTCTCCTTTACTTTTCAGTATCTATATGAAGGCCAAACAGAAATGGACATAAAGTGAGACCAATTACTAAATATCTACTAAATACTAAGTCCTAAATAAGATGCATTTGTTGTTGTTCAGTCGCTCAGTCATGTCTGACTCTGCGACCCCATGGACTGCAAAACACCAGGTTTCACTGTCCTTCACATCTCCCGGAGTTTGCTCAAACTCATGTCCATTGAGTTGATGATACCATACAACCACCTCATCCTCTNTAAATAAGATGCATTTGTTGTTGTTCAGTCGCTCAGTCATGTCTGACTCTGCGACCCCATGGACTGCAAAACACCAGGTTTCACTGTCCTTCACATCTCCCGGAGTTTGCTCAAACTCATGTCCATTGAGTTGATGATACCATACAACCACCTCATCCTCTGTCATCCCCTTCTCCTCCTGCCTTCAATCTTTCCCAGCATCAGGGTCTTTTCCAATGACTTGGCTCTTTGCTGAATGTAAAGATGCTTTTCATTCATTATTTAAACCTATGACAGCTCATGAAATGTTAACCATCCCATTTTAAGTAGGAGAGAACTGAAGAAATTTAAATTCTGTTGCAGTGAGTAACAGATACAGACTTGCAATTCTGATCTGTGCACTTTCTGTTACCATGCTTTATTCTATAACTGAAAAACAAATATACGTAAGGCCAATGATTTCAGCACAGTGGACAAGCCAGTATGAGACAATTCTCAGTATGAAGACTGTCCTCCTCCATTGTCACACAGCCATAGAAGGCAGGCATATTTGAAAAACAGGAATTTACCAAATTTCTAGCATCACAAGTGTTAATACAGTAGTCAGTAGGAATAGGAATATGACCAGTGTCAATAGAAAAGCAGCTAATGAAGACCCCATGCTTTAAACCTCATTACTAAAAATTTATTGACTGCAGGACTGCAAGTCTGCTTTATATACCACATATATATATGTGGTGCAGCCAAACAATACACAAAAGAGAGAGAGAGAGACAAGTACCAGAAATGAAGGGTACTGATTCTACTGCTGTGCAAATTAGTAATCAAACCCAATCAAAATAACAGATTTATTTTTTGATATCTTGAACAAATTTTATTACATATTATTAGTTTTAATCCTACAGTGCTGAATGTAGGATTTATCACAAACTCTTTACTAACTTATAAAGAAATATGCTTGAAAGCCTAATTTTTCCACAAATAAATTAGAGATTAAAATGTGTGCCTTTCCATTTTTCCTCCAAAGCTTTGCAAGCTGCTGGAAGGAACTGTGCAGAAATGAATAGATGTCAGAGGCAATTTTGTACCATGAATGATTGGTGGACAAAAAAGATTCCAGATTTTTCTACAATTTATTTTTATCTTAGAGAAGCTTCAGTAGTTCACAGATACACATTCCTGATTAGCCTTTATGGAAAATGCATGCTTTTCAAGGCCAGCTTTAGAGATATTAGCCCCTTGTGTCTCATTGGGTTTTTGACACGTTCCTATGAGTCACTTGCACACTCTCAGTGTGTAAGCCTTGGCGAAAGAGGCTTTGTTTTGTTTTATGCAAAACCTTTGGCTCCTGTAATGTGCAGTTCACACCTTTAGTGTCAGATAAATGACAAGCAATCATTGTTAGAGGCAATAACACATTCCAATGTGAAGTTTTACAACAATCCCTGTTTTCCTTAAGCTGCTAAAATCATTAAATTTGTGACATTGGTGGATTAGAAGAACTGTACGCCTCTGTTCTATTTACTTAATTTTTGAATAGACTGGAACGTGCTTTTAATGTGGAAATCATATTATGGTGTTCAAATATCTTGTGCTGTGAACAAGATTATTAGCTATAGAAACCAAATGGGATTTTATCCCTTGTCATCGCCCTCTATTTTTCTTGATGTGTTCATCCCATCTATTGGCAAACCAAATTTGATGTCAGAATTTGCTCCAAAATACCAACAACATGTTTTGTAATTGCAAAGCTAACACCTATGAATAATAAAATTGCAAACAAGTAGAGAGCCATCAAAAATTCAAGATGATTATTTTTTAATGATTGTATTATTTCCTGTATGTGATGGCATACAAACCATGGGGCATTGTCTTTCTCAAGACTGAATTCCAGTGAATTTCTGAGCCTGAGGACCACGAGGGCAGAAGCAATATTTTTCTCATCAATCTAATGGTAATGTGTCTTGGAAAGCAGCAAGTTAGTTAAGAGAAAAGGACTCTTAGCTCATACCACATCTTCCCCCAAACACTTTTAAGCTAATTATGTGAACACTGCACAAGGAATGAAATATCCTTTGCCTCCAGTGCTAGTTCTGAGGGTGTGAAGACAGAGTTCCAATTCTAGTCCTATCATTGATCTGTTAGACTTATTAATATAACCTATAAAATCTATCTCAATGTAAGTTTATCTAAGAACCATGAGATGATAGAGACTACATAACAATCCTGTATGCAGGTCAGGAAGCAACAGTTAGAACTGGACATGGAACAACGACTGGTTCCAAATAGGAAAAGGAGTACGTCAAGGCTGTATATTGTCACCCTGCTTATTTAACTTCTATGCA
>SJYV01008059.1:2046815-2085830 GCA_006410875.1 Neotragus pygmaeus
AGACATTACTTTGCCAACAAAGGTCTGTCTAGTCAAGGCTATGGTTTTTCCAGTGGTCATGTATGGACATGAGAGTTGGACCATAAAGAAAGCTGAGTGCCAAAGAATTGATGTTTTTGAACTGTGGTGTTGGAGAAGATTCTTGAGAGTCCCTTGGACTGCAAGGAGATCCAACCAGTCCATCCTAAAGGAGATCAGTCCTAGGTGTTCATTGGAAAGACTGATGTTGAAGCTGAAACTCCAATACTTCGGCCACCTGATATGAAGAGCTGACACATTTGAAAAGACTCTGATGCTGGGAAAGATTGAGGGCAGGAGAAGAAGGGGATGACAGAGGATGAGATGGTTGGAAGGCATCACCGACTCAATGGACATGGGGTTGGGTGGACTCTGAGAGTTGATGATGGACAGAGAGGCCTGGCATGCTGTGGTTCATGGGGTCGCAAAGAGTCAGACACGACTGAGCAACTGAACTTAACTGAACATAACAGTCCAACTCCCTCACTTTTAGGTGAAGAAACCAAGATTCTTTTAGCTTAAAAGACTAGCCCAGAGCCATCCTCCTTGATTCTACATAGCTTGTTTAACTGTAGGCACATCCCACTGCTTCAGAGCAGGACTCCAATTTCACCCTGGAATTCACTTTCTTGGTCCCAAACTATCTGCTCTAACCCAATTCAAGCTCCACATTTAACTCTCTTCCAGCTCACAGCCCTTTCCTCTTACCTCATTTCCTTCAACACCAAGAGTAGAATTATTTCCTTTTAAAACGCTCTGTTCAATTGCAAACACCCTGGAGGTGTAATGCTTTACAGTCTAACAATGTTTATCATTTATTGGATGCCTTTTATACTCCAGAGACCATATCAGGCATGCAGTAAACACTCTTGCATTTAATCTTCACAACACTATAAGATTGGTACCATTATATAGATGGGAAAACGGAAGGTCAGATAGCATAATTAACTTGCCTATAGTAAGAAGTACAACCAGAATTTGTACTTGCCTCTGTCTGGTGCTTACTACCTGTCATTTCCTCCTAAAACATCTGGTCATTCAACACATATTTCCCATATCAAATATACACTGAGCACAGTGCTGGCAGGACAGGGAGTGCAAGGATGAAGGAACAACTTGGGCACAGGGGGAAGCTGTGACACTTGAGATCCTGAGCTACTTGTCCCCGAAGTATGACATGGTGCTGAGCCTAGTCACACCACAGGACTTACAGAGAGACAGATCCCTGGACTGTTCCAGGCAATAATAAATTAGGAGTGCTCTGAGAAGGGCATGCAAAGGTGTGTGTGGAAGACAGTGGAGTAGAAGGATGTGCGCTCATCTTCTCCACCGAAGAGGAGAGCACCAAAATTGCAATAAACGGTTGAACAACCATCGGCAGGAGGATGTTGGGACTCACCAAAAGAAGATACCCCATGTCCAAAGACAAAGGAGAAGCCCCAGCAAGATGGAAGGAGGGGTGCAATCACGATCAAATCAAATCCCATACCCGCCAGGTGGGTGATCCACAGACAGGAGAATAATAATACCAAAGAAGTTCTCACATTCTAGTGAAAGTTTTGAACCCCACCTCAGGCTTCCCAGCCTGGGGGTGCAAAGGGACTAGGAATCGCCAGGGAATCTGGCCTTGTCGGCCAGCAGGATTTGATTATAGGACTTCCAGAGGACAAAGGAAAACAGAGACTCCAGTCTTGGAGGGCACAAACAAGATTTTGCATGCACCAAGACCCAGAGAAGAGGAGCAGTGACCCCACAGGAGACTGAACCGGTCTCACGGGAGACTGACTGGAAGGTCCCCCTTGGCATAAACCCTCTTGGAGTTTACCATTAACCCTATCATAGAGCCTGTAGACCTGAGGACTGGGTCACCTTACTCCAAACAACTAACAGGGAGGGAGTCTTACCCCACCATCAGCAGATAATTGAATTAAAGCTTTACTGAGCAAGGCCCTGCCCACCAGAGCAAGATCGCTTTTTCCATCACCAGTCCTGCCATCAAGAGGCTTACACAAGTCCCTTAGCCTGCTCCATCAGAGGGCAGACAGATAAAGCAAGAAGCAGCACAGGCTCACAGCAACTAAAACAAAAACCATATTATAGAAAGTTAATCATGATGAAAAAGCAGAAAGTTATGTCCCAGATGAAGAGACAAGATAAAATCCCAGAAAAACAACTAAATGAAATGGAGATCGGCAACCTTTTAGAAAAAAGAACTCAGAATAACGATAGTGCAGATGATCCAAGATCTCAGGAAAAATGGAGGCAAAGGTTGAGAAGATGCAAGAAATGTTTACCAAAGACCTAGAAGAACTAAAGAACAAACAAACAGAGATGAATAATACACTAGAAGGAATCAACAGCAGAACAACTGAGGCAGAAGAATAGATAAATGACCTGGAGGACAGAATGGTGGAAAGCACTGCCACAGAACAGGA
The DNA here is from genome assembly GCA_006410875.1 of Neotragus pygmaeus. Taxonomy (NCBI): domain Eukaryota; kingdom Metazoa; phylum Chordata; class Mammalia; order Artiodactyla; family Bovidae; genus Neotragus; species Neotragus pygmaeus. The sequence goes on from SJYV01008059.1 coordinate 2,049,269, forward strand.
TATAGAAAAAAGAATGAAAAGAAATGAAGACAGCCTAAGAGACCTCTGGGACAACATTAAATGCACCAACAGTAGCATTATAGGGATCACAGAAGAAGAGAGAAAGGACCTGAGAAAATATTGGAAGAGATGATAGCTGNTAGAAAAAAGAATGAAAAGAAATGAAGACAGCCTAAGAGACCTCTGGGACAACATTAAATGCACCAACAGTAGCATTATAGGGATCACAGAAGAAGAGAGAAAGGACCTGAGAAAATATTGGAAGAGATGATAGCTGAAGACTTCCTGAACATGGGAGAGGAAATAGTCAACCAAGTCCAGGAAGCTCAGAGAGACCCAGGAAAGATAACCTCAAGGAAGAACACACCAAGACACATAGTCATTAAACTGACAAAAATTAAAGACAGAGATAAAATATTAAAAGCAACAAGGGGGAAACGACAAATAACATACAAGGGAACTCCCATCAGGCTATCAGCTGATTCCTCAGCAGAAACTCTACAAGCCAGAAGGGCATTGCATGATAATACTTAAAGTAATGAAAAGGAAGAAACTACAGCCAAGAATACTCTACCCAGCAAGGCTCTCCTTCAGATTTGATGGAGAAATCAAAAGCTTACAGATCTGCTTTACTGACTATGCCAAAGCCTTTGACTGTTTGGATCACAGCAAGCTGTGGAAAATTCTTAAAGAGAAGGGAATACCAGATCACCTTACCTGCCTCCTGAGAAATCTGTATGCAGGTCAAGAAGCAGCAGTTAGAACTAGACATGGAACAGTAGACTGATTCCAAACTGGGAAAGGAGTATATCATGGCTGTATATTGTCACCCTGCTTATTTAACTTACATGCAGAGTACATCATGTGAAACACCAGGCTGGATGAAGCACAAGCTGGAATCAAGATTGCCAGGAGAAATATCAATAATCTCAGATATGCGGATGATATCACCTTTATGGCAGAAAGTGAAGAGGAACTAAAAAGCCTCTTGATGAAAGTAAAAGAAGAGAGTAAAAAAGCTGGCTTGAAACTCAACATTCAAAAAACTAAGATCATGGCATCTTGTCCCATCAGTTCAGTTCAGTTCAGTTCAGTTCATTTCAGTCACTCAGTCATGTGTGACTCTTTGGGACCCCATGAATCGCAGCACGCCAGGCCTCCCTGTCCATCACTAACTCCCGGAGTTCACTCAGACTCACATCCATCAAGTCAGTGATACCATCCAGCCATCTCATCCTCTGTTGTCCCCTTCTCCTCCTGCCCCCTACCAGCATCAGAGTCTTTTCCAATGAGTCAACTCTTTGCATGAGGTGGCCAAAATACTGGAGTTTCAGCTTTAGCATCATTCCTTCCAAAGAAATCCCAGGGCTGATCTNATCAGTCCTGAATATTCATTGAAAGGACTGATGCTGAAGCTGAAGCTCCAATACTTTGGCCACCTGATACAAAGAGCTGCCTCATTAGAAAAGACCCTGATGCTGGGAAAGATTGAAGATAGAAGGAGAAGGGGATGACAGAGGATAAGATGATTGGATGGCATCTCTGAGTTTAAGTAAGCTCCAGGAGTTGGTGATCAGGGAAGCCTGGTGTGCTGCAGCCCATGGGGTTGCAGAGTCGGACATGACTGAGCGACTGAACTGAACTGAAGAGAATTCACCACCACCTAACCAGCTTTACAACAAATGCTAAAGGAACTTCTCCAGGCGGGAAACACAAGAGAAGGAAAAGACCTACAGAAAATAAACCCAAAACAATTAAGAAAACATGCATATTACATTACCTTAAATGTAAATGGATTAAATGCACCAGCCAAAAAACATAGACTGGCTTGTTGGATGAAAACATACACACTGCCACTTACCGCATCACTCTGTTTGACACCCCCTGCCAAAGTGTATGTAATTATTTTATATTGTTAAGTTAATCGTGTTCCCATTATGGCTTGCAGTTATCCTATCTTGTAATTTAAATATCTTTTATTTTTTGTCTGGCTATTGATTGTGGAAAATTATAAACATCTTTTACTGTTGTGATTATGTAACTATTACTCAATATCATTGCATCATGATTGGTTAACAGAAAAATAATAGAACTCTGTATCACCAAAACTAAGATCTAATAGAAAAACCTATAATCATTTTTTTAAATCCGATGCATATCAGAATTATCTTGAAATTTTTTGAAAAATACAAATGATCAGGTATTGTTTCTAATCTCTAGAGCTCCAGATATTTTTCTAATAAAAAGTCATGTTTAAAAACAACTGNTAATAGAAAAACCTATAATCATTTTTTTAAATCCGATGCATATCAGAATTATCTTGAAATTTTTTGAAAAATACAAATGATCAGGTATTGTTTCTAATCTCTAGAGCTCCAGATATTTTTCTAATAAAAAGTCATGTTTAAAAACAACTGGACTATATGATGATCTTTTCCTTTTATCTTGTTTGTTTCACTTTTTCTATTTCATATTTGGTGCTCTCATTTCATTTAGTTTATGTTCTCCAGTTTCTCCATCTCTTTATTTTTTTGATGTTCTCTCTCAAGTCTTTATCAAGTGTAGTAGAAAAGCTTTTGTATACATATATATAATATGCATATATATTTTGGAAAACTTATGAATTTTTGCCTAAATAAAAAATTTATGACATTTTGAGTCCACTTGTTTGACTTAGTTAGTTTTTTTTTTTAAAGGAGAACCACTTTATTTTGAATAGTAAACAAAATTCCATTTGTAACATAATAAACAAATATTCCATCAGTTTCTTCACAGTTAGTCCAAAGAACAAAGCCCCTGACTTAATTAGAATTTACATTTAACTTTAAATATTTTAAAATCCATCCAGGTCAACTTTGGAATTTTAATCTTACCTGATACTATGAAATAGGGCAAAACTTGATTGACAGTCAAATTCCTACTTTTTTCCATTAGAAACTTTTGAGATGATAAATTTTATATCTATTCAAAGTGATTAAAATTTTGGAAGATAATATGCAAAGATATTTTTATGACCTTAGAGAAGTTTTGTGTGTGTGTGTGTGTGTGTGTGTGTTTCTTATCATTTACTTTTTTACTTACAAAGTCACCCCTTCTCCTCACATCAACCAAACAAACTATTGCTATATTTGAAGAAACAAAAATTAAAATAAATTAATTTATTTATCTCATATCAGACAGTAAATATGTAGGCAGTCTGTGTTTCAAAGGTCATTTATGATCCAGAGCATTTTTTCCCTTCTATCATATACACTTTATTTTTTTTTTTTTACTTTATTCTACTTTACAATACTGTATTGGTTTTGCCATACATCGACATGAATCCACCACACGTGTATACGAGCTCCCAATTCTGAATCCCCCTCCCACCTCTCACCCCACAACATCTCTCTGGATCATCCCCGTGAACCAGCCCCAAGCATCCTGCATCCTGCATTGAACATAGACCAGCATCTCGTTTCTTACATGATAGTATACATGCTTTAATGCTATTCTCCCAAATCATCCCACCCTCTCCCTCTCCCTCAGAGGCCAAAGTCCGCTCTATACGTCTGTGTCTCTTTTGTTGTCTCACATACAGGGTCATCATTACAATCTTTCTAAATTCCATACATATGTGTCAGTATNTATAAGGGATTTGATTTAGGTCATACCTGAATGGTCTAGTATTTTTCCCTACTTTCTTTGAATTAAGTCTGAATTTGGCAATAACGAGTTCATGATCTGAGCCACAGTCAGCTCCCAGCCTTGTTTTTGCTGACTGTATAGAGCTTCTCCATCCTTGGCTGCAAAGAATATAATCAATCTGATTTCGGTGTTGACCAGCTGGTGATGTCCATGCATAGAGTCTTCTCTTGTGTTGTTGGAAGAGGGTGTTTGCTATGACCATTGCATTCTCTTGGCAAAACTCTATTAACCTTTGCCCCGCTTCATTCCGTATTCCAAGGCCAAATTTGCCAATTACTCCAGGTGTTTCTTGACTTCCTACTTTTACATTCCAGTCCCCTTTAATGAAAACGACATGTTTTGGGGGTGTTTGTTCTAGAAGGTCTTGCAGGTTTCATAGAACCATTCAACTTCAGCTTCTTCAGCGTTACTGGTTGGGGCACAGACTTGGATTACTGTGATATTGAATGGTTTGCCTTGGAAACGAACAGAGATCATTCAGTACATGATGTTATATGTGGAGTCTTAAAACAACTGAGCTCATAGGTACAGGGAACAGATCAGTAGTTGGCACAGGCAGGGACTGAGCAGTGAATTTAATGAGGTCAAAAGTTCACAGACCTCAGTTACAAAATAAATGTCATGTGGATATAATATACAGCATGGTGACTGTAGTTAATAATGGTATATTGCATATATTAGAGCTGCTAATCATGTAAATCTTCAAAGTTCTCATCATAAGGAAAAATCTGTAACTATGTACGGTGATGAATGTTAACTAGCCTTACTCTGGCAAACCTTTCATGAGACATACAAATATCAAGTGATTATGTTGTATATCTAAATCTAATATGATATTACATGCCAAAATACCTTAATTTTTAATTTTTTAGTAAAAAATGAAATTTTTTAAAGAGATGCTTAAGCCACAGATTAGCTAAGAGCTACACATAAAGGGAAGACTCATGTGACAAAGTAACTTCAATTGACTTCAGCCTCCAGATTGATTAACACTTCCTGATATCTGGCACTACAGTTAAAATGGCACTATGCTCTCATTCCCTAAGAGATGAACCAGCAATGCACTGTGGACAACATATAAACAGGACGAAATTCCTACTCCAGAGATTAGGGGAGGGGAGAGTTTTTAACACCAATTTATTTTGAATCTTATCAAATGATTAATAATTACTAAATTCTCAATAATAAGACGCAAATGCAAAGTGATAGGATTATGCTGTGAGTAGAGTCTTAATTTTTTAAATGCATGTTTTAGTACAAACATCAAATATACATATGCATGATTCTTGCACTACTGCAAATGATCCCAAAATCCAGTCTAAAGAGAGGTCTTATTATAGTATGATTACTCTCATCAGGATTCTTAGCAATTCAAGACTGACATGGTCCAGAATGATGCAGAAGTTTAGAAATTAGTAACCTGTGCACGCTAACACTGTCTATGTCTTCTTCATTGGTGAAAATGTGAAATCAAAGCTTTAACTTGGCCAGCTTTGTATTGGAAACCAATAAGCTTGGTTGTTTTCCTTCCTTATTTTGATGGGATGGCATTTTTAAAATAAGTTCTTGTGAGGAATTCATATTCCCTTTGGGCCTTGACTTTGTCTCCTAAAATATTCAGGTCCCTTTTTAAAGCTATGTCCTTTCAAAGACTGTATCAATGATGAAATAATTATTAGGATTGGCTTGTGCTGCAAGTGACCAAAAGCCCCAACAACAGTGGCTTTAAAAAGATTGAAATTTAATATTTCCCTAGAGGTCCAGCGGCTAAGAATCTGCCTGCCAATGCAGGGGAGAGGTTCGTTCCCTGGTCTGGGAAGACTCCACACGCCTCCATGGACAACTAAGCCCATGTACCACAACTACTGAGCCCATGCACCCTACCACCTGTGCTCCACAAGAGAAGCCACCACAATGAGAAGCCTGTGCATCACAACGAAGAACAGCCTTCACGTGCTGCAACTAGAGAAAGCCCATGAGCAACAGCAAAGACCCAGTGCAGCCAAGATAAATAAATAAATGAAGTTTTTAAAGAGTCCATGCTTCCACTGCAGGGTGCATGGGTTCAATCCCTGGTTGGGAAACTAAGATCCCACATGCTTCAAGTGAAAGTGATAGTTGCTCACTTGTGTCCAACTCTTTGCAATTCCATGAACTGTAGCCTGCCCACATGTCTGTCCATGGAAGACCAGGGAAGCCACAATTCAATGCCCCCAAAAAAGAAGTGTATTCTTTTTCCGATAAGCATCAGCAATCCAGCACTGAGCTGGTAGCTCCATATTCATAAAGGATCCAGTCTCCTTCATTCTTGAATGAGGCCCATACCTCAGAACCCAGATAACTGTTCCATACAAATACAGCCATCAATATCAACATTCCAGCAAGCAGAGGAGGAAGGGAAGGAAAGAGCACACAGTCTCTCTTTAAGAAAACATAGGGTAGATGGCACACCCTGCTTCCTCTCACCACCCATTGTCCTTGGCCACACCCCTTACAAAAGAGGCTGAAACATGAAGTCATTATTCTAAGCACCCATGGGCCTATCATGGAGTGATTATGTTAGAGCAGGAGAAAAGGAGAATAGATTTTAAAGGAGAATCAGCAAACTCAGCCACACTATTCCTGAACAAAACGATCACTTTTATGGGTTATTTCCCATCTTGGGATAACTATTCTGGTATACTGTACATTTTCCAGATGTTACTTTTTCTATCAGAAGGAGAATAAAAAAGCAAAATAGTTTTCAACTATTTCTAGTATTCAAGAGATATTGGGCATTGTATTGGTGCTTTCACATTTGTTATCTCCTTTAACTCTCACAACAAGGTATTGTCCTCATTCAGGGAAATTAAGATTCACAGCACTGATATGAGAAATGGGAGTATTTAAAGCTTAAGCCTCTCCTAATTTTCTCCCCTATGAAATGTATTTAGCTAAATTCTTTTCCTCTTTAGAATCTAATCAATGACCCCTATTCAATTCTCTCCATGACCAAGACCTTTTTCTGAAGCACCAGTAAATAAGTCAGGATTCTGCCGTGCATCTGTAGAAAGGTAATTACCAACATTTGCCATAAGAAACAGAAATTCTCAAATGTTTCAGTCTTTAAGTCTCAAATTCATGTTCTTCATATCCCTATTATTAATGAGATGTTTTATTTTACCATGTGCTGCTTAGAAGTATCATGTGATGTTATCTCTAGCTCTAGTGCCACATAACATCGCAAAGGAACCACTTGGCTTCCACTCCAGAAAAACTCCCAACTTTCACGATGCGCTTCAGCAATCCCACCTTTCTGTCCACTCTGGAGTATGTATCATCATATCACTGGGATTTTCATGGTCACTGAATTCATACTTGTAGCAGAAGATATTTATTGAGTGTTTCATATGTCCCAATGATGTGGAAATGATCTATGAAGTAGAATGAATTGCTGTCATTATTATTATCCCCATTTTGCAGATAAAAACACAGGACCTTAGAAGGGCTTAGGAACATGCCCCAATTCCCATAACTACTATGTAGGACAGCTGAGACTCAAACTTGCTTCTCTTTGACCAAATAGCTCACACTCTTAACTTGCCTACAAGGAACCAGGTACTAGCTCAGATGTTGAAAACATAGCAGCTGTGCCACAGTCAGTCCCTGTCCTCAAAGAATCACAGTCCAGTGGGATAAATGGCACTGTGCCTTTAATTGCACTGCACTGTGACAAGTTCTTGGACTGCCCAAGACCCACTGTTGTTGGTGCCAATGCAGGTGTAGCTAATCCCACACTCAGGATGTAAGACCCTGCGTCGTCTCCTATCTCCTATTGTCTCCAGCAACTCTTTACCTGGGGACCAGAGTCTCATACATCTTTCTTTCTTTAGTCCCTAACACAATTCCTGACACAAAATAAGTATTCATGAAGTGGCCCATACTATGAAAGCAGTATAACCCAGAATCGAGAGTGGGTACCCTGACATGTAAGACAATCTAGGACTAAATCCACACTTTGTAGCTGAAAGACTACCAGCATAGACTTACACCAATCTCATTTCTCATCTAGTGGTATTAGAAGACACATGAACTAGGAGGAGAGAAAAATCCCAGCATGAGCAGCACTGAGCTGTCCCCAGTGGGGCCAGCTTCTGCAAGAGTAAGAAGGACACTGAGGAAGCAGTCACAAAGTAGAAGGTTTCTGAGAACTGGAGGAGACCTGGAATGCTAAGGACCAAAATTGTTTTCTTTTTCAAAAATGCCTGTCAGTCGTCTAAAAATCCTCCCTCCAGCGGCAAAGATGAAGACATTACGAAACGACCCAAGGGCACTGGAGGTATCTGGAGGACTGGTCACTTCAGCAGCAAATTGGAACAGAAATAGCTAAAGCAATTGAAATACAATTGATCAATTGATGGAGTCACAGCACTTTAAGTCTCTACAATGAGCAGTTTCAAAGAAACTGAGAATTCTCTGCAGTTGCGATGTCAACTCAAAAAAATAAATAAATAAACCTATTTAAATCAGCATGGAAAGCAGATTGGTGTGGAACATGAAAGAGAATTAGCATAACCCAGAAAAAATACATGGTGACCAGTGCGGAAATAAATGAAGACCAATCAAATGAGAGCAAGCAAACCTGTTTATTCAGAGCTTGCTATAGAAAGGGAGTCAACCTCTATCACTTACATTTGGCCAAAGGCAGGCAGAAGCATGGGAAAGCTTTACATTAGGAAAAAGAGAAGGCTTCAGGCATGCCCTGATTGGAAGTTGTTGGCACGGGGAAGCTGTAGGCAGGCTAACCAGAAAAGGAACATCTTATGTGATTGATGGTAGGTGTATATTTGGCTTTCACTAACCAGGGCTTCCCAGGTGACTCAGTGAATCCACCTGACAATGCAAGAGGCTCAGGAGACATGCATTCAATCCCTAGGTTGGGAAGACCCCTGGAGAAGGAAATGGCAACCCTTTCCAGTATTCTTGCCTGGGAAATTATAAGGACAGAAGAGCCTGGCAGACTATAGTCCACAGGGTCACAAAGAGTCAGAAATGACTGAGCACACGTGCAAAATAGCCCTAAGTTTGAAATGGTGACAAAAATCAGGGACGCTATCAGTTATTAAGCTTGGCCATTGGGGCCAATTGTTCCGAAGGCTATTGTTTGGCTTCCTGGACCACTTGCTAGAGAGAGTGATCTGACTTCCTACAAATCTGACTGACAGCCGGCTGGTTTCCTGGGCTCGTTATGGTTGATAAAGAGTTGGACACAACTAAGCAACTTTGCTTCTTACTCCTTCCTATGGTTGATAATGGATCCTGGCTAGTTGCTGCAGATGATAAGTGAGAGTTCTGCTTTTATACATGGTGTGACCTTTGTCTGTTTGTAACAGGGAAAGGAGTACATCCAGGCTGTATATTGTCACCCTGCTTATTTAACTTACGTGCAGAGTACATCATGAGAAACGCTGGGCTGCATGAAGCACAAGCTGGAATCAAGATTGCTGGGAGAAATATCAATAACCTCAGATATGCAAATGACACAACAGAAAACGAAGAAGAACTAAAGAGCCTCTTGATGCAAGTGAAAGAGGAGAGTAAAAAAGTTGGCTTAAAGCTCAATATTCAGAAAACTAAGATCGTGGCATCTGGTCCCATCACTTCATGGCAAATAGATGGGGAGGCAGTGGAAACAGTGTCAGACTTTATTTCTGGGGGCTCCAAAATCACTGCAGATGGTGATTGCAGCCATGAAATTAGAAGATGCTTACTACTTGGAAGGGAAGTTATGATCAACCTAGACAGCATATTAAAAAGCAGAGACATTACTGTGCCAACAAAGGTCTATCTAGTCAAGGCTATGGTTTTTCCAGTAGTCATGTATGGATGTGAGAGTTGGACTGTGAAGAAAGCTGAGTACCAAAGAATTGATGCTTTTGAACTGTGGTGTTGGAGAAGACTCTTGAGAGTCCTTTGGACTGCAAGGAGATCCAACCAGTCCATCCTAAAGGAGATCAGTTCTGAGTGTTCACTGGAAGAACTCATGATGAAGCTGAAACTCCAATACTGTGGCCACCTGATGTGAAGAGCTGACTCATTTGAAAAAATCCTGATGCTGAGAAAGATTGAAAGTGAGAGGAGAAAGGAACAACAGAGAATGAGATGGTTGGAAGGCATCACCGACTCAATGGACATGAATTTGGGTAAACTCCAGGAGTTGGTGATGGACAGGGAAGCCTGGCAAGCTACAGTCCATGAGGTCGCAAAGAGTCTGACAAGACTGAGCAACTGAACTGAACTGATATTCCCTCTCTCCCTAGGGAAACACACTTTAGAATAATCTAGCACAGGACTGACATCAGTATACTGTGAGTAGGTCCACGGCTCTACTTTCTAGATGCATGGCTTGCACAAACTTGCTTGGCTTCCTTAACCCTCAGTTTCTTCATCTGCAAAGTGGTGATATTGCATAATAAGAGTTTGATGAACATTGAATGACGTGGGGCACCTAGCATGTTTAGCATAGTGCCTGGAACATGGAGAGCAGCCAATGGATGTGAGCTGCTATTAACATTATGAATATTATCAGTATCCTTTTTTACCTAACCTAATTCAGGGATTTAACCAGATAAAGAGGATGAGATTGCAAAGGATATCATTCCAGGAAAAACCTTATGGAGAGGTTTAATAAGATATAAAGAATATATTGGATGCTCTGTATGATCACAAAAAGATTAGTTGGTAAAGGCATATGAATCCCCCCATGCTCAGAGAACCAGAGAGTTGCCTTTAGTATCTTATGATTGATACTAAACTGCCTGAGAGTAAATTGATTCCAGAGAAAGTTACATGGTGGCAATATGGAAAAAAAAGTACAGAGGAGGTTAAAACAATTTGCAAACTTGTGAGAAGAAGCAAGAAAAGAACACAAGATAATAAGAATATAGTGACATCTCCCGAAGTAGACACTATTATCACACTTATTTTACCTACAAGAAGATGGAGGCAGAGAGGACTTAGTAACCTGATGGTCATAGTCAGAATCAAAAAGAAACTTTAGCAGCTAAGTAGAAATTTGCAGGAAGAAAAAAGACCTAGATGGTTCCATTAAGAACATAGCACAGAAATAGAAGCTTAGGTGCAAATGAACTGAGCATGTGGAACAAAAAAGTTTATAATCACCAAGCTGTCTCTTCAAAATGTCCCCCTATTATGAAATATCAGGATTTTTCATTTCAACATTATGGAACTATTGTATTAGTTATATTTGCTTCCCACACTTTGAATTAAGTTTCTTGAAAATGTTATTCACTTTCCTGAGGGGAGAAGATGCCTGAAAAAGGCAAAGTATTCTTTCTGCAACAGGACCTAAACATCCCTTCTCTCTCAGCCTTGACCTCCAAGATCCCAAGGACCTCCTCCTAGCAGCTAACATCAGAGCAGGCTTTGGTTCAAAGAGACTGAGTTTGTATTGTAAGAAAAGAAGAGAAACCGCCACTAAAAAATGTTTGGTTGATTTAACAAGGCAGTTTGTACCTTCTGGAATGTACAAGTTGTTAATAAATTGCATTCCTTACCTTTTTATAGAGTACATTCCTAGTGTGGTGTTTTGGTTTATGTTTTATGATAGGTGCTATAGTTTCAGCATCTGAATATGGATTTCATTAATCCTTAATTTGTGCCTTCTCCTAGACTTTGCAAACAGTGCCCTCTCCTGGATGAAGTGACACCTGCTTTTCTGATCTGCAAAGCTTAGAGACAAGGACTTGAATGCTAAAATACAGGAAAGGCTCTGGAGACCCCCATATATGGGATTTCTGATCTCTCTTGGGGATGCAAAGAGATGGTACCCAGGCCCAGTTCTGTCCCAATGAAAGGTGAGAGCCCTGGACTTGCATGGCTATAAAGAAAAAGAAAAGGGGAAAGTTTTAATTGAAACCACTCTCCAGAGTCTGCATAGACTTGAAGTAATTAAGACCAGATTTTCTCTCCCATAAAGAAATCTGCAATGATACTGCAGCCTATCTGTTCCAGTTGTTGCTGCTTAAGCCTTGAATATGCATTTGAATAAAACCACATATTTTTGTTTTTCAAAAAAGAAAAAGAAAAGACAAGGACCCGAGGATATGATTACCGTCTGGATCCAGAAGTCTAAACACCTGATAGTGAGTTGGATGGTTGAACTTAATCTCACTTCAGATTGGTGCAGGAACCCAAAAAGAACCTTGATGGGCTTAATGAAAAAAATGTCACATACTGAATGCTTAGGATGACTCCTGAAAATCAGATCTTAATCATCTACTAAATTTGTTTAACTTCACCAAAGCAACTGAATTGGACTGCATTTAAAGGATGCTTGTTGAAGCTGTTGAGAGTTTGAGGAAACACTGTTTTCTCTAAAAAATAAAAGAGAAGGGGTTCGTGATCACCGGTGCTATTCATCAATATTTCCCATTCTCTTTCTAGACAAGGATAAGAACTACAATTTCTGTTCCTCCGTGAATTTAGATGTGGCCAAGTGGTTTGCTGTAGCCAATCAAGTGTGAGTGAAAGTTATGCCTTAAAGAATTGGTGCAAGGTTTCACACCTTTCCTTCTCTTTTCCACCATAGGCTGGACAAACTATAGCCCACAGCCCAAATCCAGCCCACTGCCAATTTTTATAAATAAAGCTTTATTGGGACACAGTCATGCCCATTCTTTTACATATAGTCTATGGCTGTTTGCTTGCTACACAGCAGAGTTGAGTAGCTGCCACAGAGACCATATGGCCTGCAAAACTGAAAATATTTACCATCTGGCCCTTTGCAGAAAAAGTTTGCGAACCTATGCTCTCAACAGTGGGGGGTCCCTGAAAGAAAACATCATGGAGCACAGCTCATGCTGGACAAGACTGACGCGTAGCAACATAGCACGAGAATGAAATAAACCCTCATTGTTTTAAGCCACTGAGATTTTGAAGTGGTTTTGCTGCCTGAGCATGACAGATCTAACAAAAATAGCAAAAGAGAATGTATACCGCAAGACACCTTGAAAGAAGCTCTCCAAATACTAATGATGGAGAATATGCAAATTCAACGTCATTGACATTATTCTCTTAACCAGGTGGGGAATAAGCGTGATCCCCACATGCAAATGAGGCTGTTATCAGGTAACCCAGACAAGTGTGATACTTTTCCCCCTAAAATCAACATGAATTAATTTCTGTATCGAAGGAAGGCCAGCCAGCTCTAATCAGACACTGGTTTGTTTTATGAGAGGAGTAAAGAGGCTCATTACAGCAAATCCCAGGCATGTTGATAAATTCCCAATCTTGGGCTCTCATAAAACTCAGAAACACACTTCCGTTGCCTTCCACACTTCTTCTGAATCACTGAGCCAGAGGCAGCTGCCTGATTTGTGACCTTCAGCCATCCGCCATCTCGCATAGATCATTTTCACCAAATAGAGTCTTAAAATTGTCATCATTTTCTTTACATCGACATTTGAAAGAAATGTTAGATTGATCCACCACTGGGTTAGCTATTTTGCAGTTTCTCCCAGCTGGTTAAGGAAGTCGTTGTAAATAAATGCAGCTTCTCTAGACATTTTAAATGGTAGCAATCACAACAATTTTAGCAACACAGAGAGGAAGAGAGTATAGAGAAAAAGAAAACTGGAGAAAACGGTCCATGGGCAACACACATCACCCCTAGGGAGCTGGAGTAGAGCTTTTCCCAGCTCCCTCTGATTGGAAGCTGTAACCACTTAGTAGCCAGGAGCTTGGAGGAAAAGGAGCACTGCCTGTCTATGCTTTCCATCAGCCTTGACTTCACATAGGACTCAATCTAAAAACTCATCTGTGCCCCAAGGGACGACACAGAGCACTGAAGAAGCATGCATGGCTCCTTATTAACCCACTAGCAGTTTAGAGGTGGTGCCACTGAAGCCTAGTTGAAAGTACCCCACAAGGTCATGGCAGGTAAGTTGGGAGATTCCATCAGAAAGACAACTGTGGAGCTAGGGCTCAATTCATCTGAACCTAGGAGTGGGACAAAGGGGATGGCAGGAGTAAGGTACACTGTCCCAGGGATCAGCCTCCAGGCATTCTATAAAATGGCTTCATCCCTGGACGCTGGATTTGTGCTGCTCATAACTGCTTCATCCAAATTCAGTTCAGAATGGAAATTCTTCTAACCAATTCAGAACTTCATGCTCCCTCAGGCTGTGACTTGTGTTCTCTATGGATCCAAAAGCTAAGGAGAAAGAAAGGAGGCATCTTTTCCCTTTTGCCATTAGTGCCGGTCTTCTTATGAGCCTGTCTGATTCCTTCCAATCTATTCCAGGACAATAAGTAGAAACAAGCTTCCCAATCCCTTTAGAGCAGGTAGGAACCATAAGAATGGAAATAGAGCTGGAGGCCTCAGCTGAAGTGGTTGAACTGAGACTGGGACTCTGGTTTTGTCAATTGCCTGTAGTTGATTGTTAAGTTCACAGGTAATTTCCAACTAGGGCAGCTGCTGAACACACTAGAAAAACAAAAGTTCAAAACGGCATCACTAAATTAAAGGTGAGACCCAAAGCCACCAGCAAATGAAGGCTAATAGAGGGCTCCTACTGCATCTCAGATTAAGGGGAAAACCGCAAAACTACCCAAATACAAACAGCATGTGGAAGTACTGGCTGTGAGTGTGAATGGAAGAGGAAGATTTCAAGGTCTTAGTGGACAAGTTCACTGAGCCAGAAATGTAAGAGAAATGTTAAACAAGAATATAAAAGGCAGCAATTATAAAATAATCTTCATTGACTCGTGTATTGTTTTATCAACAAACTTTACTGAATGCCTACTATGTGTCATGCGTTGTGCTGGTATCTAAACCAAGATTCAACAAACCAGAGACCACAAGTCAAATCTGACCTACTATTTGTTTTTGCATGGCCCTTGAGCTAAGAATGATTTTCACATTTCTATAATGCAAAACAAAAAAATAGAATTAGCCTTTCAGAGACAACATCTATTCAAAGAAGATAGGACATTATCTCTTGGCCTACAATGGCTAAATGTATTGCTATCTGTCTCTTTTTAGGGAAAAAGAGGGTTGCCATCCCCCTAATCTAGGGGTACAAAGTTCAATAAGAAATAACCCTTACCCTCAAGGAACTCACAGTTTGGTATGAACTGAGTAAACAGTATCAATGCACCTTGTCCTTTCCTGGCTTCACAACCTAGAAGCAAGATAGAAAATATAAAGGAAGCTCATGGAAAGTTATAAAGATTAATAAAAGAATGGGAAGAAGAATTTATGAGAAAATTTTAAAAGAATTTGGATTATTTATTCTCAAGAAAAGGAGGCTATGGGGAGACTTAAGAATAGCCTTCAAATATTTGAAAAGATATTATTAAGCAAAAGGTTTTTCCATTTTGGACATAAAGATTAATAGAAAGTAAGCTAAAAATTTTTATTATAGAAATGGAAGGATTTCCTGGAAGGCTTTTAAGCTTGTACGATGAATTGAGAAATCCATTTACTTTAATCTTCTAAAACTAGTGTCTTTTCTCATCTGTCTGGGAGCTGTTAAATGTTTGAGTGTTGTCTGAGCTAAAGGTAGAGGTGGAGTAAATGTCCTAAGTTCAACCCAGGTCTCTGATTCTTCCATTCAGAACTTGGGAGTTTTCAGGAGAAAGTCTTCTTCCCCTCCAGGTCTCAATATTCCCCTCTTGAAAAACGAGAACCTAACATGCTCTGAGTCTGTGATTTCCTGGGCAGAAACTTTGATATGGTTCAGCAGCTGAGGAAGACAAAGGAGCTTCAAGGATCTCCTCTTATGAGAGAGGAGGCAACAGATGCTGTTTCATTCTTTATATGAATAAAGAAACAGACTCAATATCTGTTTTAATTCAAAGTGGAAAATTCTGAAACGGATGGGAATACCGACCACCTGACCTGCCTCTTGAGAAATCTGTATGCAGGTCAGGAAGCAACAGTTAGAACTGGACATGGAACAACAGACTGGTTCCAAGTAGGAAAAGGAGTACATCAAGGCTGTATATTGTCACCCTGCTTATTTAACTTATATGCAGAGTACATCATGAGAAACGCTGGACTGGAAGAAACACAAGCTGGAACCAAGATTGCCGGGAGAAATATCAATCACCTCAGATATGCAGATGACACCACCCTTATGGCAGAAAGTGAAGAGGAGCTAAAAAGCCTCTTGATGAAAGTGACAGTGGAGAGTGAAAAAGTTGGCTTAAAGCTCAACATTCAGAAAAACGAAGATCATGGCATCCGGTCCCATCACTTCANTCTGCATATAAGTTAAATAAGCATGGTGACAATACACAGCCTTGACATATTCCTTTCTCTGTTTGGAACCAGTCTGTTGTTCCATGTCCAGTTCTAACTGTTGCTTCCTGACCTGCATACAGATCTCTCAAGAGGCAGGTTAGGTGGTCTGGTATTCCCATCTCTTTCAGAATTTCCCACAGTTTATTGTGATCCACACAGTCAAAGTCTTTGGCATAGTCAATAAAGCAGAAGTAGATGTTTTTCTGGAACTCTCTTGCTTTTTCAATGATCCAGTGGATGTTGGCAATTTGATCTCTGGTTCTTCTGCTTTTTCTAAATCCAGGTTGAACATCTGGAATTTCACAGTTCATGTGCTGTTGAAGCCTGGCTTGGAGAATTTTGAGCATTACTTGACTAGTGTGTGAGATGAGTGAAATTGTGCGGTAGTTTGAGCATTCTTTGGCATTGCCTTTCTTTGGGATTGGAATTAAGACTGACCTTTTCCAGTCCTGTGCCCACTACTGAGTTTTCCAAATTTGCTGGCATATTGAGTGCAGCACTTCCACAGCATCATCTTTTAGGATTTGAAATATCTCAGCTGGAATTCCATCACCTTCACTAGCTTTGTTCGTAATGATGCTTCCTAAGGTCTGCTTGACTTTGCACTCCAGGATGTCTGGTTCTGGGTGAGTGATCATACCATCATGATTATCTGGGTCATGAAAATCTTTTTCTTTTTTTTCTTTTGGGTAGTTTTTTTTTTCTTTTCTTTTCTTTTCTTTTTTTAACTGGAGGCTAATTGCTTTGCAATACTGTGGTGGGTTTTGCCACACATTGACACGAATCAGCCATGGGTGTACATGTGTTCCCCATCCTGACCCTCCTCCCTCCTCCCTCCCCATCCCATCTCTCAGGGTCATCCCAGTGCACCAGCCCTGAGCACCGTGCCCCATACATTGAACCTGGACTGGTGATCTACTTCACATATGATAATATACATGTTTCAATGCTATTCTCTCAAATCATCCCACCCTCGCCTTTTCCCAGAGAGTCCAACAGTCTGTTCCTTACATCTGTGTCTATTTTGCTGTCCTGCATATAGGGTCATCATTACCATCTTTCTAAATTCCATATATATACATTAATATACTGTATTGATGTTTTTCTTTCTGACTTACTTCACTCTGTATAATAGGCTCCAGTTTTCATCCACCTCATTAGAACTGATTCAAATGCATTCTTTTTAATAGCTGAGTAATATTCCATTGTATATATGTACCACAGCTTTCCTATCCATTTGTCTGCTAGGACATCTAGGTTGCTTCCATGCCCTGGCTACTGTAAACAGTGCTGCGATCAACATTAGGGTACACGTGTCTCTTTCAATTCTGGTTTCCTTGGTGTGTATGCCCAGCAGTGGGATTGCTGGGTCGTATGGCAGTTCTGTTTCCAGCCTTTTAAGGAAGCTCCACACTGTTCTCCATAGTGGCTCTACTAGTTTGCATTCACACCAACGGTGGAGGATGGTACACCCTCTCCAGCATTTATTGTTTGTCGACTTTTGGATAGCAGCCATACTGACTCGCGTGAGATGGTATCTCACTGTAGCTGTCATTTGCATTTCTCTGATAATGAGTAATGTTGAGCATCTTTTCATGTGTTTGTTTGTTAGCCATTTGTATGTCTTCTTTGGAGAAATGTCTGTTTAGTTCTTTGGCCCATTTTTTTATTGGGTCACTTATTTTTCTGGAATTGAGCTGCAGGAGCTGCCTGTATATTTTTGAGATTAATTCTTCATCAGTTGATGAAGATCATTTTTGTATAGTTCTGTGTATTCTTGCCACCTCTTCTTAATATCTTAAGGTTAGGTACATACCATCGGCAGACGAATGGATAAGAAAGCTGTGGTACATATATACAATGGAATATTACTCAGCTATTAAAAAGAATGTTTTTGTTAAGTACATACCATTTCTGTCCTTTATTGAGCCCATCTCTGCATGAAATGTTCCCTTGGTATCTCCAATTTTCTTGAAGAGATCTCTAGTCTTTCCCATCCTATTGTTTTCCTCTATTTCTTTGCATCGATTGCTGAAGAAGGCTTTCTTATCTCTCTCTGCTATTATTTGGAACTCTGCATTCAAACGGGTATGTCTTTCTTTTTCTCCTTTGCCTTTCACTTCTTTTCTAACCTATTTATAAGGTCTCCTCAGACAACCATTTTGCCTTTTTGCATCTCTTTTTCTTGGGGATGGTCTTGATCCCTGCCTCCTGTACAATGTCACAAACCTTCATCCATAGTTCTTCAGGCACTCTATCAGATCTAATCTCTTGAATGTATTTCTCACTTCCACTGTATAATAGTTAGGGATTTGATTTAGGTCATGCCTGAATGATCTAGTATTTTTCCCTACTTTCTTTGAATTAAGTCTGAATTTGGCAATGAGTTCATGATCTGAGCCACAGTCAGCTCCCGGTCTTGTTTTTGCTGACTGTATACAGCTTCTCCATCTTCAGCTGCAAAGAATATAATCAATCTGATTTCGGTATTGACCATCTTGGATGTCTATGTGTAGAGTCGTCTCTTGTGTTGTTGGAAGAGGGTGTTTGCTATGACCAGTGTGTTCTCTTGGCAAAACTCTATTAGCCTTTATTCTCAATCAGAGTTAAACCCAAAGTCCTGGGCTACTATCTCTGAGACTTCATCTTCCCTGTTTCTCCACCATTCACTCAGCTCCAGCAATACCAGCCTCCTTACCATTCCTTGAACTTGTCAAGCACACACCAATCCCAGAGCACCTGCTGTACTCTCTGCCTGGAACTCTCCTCTCCCTGATATCTACATGATTCACTCTCTTCCCCTCTTCACATCTCTGCAAAACTACCCACCTTAGTCATGGGCCTCCCCTCCCCAACTATGTGACATGGCAACACCCCGACCCCCACATCCCAAGTATGCAAACTCTGCTTTATACTGTTCCATGGTGCCTATCTTTCTCCAATGTATTACATAATTATTTGTTTTCTCTAGTCTGTGTCCCCCACCCCTCATACATAAGCTTCAAGAGGCCAAGAAACTTTTATTTGGTCTCCTCTGTATGCTCAGAACTAGAACAGAACACGGCATTAGTTTCTCCTCAATTTGTTAAAAGAATATAAAAGTGCTCTGAAAATTATAAAGCTATAAATACATGTGATGGGACATTATTCTTATTTATATGGGTAAACCATAAGACAGCCTTTTTAAAAATTTTCCAGTTCATTTTTCTCCTCAACTCTGCTACATATAAGGAGATTCTTCCTCTGCCACCTACAGACTAGATACTGCCACACTTGAGGTGACACCCAGGGGTGTGACTCAAAACAGTTAACCACCTGCTCCCTAGAAATCCAGCAGAATGGATACAATGACCCACTGTCACCATCAAAATCCATTAACAATTCCTGGGAAATAAAAATGGAATCTGGCCCTATCAGCTGGAACCACCATTTTCCTGTAATTTGTCAAAATGACCAACACAAAGAGAAACAGTAGGGACACCCACTACGTGTTCTCCAGGACTTTTAGAAAACATGGAGTTGTTCCTTTGCCCACATACAAGTGAATCTACAAGAAAGGTAATATTGTAGATATTAAGGGACTCAGTTCAGTTCAGTTCAGTTCAGTTCAGTCGCTCAGTCGTGTCTGATTCTTTGTGACCCCATGAATCACAGCATGCCAGGCCTCCCTATCCATCACCAACTCCCAGAGTTCACTCAAACTCGCACCCATCGAGTCAGTGATGCCATCCAGCCATCTCATCCTTGGTTGTCCCCTTCACTTCCTGCCCCCAATCCCTCCCAGCATCAGAGTCTTTTCCAATGAGTCAACTCTTCTCATGAGGTGGCCAAAGTACTGGAGTTTCAGCTTTAGCATCATTCCTTCCAAAGAAATCCCAGAGCTGATCTCCTTCAAAATGTACTGGTTGGATCTCCTTGCAGTTCAAGGGACTCTCAAGAGTCTTCTCCAACACCACAGTTCAAAAGCAGCAATTTTTCGGCACTCAACCTTCTTCACAGTCCAACTCTCACATCCATACATGACCACAGGAAAAACCATAGCCTTGACTAGATGGACCTTTGTTGGCAAAGTAATGTTTCTGCTTTTGAATATGCTATCTAGGTTGGTCATAACTTTTCTTCCAAGGAATAAGGCTCTNCTTCTTCACAGTCCAACTCTCACATCCATACATGACCACAGGAAAAACCATAGCCTTGACTAGATGGACCTTTGTTGGCAAAGTAATGTTTCTGCTTTTGAATATGCTATCTAGGTTGGTCATAACTTTTCTTCCAAGGAATAAGGCTCTTTTAATTTCATGGCTGCAGTCACCAACTGCAGTGATTTTGGAGCCCAAAAGAATAAAGTCTGACACTGTTTCCACTGTTTCCCCATCTATTTCCCATGAAGTGATGGGACTGGATGCCATGATCTTCGTTTTCTGAATGTTGAGCTTTAAGCCAACTTTTTCGCTCTCCTCTTTCACTTTCATCATTAAGGGACTGGGTACGTACAAAAAGGAACATCCCACAAATGTTGCCATGACAAAACTAGGAGAGTCTACAATGTTACCCAGCATGCTTTGGCATCATTGTAAACAAACAAGGGCAAGATTCTTGCCACGAGAATGAATGTGCCTGTGGAGCATATTGAGCACTCTTAAGAGCTGAGATAGCTTTCTAAAACGTGCAAAGGAAAATGATCAGAAAAATAAGGACGCCAAAGGGAAAGGGGCTTGGGTTCAGCTGAGGCACCAGCCTGCTCCACCCTGAGAAGCCTGCTTCGTGGGAGTCAATGAAAAGGAGCCTCAACTGTTGGCGCCCTATGAACTCATGACCTGACCTGTGTAAAGAAACTAAAGACTTGGGCTATACAAATGTTTGAGGGGGGGGGAATGGAATCTGGTAATAAAATAATCTAACCTTTTTTTCTCCTTTGTGGTTAGTCTCTTTCACGCGCTCACAGGGTAACACATGTAGAGGCCTTGCCCTCCGGCCTTCAGAGTAGTATTCCCAGAACCAAGCAGCTGTGCCAACCCCTCAGCCCCAGGGCCGTGCGCAGAAGCGCAGCACACAGCAGTCGATCCAAGATGGCGGTGGCGGGCCGCGTGCAGAGGGGCTGCGCCGGTGTGGCGGTCTACCACACCCCTGCGCCTGTCCCAGGAGAAATCAGCCCACTCCCCACCGACAAGAATTCCATAAAGGCACTTCCCTGGTGGACCAGTGATTAAAATTCTGTGCTTTCACTGCAGGGGGAACAGGTTCCGGGAACTAAGATCCCGAATTCCCTGCAGTTCAAAAAAAAGAAAAACCAATAAAGCAGCTCCACCAATAACGCAGCCTGTAAGGGAAAGCTTGTACTCTATAGCATGAGCTCATACCTCTCAGATCCTTAATCACATCAAAGCTTTCCTTTGCTTCTGAACCAAATTCAGTCTCCTTCTATTGGCACAAGTTACACTGGGCAGAAGGGTCCTTGCTAGGGAATCAACTCGGGACTGGTCGGTGACAATCAAAATAATATCATACCATACCAGAGGCGCATCGGCCTGGAGAAACTTATGATCAATGACAGTTCTACTACATTATTATCTCTAGACATTTGTAGGAAAATAAGCATTGAATTGGGAATCAAAAAAAAAGAAAGAAACTGGGTTCCCTGCCTCTCCCTTCAGTTCAGGGTTTCTCAGCCTCAGCACTGCTGACATCCTGTGCCTATAATACTTTGATGTGACGGGTTGTCCTGTGCTTGGTAATACTTGGCAGCATCCCTCATCTCTACCATCAGAAGCATTTTCTCTCGGTTGTGACAACCAGAAATGTCTCCAGACATTGCTAAATGTCTCCTGGGCATTGAGGACTACTACTCTGCCTCCTAGCTATGGAAACAAATAAATTAGTAAGACTCTTTGGGGGTTAATTTCCTTGTTTGTAAAAGAGGCTCAGTAATACCTATCACACAGGATGGCTTTAACAACTAAAAGAAATCATGTATACAAGTACTCAGCAAATCTTACCATATTACTATTTTTGTACCTATTCTTACTCCCAATAAATAATAAGTTATTTATCTTGCTCTAATAAATGTCTTTCCTTATGTAGGCTACAATGATGAGCATCCTGCCTTTCTACAGTCATAAAGCTGAGCTTTTCAGTGCCTTATCAGGTCACACCTGCAACACACAAATTATCTCCAAATCCATTCCCTAGTTGCTTTCTCCTCTTAAAGAGCATGCCCTTTAAAGAGTGCATTAAGAGACTGTCTGCTCACCCATGGTTAATTTTACGGGTTGTTTATCTACAGTAGGATTTACTTGAGTCTATCTTGGCAAATGTAATGAAGCCTGGGTGTGCTTTCATGGGGGACTGTGAGGTGAGGTTAGTGAGAGCAGAGAAAAGTCTTAGGCTAGTTTTGGAAATGTCATTTCAGAATCACTTAAATTGGAAAAGTTCTAGACAGTTCTAAAAGAAGAGCTCCAGTAAACAAACCCATCACAACAAATAAGACAGAAAACCCACATCCGCTCTTTGGAGGCAGAGAACAGTGTGGCATTCGATGTGGATTCTATCTTGAAAACTATTAATAACCCGGTCTGCCAATTTTTCAATCCCCTCAAGGACTAGACAAGCACATTGTGCAGTAGACTGTATCCATTGCGATATTAATTCATGTCTCTCTTTGGTGAAAAGATTTAAATGGATGGTAGGGCTCTAGGAGGGATGGATAGAATTACCATCATTTTACAAATGAAAAGAGAGGTTTGGTAGCCCGTGCAGGGTCACACAGACAATAATTGATGGCGTCAAGATTTGAACTCAAGTCACCTACCTTTGGATCCCAGATCCTTTCATTAAACTGCATGAAATAATTCAGCATTCTTGGAGTGCATTACCACCTGCCCCACTGTGAGCAATGGTTGGAAATGTAAATGGGTTTTAACATCATCAACATATTTACAAAAGGAAAAGCCAAAAAAACCTGAGAAAAGTAAGTTGAGTTAATAACAGGAAATACTCTCAGTCCCTCCCTAGAGCAAGTGTTGATGAAGGAACACCAGCGAGAGCTTATGCATCTGAAACGTTCAGGGAGATTCATACACTCTCTTAGAAGACTGTTAAGCTACGAACCCTAACCTGCCAGGTGGGATGTGTGCTGTGAAAACTACCTCCATCAACAGATGTACATCCAATGTAGCAGAAGATCCACCGAATGAGAGAAAATTCTGGCCCCAGAGACCTCCTACGGTACAAACCCCTCCTTAGTTCGCTGATCATGGAACAAACTAGGGATGTGTGAACTCTCAGAAGAGTTTGTGATGACTACTTACTATTAGAATAGAAACTTTTCAGTATTTTAATGACTTGTCCAGTCATTCAACCCTGCTCCACACTTCTTAGACATGTGGCCTTACATGAATTATTTAATCCAAGTCATCATTTATTTGTAAAACGATGATGTTAACAATGCTTACCACCCAAAATTGCTATAAGGATTAAATGAGATGCAAACAAAGTGCTATGCACTGTTCTTGACAAATATTAGATGCACAACAACTATCAGTGTTCATTATTATTAAAGGAGAAACCTTGAAATATCCAATGTATCAATTAATTTTGGTAAAAAATGAACTTGAGTCTCACATATTATATGTGACAATTCCTAAGGTCAGACATCCATGGCATAGTCTACACCCTCATTGAATCACACAGTCCAACTGCAGTAACTGAGTCAACTTGATCCCCTTTTGGTTCTATTCCAGGCACTGATACTAATTTTGTCTCCAAATAAGACAAATAGGACGGGCTGTCTGTCAACAGGGTCTTATGGAGTCAGTCATGATTCATTCTGTTTCTTCCAGCAGCTGTGTCCCCCATGTGGCTTCTCAAGTTTTCAGTTGCAAGGATCAACCTTCTCAGTAGCTAAACACGGAATCTTATGTGTCAGCCCTCGATGGTCAGGTTTCCTGTCCCTCAGTGCTGGTCACCAGCTCCCTAACTGCTGATCCCTGGCTTTACCAGTGCTCACTGCCAATCTGATCAGAACCCAGCCTTTTCAAAGCTGAGTCTCGGGCAAATCTATTTCCCAGATCTTGCATCCTCAGTAGATCCTAGATTAAAAGACTCAGGAATCCCATGTACTCTTCCCTTGGACTTAGCTCCCCACGGTAGATTTTCTAAACCTCTCTATGTGAAAAACCTGGATATGCTCCTACCTGTGGGCCTTGTGGTTGTTTGACTTAGACTCCAGATAGTAAAGCAGGGTGGTTTATGAGCACAGTGTTGAAGTTACACAAAGGAGAGTTTGAACCCTGGGTCTGCCACTTACTAAGGTTTTGAGTAATTTCTTATTCTTTTTGAACCAAATTATAAAATGGAGATAAAAATACATACTTCTGAGAGTTGCTCTAGGAGGGGTAGATTAAACTTGGTTCCATAGCTGGCACAGAGAAGCATTCCACAGTCTTATTTTCGATGGAAAGATGCACTCCCCCCTCTACTGCAACTTGATGTCTGATCATTTTCTATTTATTTAAACTAGATCCTTAATAAAACTACCTGGAAATTACTCAAAAGTCTAGACAGCTGCTCACACCCATACTTTCTGGCCTCTCAATCAAAATTGTCCAAAATCAAATTTGGACATACACTGTTTTTACTGTTCGTTTATGATTTCATTCCTAGTGAGCATCTAGTGTGCCAATGCCTGGGCCATGTGAACAAGAATGTGCCCTCACGGAGGTTACAGCCCGGTGTTCCCCAACCAGATTTTTTTTAATATTTGTTTATTTATTTGGCTGTACCAGGTCTTAGTTGCAGCTTGTGGGATCTAGTTCCCTGACCAGAAACTGAACCCAGCTCCCCAGCATTGGGAGCATTGAATTTTAGCTACTGGACCACCAGGGAAGTCCCCCTCACCCAAATTTAAGGGACCGTCTTTCATGGAAATTTCGTTAATCCAGGATGGTGTCTAGGACAATGCTTGTGAGATAATTCTTCTGTTGCTACTTGTCTACCTACATGTTCCAGTATTTTCAAGAGTATATTACACTTATCATTTAAAAATTCATTAAATTTGAAAAATACTGGCTAGCTCTCTGGGAAGTGCATGAAAATCCTTTGTCAGCCCACCTTCTGCAGCAGAAAGTCCCAACCTTCCCATTGCAGTAGCTGTGTCTCTTTTAGGTAAACTCCTGAGTGAACAGTCACTGCTGGCTCTTCACCTGCCGCCCATTATCTATTCTCTTCCCTCCAAAGACTTTGCCATTTTTATAGGTCTGAACCACCCAGGATTCCAAAATAAATACTGTGTTTAAAATCCAACCCATTTCCTCTGGAAGTTTAGAACAGACACCAATTACTTTATCCAGATTCTTTAAACAAGAAAAAAAACTCCAGTTGCTACAGTCAATCTTTTCAAAAGGCAAAGCAAGTTCTCTCTTTGGGAGTTGCTACGTATGATGCCACTCTGTTTTAAAGGGTCTGAGATAAGTCTTCAATTTTGTGAAGTTTAGAGATTAATAATACCTTTGGGGGGAAAAAATGCTGAAAGGTAGGCAGGACCTGTCACAGGAAAAGAAAAGAATCTCTCCTGCTTTGCTGTGATTAGCTGCATAAATTGTAGTGCGAATTCCAGAGCTAAATGAATTAGTATGCATCCCACCCAGAGTTCTTTATTTGTTGAAGTAAAATGCTTACAATCTTTGCTTGGGGGAGAAAAAGAGAGTATGTCATTGAATGAATATGAATTAATCAGTACTTTATGGACAGAACCCATAATTTTAAAGCAGTGAAAAAAGGCAAAGCATTTATCAGGGTTCCACTCAGCAATCTCCCTCTGTCATTGCTAATAAATCTTTTATGAAATGGAGTTTTGCAATCTTTGCAGGAACATTCTCCCTCCCTCCAACCTTTCCTTGGAAGAAAAAAATAAGTTAGCATTCATCTCTAATATTTTCTCTTCCTTTCCCTATTTGAATTTCCTATACACAGAAAATGTCTGAACCTTTCTGTTTTCAAAGCTTTTTCCCCAAATTTATAAGCTCAAGACCTCTTTCATCAGAAGAAATAATTCATATGAAACTTCTCCCAAGAGATTGGAGGCAAGAAGCTGAGTTTCAGGTGAGAAACACAATATTTTAGTAAGTATAATATTCTGGGTCTGCTAACAATCAATGTTTATAGACAGAGTGACATAGTCTGTAGACTAAAGGAGTTTGGAGACAGTAATTAAAGGATACAACATTCTAGTTCTAATGCTTTATAATTTTCCTATAACTACTCATAGAAACAAGACTCTGCTGAATTATAAACAGCCTGCCAATAACCTCACGTTGTCCTGATTTAATTAGGATTTTATGCTCCTACTTGAAGGTTAGGTTCATTAGCTGTGAAATACGCCACTGGATGTCTGGATTAAGATTTTAAGAGAACCCTAAATATGGAGTGGCACGTAGCCAGTTTCTAGCCGCTTAAACTGTGCAAAGGGATGTGTGATCATTCTCCCTGAGGTTGGTAACTTTTTATTTTTAGCCACAAATCCACAGGCCATCTCTCTTGGTTAGGGATGGAGCCTGATGGCCGGTCGAAAGCTTAAAAAGGTACATGACTGAGAAACAACTTGTTAAGAGGCTATAATGAAGGGTTGGCAACAGGGGGGTAGGATGCCTGTAACGATTTTGCCATTAAGAGTGTGTTCCATTTTACAGCTTGGATTTATTTATAACAACAGGTGGTGGTATTTGTGGGGAATTGCTTGTTTTTTCATTTGAGAAGGGCAGCTCCATACATCTGTTAGAAGGTGAAACAAAACCTTTTCCAAACACTGTTTTCCTCGCTTTCTGCATCACCATTAGGAAGCAAGAATTTGTAGCAAAAGGCCACCCTGCCATTATTTCTTCCTGATGACACTCATTTAGCAGCCATTAAAATGCAAATAGAACTATGATTTTTAGATCACAAAATTAACATTAACGGTTGGATGATTGATTAAAGGTCATGGCAACGGTATAACTTAATTTCTTAGATAATTGTGTTCAGTTTTCTGCAGACTGTTTGGGTTTCTGAATTAATTTGATCTGTTGTTGAACACTGACAGGTGCGGTAATTGGCAGAGCCTCCTTGGGGCTCATTTCTTCCCTTAAACCGCACGCTCTTGTCTTCCTCGAAGTCCTTGTCTAAAACACAGAAAGAGGGCCAAGCCAGCCAGTGCACAACCAGTGGACTTGTAAGTCTGAGTGAGGTCACTGGAGAGGTTATTACAGACCTGGAAAGAGCCAAATAGAATTCCATTCCATGGTTAATGAGTTTTTCCCCTAAGAACTTCCTGCATTGGGCTCACGGGGGTATAGAATGACCCCTGGGCCTCCCATGGGGCTCAGGCTAGCCTCTTCAGAACCTGGGTTGAAGGAGCCCATCTCGGACCCATTTTTCATTAATGGAGGCAATAAGCCATAGAGAGGTAATGATAAATCACCAGCTTTTCATGTCACCTGTGTATGTGACAGTTCAAGCAGTGACCCAGTAAGCTGAGACCAGAAGTGGCCAGAGATTTGGTCCAGCTGCTCTGCTTCTCTCAAATGTCAAAACATGAAATATATATGGTGCTTACCTGGTAGGCTAAATGCCTTTGAACTCTGTATTGTAAAGTTAGCAATTCACAGGAAAAGCACTGAAAAAATTCAGTTAAGCTGCTTGACTATTGTTGCTATTATTATCATCTCTTCAAGTACTTTCTTGAAGTACTTTCTTTCTGGAAATTTCGCAGGACTTTGTTTTATCGTGATGGATTCTATCCTGCAATCTTCTATCCATCAGCTGTTCGATTCTGGCTCAAATCAAGCAACACCTCTCAATAGCTGAGTTATAAGCTGATGTCAGTGACATTATCCTCGAAGTAAACAAATTCACCCTTAGTTCAAAACAACTTCACTTAAATGATAGCAAACCAATACACAATAAGGTCACAACCGCATTCCGTCAGGATTTAATTCAACATAAGCACTGACTCACAAGTATTCGTTGAGCGTCTACTGTATGCCAGACTCTATTTCAGGATTGAGGATACTCTAATATAAAGAGGACAGATGATTCCTTCAGGATGTAACTCACAGCCTCTGACAAGACACAGGGAAGTGAGAACAAGCAATGAACGACACTTAAAGGTAAGCTAAGCTCTACAAAAGAGAAAGGAAAAAGTGAAGGGGTGTATATGAGCTTATAGCAGGCTTTGTCTTCCCAGTGCCTTTCACAGTGGACACTAGGTCCTAAAGGCATGTTTGTTGAAATCATCAATCTCTTCACTAATGAATCAACAAGAGGATATAAGGATGTAATTCTGGTAAGTTCTAGAAGAGCCCATGGAAGAAGTGGGACTTGCAGGCCACCACACCAGCTACCATCGGTTCCTCAAACACACCATATTTCCCCTGTCTTGGGGCCTTTGTACGTCCACTCTTACTGTGATATACTCCCTTACCTTCCATATACCGGTCCGCTTATACTTCAGACCTCAGCCCAAAGGTCTGCAAGACTGCAGGAAAGATGTCCCTGACTTCCCCTTCCCTTTCAACCAGGTCAGATCCAGAGCCTAGGTACAGAGGCCCAGCCAGGTGCCCAGGTTCAGGCTCCCACAGGCTCCACCACGCCAGCCCCCCACCACACACCCCTGCATGGCCTCATCACACAATCTGTGCTGATCTGGATAATTATTACATAAATGTCTCTCTCCTTCCCTGGACTCAAAGCTCCGTGGGGGATTAGCAATGTCTGTCTTGCACCATTGTGTCCTTGGCAGTCTCTCATTAAATAGCTGTTAAATGCATAGATGAACTTGGGCACATTATGTGTCAGGTCTTTAAAAATGGCAAGAATCTGAAGAGGCGAAGAAGAAGAGCAAACACAGGGGTGGAAAGAGTACAGAGTAGGTCCCACAGGGCTGGGCAGGTTGGATGAAAACCATTGCACAGCTGTGCAGCTGGGCTCAGACCACACCAAGCAGATGGTTCGAGGCTGGCACTCCCTGCCTGCATTAACCCCTTTGCTCCTGGGTTGTAGAAGAGGGGGCAGGTCCCATAGGTGATCTGGGGCTGGCCTGTAGGGGTGCCCTTCAGGGCAGCAGCTATCCACCAATATTTTATCAAGCCAACGATTCAATCAGAGCACCGGCTGCCTGAGAGCAATCTCAGAAATAAAGAAGACCCGATGCGGGCCTATTCTTTTATGGAATATATATATATTTGGAAGATAAGCTAGATTACGAGAAACCTTAAAATTCAGACATAGGCATTTGATCTTGAGTTCAGCAAACAACATAGGAAGTCACTGTAGATCCCTGAGAAAGAGAGCAAAGATGAAAGGCATACCTTTAGGAAGACTGATTACAAAGTTCAGGTCAGACACTGTGCTAGGTGCTAGAGAAGTGAAAATGACACACAGACATTAGGCTTTGTCAAAACAAAACCTCCCATTTTATAATGCCCAAGGGAGGTTATGAATTTCCCCAGAAGTTAAAGTCTCCATTTTCTATTGCTATGAGACTGGTTTGGGCTGTTTTCTCTTCTAGTATCTGAGCTCCATAAAGAAATTCCTTACATCCTTAGTAATGAGTCTGGAAGTGTGAGTCACTCAGTCGTGTCCAGCTCTTTGTGACCCCATGGACTTGGCCCACCAGGCTCCTCTCTCCATGGAATTCTTCAAGCAAGCATTCTGGAGCAGGTTGCCATTTCCTTCCCCAGGGAATCTTCCCGATCCAAGGATCAATCCCAGGTCTCTAGCATTGCAGACAGATTCTTTATCATCTGAGCCACCAGGGATGCCCAGTAATGAGTCTAAATTTTGGTAAATGTTTGTTGAATGAGTGAAATGAATGGCTTTCTTCAGAATAAAAACATCAAAATTAGCCCACAAATCTGTGCTACTATGGAAATCCTCTTCCCCCTCCATCCTTCCTTAAACAAGTTTTCCCCTACTAAAGCTTGCCTTTCATCAGTGTTGCAAAACCAAAGACAGCCTAAATCTCTTCCTTCTTTATCTGCAGTCTGCAGAGCCCCACTTCAGGGTGTGATTGCCTGCACTCTTCTGAATCCAACCCAGTCCCTCTCTTGGCTAACACTAACTTGTTAAGCAGTATTTTATGAAGTTAACCAGGCTCATTACAGAGAACATATTTCCAAGAGGAAGGACGTTAATTTCTTCCTCATACAAGGACCAAAAGTCAATATCGTAAATCCAGAAAATCTCCCCTAAATGTCTCTCCCATCATCATTCTTCCCTGCGCACTGGGTAAATATACCGTTATGACAGGTTAGCTATATTTCTGCTCAGCAATGTAACATTGAGGTGACTGCAAGACAAGTCACGCTGCTGAAGTAAGGAGTGTTGGCTGAGCTGTTACTCCTCAAGTTATTTTGTGACATTGGAATTCCATCAAATCGAGTTAAATGTACCTTTAACTTTTAAACAAGCCCCAGTTCTGAGCCTTAACCTGCTTAGAACATGCTGAACTTGGATGATGACCTACAGATTCTCAACCTGAGTTAGAGGTGCATGAAAAGGAAGCAGTTTTCCAGGGTGTGTTTTCATGTCAATAGATTCATTTACTCAAATGTGTAATAAACACCAACTGCACACACTGCATGAGAGATGCATAAAAACGTGGGGACAGAGGAACAAATTTTGCAGGAATTTA
Organism: Neotragus pygmaeus; assembly: GCA_006410875.1. Lineage (NCBI taxonomy): Eukaryota > Metazoa > Chordata > Mammalia > Artiodactyla > Bovidae > Neotragus > Neotragus pygmaeus. The sequence continues at coordinate 2,079,928 of SJYV01008059.1, forward strand.
CAGTCTAAGCAAGCAAAGAGAGTTTAAACTAAGACTCAGTATTTTAATTTTAATACACACATACACATCAGACCTTAGTAAAAATTTCTGTGCAGAAGTATGAAATCTCCAAGTAATGTTTTCTCTACCACCTTTTGGAGTCTCTTAACCTCATACAATATCAGGGAGAGGAACGCAGCTTCATTTTAGGAGTAAACAAGAATCTAATTTTAGAAATCCTCCAAGATGTTGACCTTTGTGTAGGGATCTGTCAACCTAAGACTCGGGGTCTTGGATGGGCTATTTTAAATTAAAATCTAATACTCTGCCCTTCTATTTGGATCTATAAGCCCCATTCAATCAGCAACATCCAGCTTATGTGTGCAATTCAGCTCCAAAAGTTAGACTGCAAAGTTTGGTGACTTTAACATCTCAAGGGCATGGGAGAAATTAATTAAGGCATTGCCACTAAATGTTAGCCCTTCCTGAATCCTTCTTCCTAAGTTTATTTCTAATTATCTCCCATTGAGTCATGTCCCCAGTGAATCAAAATTTTTATTAGATTTTTAGGAACCTATCTCCTGACAGCTTCAAAGGATTTTTATATTTTAGCATAGTTGATTCCTTCTAATACACTTCCATCTCTTAACTAAACTCTGTCCTGAATTATATTATAAAGCTATAGAGTGGAAAGAATCCTTTAAGGTCACCTACCCCTATTCCATCTGATTACAGACAAGGAAACTGAGGCATAAGGAAGTCTGGTATCTTAAGAAATATGAATAAGTTAATGTTGCAGAAACCTGATGTTACAAAGACCTACTATTAGATCCTATCAAGACCAAGTTGGAAATGGTCCTAGAATAAAGGCTTACATATTTTGATTTTGAAGGTATTCCATCAAAAGGTTGTCCTATGCTCCAATCATCCTACATAAAGTCTTCCACATCAACAAGCCCAGCCCAGGCACTCAGAGCTTCCAACTGATCTTTTTTGCATCTGCTTCTCCAATGTGGAAAAATAGACAAGGTATCCCTACATATAGAAGCAAAGATTTCACCATAAGACAAAGTAAAGCAAACTCAAAGCAATACAGAAAAAAGGAAACTAGAGACAACAGAAAATCCAGGAAACAGAAGAAAATCTCAAAAATTAGTATCCTCAGAGTGATATTTTATACATAAAACATACTATGAAAGGGAATTTATTAAAGGACAAGAATGAGTTCTTAGATATTAAAACTATGTAAGAAAACTTAAAAACATAATAAAGAGTTTGGACAATCAAACTCAGAAGCCTCATAGAAAGGAAAACAAAAAATAAATAAAGGAAAACTGGGCCAAAAAAATTGTGAGAATGGTAATGGGATTCATTCAGAAGGTCTGCCATGCAGCCAACAAGTACCCCAAGAATTCAGCAAACTAAGGAAAGGGAACTATCAGAGCATAAAACAAGAACATTTCTCAGGACTATAGGACAGAAGTCTGCCTGAAGGACATTTCTGAGTGCCCAATGTCACACTGCAGTGGTGTGGAATTCCAGAAGGCTAGGGATAAAGAGGAGACCTAGAGAGCCTTAAGGACAGTTTTCAACAAAGGACAGGCTTTGCACTTCTAGACATTGGGAATAAAAAATAGTGGAGCAAGTCCTTAAGAATCATGAGTGGATACTATGTGAAGCCTAGCATTCTACACTAAGCAAATGATGAATCAAAAGAGAGGATGGAATATTGACAGCTTCCCATCAACAAGGTTCAGAGCATGTGTCTCCTATACATTTTTCTTAGAAAGTTACTAAAGGGTTTTCAGTAATATAGTAATTATTTTTATGCCTGAAGAAAATATGGCAAAATGTTAGGTCATAACTATGTGAGATTTATAGGTATCTGGGTATTCACGGTATTTCTTTTCTCAAATCATTTGCTTGAAATTTTCATAACAGGATCCTAGTACCCTAACTGGCTCAGTAATCTATCCATAGTCAAAGTAATGTTAAAGTTGGTTACTGAATGAACTCAAAATTGTATGAACAGAAGGGAAAATAAGAGGCATGAGAACTCTAGTGAAAAATAGATCTAAAATGTTGACAACTTTAAAATGAAGGAGAAAATGATAACTTTAGTCCTAAAAGGGACCTCAGAGAGCCCTCTTGCCTTCTTTCTGCCAGCTGAGGACAGAGCAAGAAGACAGCCATCTAGTTAGGAGGTTTGGGGTGGACATGTGCACACATGTGTACTATTTCAAACGCACAGCTGGCCAAGGACCTACAGAATAGTGCACAGTCTGTTCAAGATTGCAGTGGCAGTCTGGATGGGAGGCGAGTTTTGGGGGAGAATGGATACATGTACATGCATGGACTGTTTTGCTGTCCACCTGAAACTATCACAACATTGTTTGTTATTCGGCTGTACCCCAAATATGAAAAAAAGTTTTTTAAAAAAGACAGCCATCTATGAACCTAGAAGTGGGCCCTCATATGTCATCAGATTTCTGTTTCCTTGATCTCAGCCCCCAGAACTGTAAGAAATAAATATTTGTTGCTAAACCACCAAGTCTATGGTACTTTTTATGGCACCCCATACTAGACCAAGACACTTACCAATAAAACTGCAATTTTGTTCAGAGTAGCAGTGTACCCAGCCCAAGGTAATGAACCCATAATGATCCTATTCCTTTTTGACAGGAACTTGTAACGCCACGGTCCCCTAAAACTAAGTGGCCCCATGACCCAGCTCTGACCGATGAGTCACAAGAAAAATCTGCTCAGAGGCTTCCAGACAGTCCTAATAAAAGACTCAAACTTGGCCATTACCAAAACTGCCCCTTCAATCTTTCCTTGAGGGCACATATTATAATGATTGGATTTGTGACAGCCGTCATATGACCACACAGTAAGCATGAGAATGAAAAGTCAATATGCTGAGGGTAGAAGTGAAGAAGATACAGAAAGTTTGGATTCTTGATTGCATTATTAAACAACTAAACAAATGCCAGCAGCCGCTTACCACCAGATTTCTTCCTATGCAAGAAAGTTAATTCCAATAGTTTAAGCCAATATTAGGTTTCTTTTGCTTGCAACTGAAAGCATTCCTAGCTGATACAAATTCATAGTTTCATTTAAGCCTCACAATAAATGAACTAAGTATTATTCATTTTGGGCTTTATTACCCCATTTTCCATGCTGGAACTTGAATCACTTTTCTAAGGCTTCAGAGCTGGAGAATAATGCCAGATTTTGAACCCAGGGATAATGTCAAAGCCCGAGGTTCTTCCTCTACTCCCTTTCTATTCACAAGATGGCCCTTGAACCAGCAGGGTTGGCATCACCTGGGAGCTTGTTAGAGATCCAAAATCTCTGACCCTGTCTTATATCTACCAGCTCAAAATGTGCAGTTTAAAAAATCCACAAGTCTTGCTTAGATATACCCAGGAGGAAAATGAGAGCCACTGGTTGCAGCTTACAGGAGGCCAGATTTGATTTGAGGTTAAAGAAAATGAGAAGCTTTTAATAAGTAGAGCTATCAGGAAGGAAAGGATCTGCTTATAAAGTAGTGAGTTCCCCATCACTGGAGGTATTCGACATCAATGGAGCACCCACTTGCTATGGCGATATGGGATCCTATGGAGATAATCTTGAGGCCTTTCCATTATGGTGAGCATTGCCATCAACCTTTCCAGTGCCTGAAACCTTCACCATTATAGACATCCCTATACAATACAGTCTTATCTAGTAAATGTCATTTAAAGTCCCTGATATTGCACAGGGTGAAATCTGCAGTACTCTGTGTGTGGGTAGGAATATGTAGGTAACGCGGGAAGATGGGAGGAAGGTCTGGCAGGGTGCTGGCCCCCGAAGGCCAGCTCACATGAGGCAACCCAGCTGGGAGCAGGAGGCAGAATACAGGCAGAGGATCTGAACCTGGGGCAGCAGGTGCTAAAGGGAAGGGACCTCAGGGCTGTGGCTATCAGTGGCCCAGGATGCAAAGTCTGCCGTTGCCTCTGCTCCAAGCGGATGCCACATGCTGTTGGGTTTGAGGATTCCCTCAGCTTCCCCTGCAGTTGGATCATCCCTGCCTGAGCCCCTGGCAAAACCTGCAAACTGAAGCAGGCTTTGGAAATGTACACACGTTAACCACATTCTCATCCTTTTGAATTTAATTCCAAAGTATAATTAAGTACATACATGCATACATGGCTATAACACGAGCTGTCAATTCAATGTGAAAATGTGCGTTAGACAAATCCAAGTGAGGAGCTACAATTTCTGAGCCTTAGGCTTAAGGAGGAGACATACCAGACCCACAAACAACATTTTGTGGGACACACTGCCACCCAGTGGCCAAAAGGGAAATTGTCAAGACTTGGAAGCACAAAGTCAACAGTGCCTTGGAGTCCTTGGATCTCCTAAGACCTGGCAGGCAGTTCAGTTCAGTTCAGTCACTCAGTCATGTCTGACTCTTTGTGATCCCATAGACTGCAGCACGCCAGGCTTCCCTGTCCATCACCAACTCCCAGAGTTTGCTCAAACTCATGTCCATCGAGTCTGTGATGCCATCCAACCATCTCATCCTCTGTCCTCCCCTTCTCCTCCCGCCTTCAATCTTTCCCAGCATCAGGGTCTTTTCCAACAAGTCAGTTCTTCGAATCAGGTGGCCAAAGGATTGGAGTTCAGGCTTCAGCATCAGTCTTTCCAAGGAACATTCAGGACTGATTTCCTTTAGAATGGACTGGTTGGATCTCCTTGCAGTCCAAGGGACTCCCAAGAGTCTTCTCCAACACCACAGTTCAAAAGCATCAATTGGCAAGTTGTCATAAATGTTTTGAACCAAATTATCCCCTCAGTCTCAAAAGTCTCAGGATGATGGCAGAAGCTCTGTTCAGGGAACACAGGTCTGTGTTAAAATAGAATAAATATGTTTTTTGAAGCTTGCATCAGTTCAACAGAAAGCATGCCTCCTTTTCTCCCTTCCCTTCTTTCCTTTCCTCTTTCCCTCCCTCCCCCACTTATCTCTTATGTGATGAGTATGGTATAGGTACATGGGATCCAAAGTTACCTCTGAAAGCTCACAGCCCAGAAGGGGCAGAGGCTTTAAACCTACCATCACGACACAATGTGGAAAGAGCTAGAATGACAGTAGAGTGTTCAAGGTGAGGTTGGACCTCAAGGAAGAGAAACCAATGGCGGCAGATAGGAATCTTGTTACTTCCATCTTGGTCTGTTTATTAAGGGTTTGAGTTCACATTTTGTTTGTATATGAAGATTTCTATACTTATGTGCTGAGTATTTATTTGTAAACTATCAGAAACAGGATTTATACTGTAGTCCTGGTAGACCACATACAGTCACCATTTGAGCCAAGGTACACACTGAAACCTGACTTTTTGAGATCTTTCCTGATAAAACTCTCTCCTTTTTCTTGACGCAAATTGCAGGCAGGATGTTTCCCTTTGGTCTAAAATATACTGTGCTTTCAGGGGTTCAGGAGTAAGTCATCAAACCCTGACCATTGTTCCAGTATAACTCTTCTGCTCACTTCTCCCTATGGCACCAACACTTAGAGCCTTTCAAAAGCTACATAAAGCTTTTCAAATCTTTATCCCATCATGGCCTTCTAGAAAACTATGTACCAATGACAAACTCCCAGGGAGAAATTTTGTTAAACCAGGTATGAATTCACACATGAGGACGATTTTTAAAGAAACAAACGCATGCTGAGGAGAAAGGAGGAGCAGGGGAGTCTTTGCTGAAAGGAGTATTTAAATTAAGATTTTCATTTATAGCACCAATGAGTCCAAAATTGAAACTATCACCACCATGAGAACAGCTTATATCTGTGCACAATATATTTACATTTATTTTTGTTTTGTTAAAAGATTAATCTCTCTCTCACACACACACACACACACATACACACACACACACAC
>SJYV01008059.1:2086720-2114414 GCA_006410875.1 Neotragus pygmaeus
ACTGCAGCACGCCAGGCTTCCCTGTCCATCACCAACTCCCAGAGTTTGCTCAAACTCATGTCCATCGAGTCTGTGATGCCATCCAACCATCTCATCCTCTGTCCTCCCCTTCTCCTCCCGCCTTCAATCTTTCCCAGCATCAGGGTCTTTTCCAACAAGTCAGTTCTTCGAATCAGGTGGCCAAAGGATTGGAGTTCAGGCTTCAGCATCAGTCTTTCCAAGGAACATTCAGGACTGATTTCCTTTAGAATGGACTGGTTGGATCTCCTTGCAGTCCAAGGGACTCCCAAGAGTCTTCTCCAACACCACAGTTCAAAAGCATCAATTGGCAAGTTGTCATAAATGTTTTGAACCAAATTATCCCCTCAGTCTCAAAAGTCTCAGGATGATGGCAGAAGCTCTGTTCAGGGAACACAGGTCTGTGTTAAAATAGAATAAATATGTTTTTTGAAGCTTGCATCAGTTCAACAGAAAGCATGCCTCCTTTTCTCCCTTCCCTTCTTTCCTTTCCTCTTTCCCTCCCTCCCCCACTTATCTCTTATGTGATGAGTATGGTATAGGTACATGGGATCCAAAGTTACCTCTGAAAGCTCACAGCCCAGAAGGGGCAGAGGCTTTAAACCTACCATCACGACACAATGTGGAAAGAGCTAGAATGACAGTAGAGTGTTCAAGGTGAGGTTGGACCTCAAGGAAGAGAAACCAATGGCGGCAGATAGGAATCTTGTTACTTCCATCTTGGTCTGTTTATTAAGGGTTTGAGTTCACATTTTGTTTGTATATGAAGATTTCTATACTTATGTGCTGAGTATTTATTTGTAAACTATCAGAAACAGGATTTATACTGTAGTCCTGGTAGACCACATACAGTCACCATTTGAGCCAAGGTACACACTGAAACCTGACTTTTTGAGATCTTTCCTGATAAAACTCTCTCCTTTTTCTTGACGCAAATTGCAGGCAGGATGTTTCCCTTTGGTCTAAAATATACTGTGCTTTCAGGGGTTCAGGAGTAAGTCATCAAACCCTGACCATTGTTCCAGTATAACTCTTCTGCTCACTTCTCCCTATGGCACCAACACTTAGAGCCTTTCAAAAGCTACATAAAGCTTTTCAAATCTTTATCCCATCATGGCCTTCTAGAAAACTATGTACCAATGACAAACTCCCAGGGAGAAATTTTGTTAAACCAGGTATGAATTCACACATGAGGACGATTTTTAAAGAAACAAACGCATGCTGAGGAGAAAGGAGGAGCAGGGGAGTCTTTGCTGAAAGGAGTATTTAAATTAAGATTTTCATTTATAGCACCAATGAGTCCAAAATTGAAACTATCACCACCATGAGAACAGCTTATATCTGTGCACAATATATTTACATTTATTTTTGTTTTGTTAAAAGATTAATCTCTCTCTCACACACACACACACACACATACACACACACACACACCTTTGTCTACTATGAAAATTACTCTTACTTCAGGGAGTTCTCAGCTAACCCTCTCCATGAAGTTGTCACAGTTAGCCCCTTAGTCAGGCCAAAGCACCCTCCCCCTCCTGCAATGGACTGACTTTGCATCCCTCCAAATTTCCTATGCTGAAACTTTGATCCTAATGTGATGGGGGTAGGTGAGGCCTTTGGGAGATGATTAAATCATGAGGAGACTTCATGAATGAGATTAGCGCCCTTAAGAGGCCAGAGTGCTCGCTAGGAGACAGCAAGCTGTGGGGATACAGCAAGAGAAAGCTATCCATAAACCTAGAAGAGGGTCCTCACCAGAATCTAACCATGCTGGTGCCTACTGAGATTTCCAGACTCTAGAACTGTGAAAAATGAATCATTGTTTAAGCCACTGAGTCTGCGGTCATTTCTTACAGCAGCCCACACTGAATAAGACCCTCCCTCTATTCCCCAGCACACTCTGCATACTCATTGGCTATCTAACATTTTGGTTGCTTCACTATCCCATAAGCTTCCGGAGATCAGGAATGATGTGAAAGAACAAGCAATCACACTCCTCTGGAGTTCAGAGAATAATCAACACGATTCTGGAAGATTAACAAGAGGGTCACAGCCTCATGGCTCCACCCCCTGCTCCCCACAACTAGAGAAAGTCAGCTGTCAGCAATGAGGACCCAGGGCAGCCATAAGTAGATAAATAAATGATTATTTAATTGTTAATTTCCAAATGGCAATGGCAGAACATTAACCTAAGCACAGGGCCCTTCTGGGCGTCAGGGCCTGTGTAACTACATTAAGTTACACACCTATGAAGCCAGTCCCGCCTCTGCAACAGGCAGATTCCAATGAGAGAGAGGCCCTGCAGACTCCAGAGGAGCAATCATACTCCTCAAGCAGAGGAGGTGCTCCAGGGGAGGGGTGAGCCCGACTGCTGAGAACATGAAGGCGGGGCGGTTCTTCCCATCCTCTATCCTGCTAGAAAGTAGAATGAGAATTCCTTCCTTCTGCTCAAAAGAAAATGAGTAGTGGGGAAGAAACCCACCACCAGTGAGGAAACTCTTTTGAGAAAGAGCTAGGTAAAAGTTATGCATGTGCACACTGACATTTTGCACACACTTTCTTTTTCTAATAATTCTAAAAATTATTAGCAGGGGTGAGGGTGGGTATGCCACATGGCACGGGGGCTCTTAGTTCTCAGCCCAGAGATCAAACCCAACGTCCCCTGCATTAGGACCACCAGAGAAGTCCCTTGCACAGACTTCCATGGGCTTCACAAACTTCTTTGAGTATTGCATCAGCCCCATAGGCTGCTATAGCAAAATATCATAGACAGGGTGGTTTACACAACAGACATGTATCCTTCACAGTTCTGCAGTCTGGGAAGTCCAAGACCAAGTGTCTGGTGAGTGTCTGACTCCAACTCAGTGTCTAATGAGAGCCTGCTTCCGGGTTTGCAGAAGGCCTCCTTCTCGTGTTTTTTTATGACTAAGAGAGAAGGAGAGGGCAAGCTCTCTGGTGTCTCTTCTTACAAGGGTACTTATTCCTGCATGGGGGCCCCACTTCACGACCCTATCTAAATGCAATCCCTTCCCAAAGGCTCCACCCCCAAATATCATCACACTGAGGGCTAGGGCTTCAACATATGAATTGGGGTGGTGACGGGAGACAAACATAGCAGATGTATCTCTGCAAATCTGATGCCTTAAGCATAGACGGGGATAGGAATGGGTACACACACATGTACATACATTTGTATATAAACAAGTATATACATAGGTATATATACTGTACACACACACACATATACACATATGGGAATCCCTGGTGGCTCAGCAGTAAAGAATCCACCTGCGATACAGGAGACGTGGGTTCCAGCCCCAGGGTCAGGAAGACACCCTAGAGAAGGAAATGGCAACCCACTCCAGTATTCTTGCCTAGAGAATTCCATGGACAGCGGAGCCTGGTGGGTTACAGTCCATGCTGTCTCAAGAGTTGGACATGACTTAGCAACTAAATCACCACCACCATACACACATATATACACAAACATACACACACACACATATATATAAAAGACCACCTCAAGGTCCCTTACAGCTCTCAAACTGATCCTGAAACATTCACGCCAGCAGCGCTCCACCTGGCTCAGAATGAGCCGACTCATGCTCTCCCCCAGGTAAAGGTCAGACCGCATCTACTGTGCACCGGAATCTTCGGTCTCTGTCACCTGTGGCTGTCAATCCAAAGGGCTAGATTTACATCCAGGGCAGTCTGGGCTCTCATTAACCTTGAATCACCTCCTCCTACACAGCCATGACATTTAAAATCCTATCAAAGTCGTCTAAAACAACCATCAGATTGAACCTTTGGGGGATAAAATAAATGACCCATGAGCCTAGGATGAGAAAGAAATAAAAGCAGGCCCTAAGGAACTAAGGTCTCTAGTGAAAGCATCACTCACAACATATCACTCTATGTTGATCTGTTTTGCGGTATACCTGGAATTGAATAATAGTCATCAAATAGAGTCCTTTAAATGTGATTTTGGCTCTGAAGGCCACCTTGAAAATGCCGATCAGTCGAAGTTTCCAAGAAAGCATATTGTAATTTTTAATTGGTTTCAATAAGTGTTAATACAAATTCTGAAGACTTTGGTTTTATTTTTTTAATAAATGATGATTGATGTAGGCTATTGTAAAATTGATCGATTTTCCAATATGCTTATACTACTTCAAATATGTCTCTCTCCCCAGCCAGGCTAGTGGAATCACTTATACTTATTCATTGGTTGAAAACTGATTGAGAACCTACTATGTGTCAGATGGTGTGATAGTATCTAGAAATACCAAGACAGTAAAAACTAGCTTCTGTCTTAAAGGGCTTCCCCATGCAAGCAGGAAACAATCATATGGGGATAAATGATGTAAAGAGGCTTGTTCACAGTACAGGCTCTAGAAGGACAGAACCAGGAAGGAGACACTCTGATGGATAGCGTTCTGGGCAGAGGAAAAGGCAAGAGCAGAGACCGAGGGATACAAATGTGACTGTGATCTGTGTGCATGCTCAGTCATGTCTGACTCTGTGATCTCAGGGACTGTAGCCCACCAGGCTCCTCTGTCCATGGGGTTTTCCAGGCAAGAATACTGGAGTAAATTGCCATGCCCTTCTCCAGGGGATCTGCTTGATCCAGGGATTGAACCTGGGTCTCCTGCATTGCAGGCAGAGTCTTTACCATTTGAGCCACCAAGGACTGCAGTTTAGGGAGCACTAAGTGCAGAGCAGCGTTCTATTGGAAAGACGAGTCTCAGTTCTACCACTTGCTAACCTCACAGCCTTGAATGGATCATCGACTTTCGGAACTTCAGTTTCTTCATCTGTAAATTAGGATAGCTATCCCTATTCAGATATGCTAAGAGGTTCTGATGAAAATTTAGATTAAAATTATTTGCAAACTTGATGAGCTCTACAAATGTCAGCCGTGCTTATCTTTCATTATTAAGCCTATTATTTCTCTTTTTCTCTTAATCATGAAAACACAGACTCTCAGAAGAGGTGTCGCAGGCCACCTGATTCAAGTCACTCCGATAACAGAGCTAAAGCCCAGAATGACGATGGCCAGCATCACCATCATCAACAAAAGCTTCAGCATCAGCACCATGGCTGTCTTTGTCACCCTTACCCTGGTTCTCTCCCAAGGGTTTAACTTATCTTGACTCGTTTACAACAACCCTACATGACCACTAGAATAATTACCTCCATCTGAAAGAGGAAGGCGCTGAGGCTTGTCTAGCAACCCGTAGTTTAAAATGGCAAAGTCAGAACTCGAACCCAGGTCTAACCGGTGATCCACGCCCTCCACGGGAAGCTCTAAGGCCTCCTCTTCTGTCCTTTCGCTCCTCCCTCCTCTTGCTTTTACTTTCTTCCTTGACACTTCTGAACACCCACCCTTTCAAGGAGATAGCTTTTCTAGGAGGAAGTGAAGGGAGGAAAACAGTGAAGCTGCAGACACGCCCCGCAACTGCAAGTGTCTGAGCCCCGCGTTGCCTGTGGCCAGAAAAGCGCCACGGGGCACAGAAGCCTCCCCTCAGAATGAGAGCTCAGGCAGGAAGCACGAGCCGCATGGTGGGAGCTCTCAGCAAAAGGCAGGGGCAGCGGGCTGCGCAGAAATGCTCCTGACTCTACTTTGTAAAGGTGTGGCGCACGCTCAGAGCTGGCAGACGCAGCGGGGCAGAGTCACGGGCTCGCCCAGATGTCACGAGGCACTCAGGCCCCTTCTCTTCCACCCAGCTCTCTTCCTCTTTCGAGGTAATCTGCGTCCTCCTAAGGCAATTCTTTGTATTTGTCCCACTGCGTTTTTACTTCTGGAGTGGAATCATTGCCTTCTTTCTTATTACAACGTAACAGGCACTTCTTGGGTTGTGAGGAGAATATTTAAATACCTTTGCTGCCACAGTTAACTTTGGAAGACAAAGGGACACATGACCATCTCTTTATTAAAAGCAGGGTATTCCAAGCATCAAGCTCAGGCACCTTGGCATGAATTTGTAAAGAAGTGTGGAACCACAGGAACACAAATCCAAGGAGAAAAATAAAAACTATAATCTAAAAGGACTCAAGCTGTCTTGGTTTGGGCACCGGTATCCCAAAGGATAAGCTATACCTACAGGGAACCAGGTGCATGCCCCTAGGGGAAAACTGGAATCCTGTTTTGCCTCTTCCAGGCATCTACTTTAGAACCATTTGCAGGTTTTAAGCCAGCGAATTTTAACATCTCATGAGAACAGTTCCTGGAGGGGCCCAGAGGCTGGCACTAAATAACTCCCAATAACTATTTGTGGAAGGAAGGAGTGAATGAGGACATTGAAGGTCCTCGTAAAAATCTAAATATGTCCTGTAAGTGGTACAGGAAAGGCAGTCATGAGGCTACACTCTCCACCAAGAATTTGAAATTACCCTCTGAAAATGAAGTATGCAAGTGATAGTGAGAAAAGATGTATTCTGACCAAATTTGATTTGTGACCTAGGAAGAGAAATCATGTATATGCGACATGCCCATTCCAGTCAACTGGCTGTGGTCCTTGGAGTGCTGTGTAGAAGATTCTTGAGGCTTCATTTGAGCCCACTGGAAAAGAGAGCCATGATCAACTAGTAATGTCTGCCATGCACACCGGAGGAGGTTGATGGCAAGGAGAGCATACACTTGCCATCCATTTATTAACACATCCAAAACCTGTTAGTCAGCAGTGGGATTGCTCAACCACAGAAGAGTGGATAAGGGGAGCCACTGAGGCAGCTGTAGAAGCTGCCCACGGGAGCCCCAGAGCAAGATGTCCCGTATGTGGAAGGGTACACACCAGACACAGGCCATTTACTGCTCACCACCCTAGTGTTCCAGGTTGACCTAACAAACTCTTATTTGCCTTCCCGTGTAACGCCTCTGTTGTTGTTCAGTTGCTAAGTCGTGTGACCCCTTGGACTGCAGCGCACCAGGCTTCCCTGTCCTCCATTGTCTCTCGGATTTTGCTCAAGTTCATGTCCATTGAGTTGGGTGGTGCCCTCCAACCATCTCATCCTGTGCCACCCTCTACTCCTTTTGCCTTTAGAGAAATAAAATTCTGGGTCAGGACACAGAGTTAAGCGGCAAGTTCCCTTGACATTTACAGTTCACGGTGGAGATTAACAGGATGTCTTTCTGGTTTCATTGATCACTCTCTGCAGACTATGTTCATGGGTGCCCATCTCAGAAAGGTGAAACTACACAGGATAAATTAAATCATCGGTCATCACTGAGTGAACATAACCTCAAATCATCTCTCCTCCACAGAGGTCAGGGGGTGGGGATAAAAGTTTCCAACTTCTAATCACACAGTTGGTCCTTCTGGAAACCAGCCTCCCCACCTCCTCAGGTATGGGTGAAAGAGGTTTGCTATGAATAACAAAAAACACCCCTTTTAGCTCTATCACACAGAAATTCCAAGGGCTTTAGGAGTAAGAGTTGTGTATCAGGACCTAGGGATAAAGACCAAATATACCTTTCTTATTATATCACAGCATAATAGTATGCAGAGGTGCATGTGTAATATGCAGAGTAGCATGGAGGCATGTAAAAGGTTTAAGCTATGCAAGGACGTCAAAGAAGGTTTGCCTAAAGCAGAAATGAGAGCTGAGACCTAAATGGTAATAGGAATTATCCGGTGCAAAAGCGTAAGAAACTACATTCCATGAGAAAGGGAACAGCTGGGCAAAGTCTCTGTGGTAAGAGGAGCTGCAGGAACACAAGAAGGAAGATGATACCAGATGCTGGAATGGAAGGAAGGATCCAGATCCCATGGGATTTATGGAGCAAATGAAGGATGTTTTTCTTTATCCACACTGGGGAGAGAGAGTGACATGCTTACATGTGTGCTGCAGACAACCTCAGTGTGAAGGATCAATTATCACATCGCATCCATGCATTCGCATGCTGGGGCTCTGCAAGGACAGCCACAGGGAGGCTGGCAGAGCTCACCTTCAAGAGCAGCCCCCAGAGTCTTGATCATCTTTTCGAGACTGAATCATATTTTTATTATCACATATGTGTATGCTATGCACAAGAATAGACACATTTCCCAAGAACATTTTGGAGAGAAACAACTTGGTTCTATCCCTCACATACAGAAGCATAGAGGGGTTCATATTGGCTTTTTGTGTTTATTTTACAGGAAGAAATTTAAAAGTCTTTGGAATTGGAGGTTTCCTTTGAACTCACTTCAAACCACCAGACCTGCTAAGAAAGGTTCAGCCAAGCTTTGATATGCCTCAGCACACATATAACATTGCTTCTGCTTTGGACATGCAAAGGGAAGAGAAAAAAAAATAGCACCCTGCATCATGAGTCACTCCTTATTAAAAATAATTAGTGGAGATAGTGCATAAGTCACTTTTAAACCCATCCTTTTCTGTAATTATCCTCTTAAATACCTACCAAGACCAATTCACTGAACACGTCTTTGGACATTTTAAGGAAAAATATCTTTTTACTTTACCCAACAAGAGCTTAAGCTCTTTCTCAAACAAGAAAACTGTTTGCGCTCAGGCCAAAAAAAACATTAATTAAACTGACTTGTTTTTCTTTGTTTTTAACTCTCACTCTTTTTCATGCTTAAATTCTACCTGTCGTGTTTTAGCTGAGAATTAAATGAATTGCTTTCCCAACATCACCACCCAAATTATCATTTCATTAAAGGGTAAGGAGAGATCCACAGCCACCATTAAATTCTTGTGGGATTTTATATACTTTTCTGGGGATAAAGCAGAAGTTTTGCAGATTAAGGAGATTAAGACTGTGTACTTTGTGGAATGTGTGTGCGCTTGGCTGTGTCCTACTCTTTGTGACCTTGTGGACTATAGATTGCCAGGCTCCTCTGTCTATGGAATTTTCCAGGCAAGGATACTGGAGTGGGTTGCCATAGCCTCTTCCAAGGGATCTTCCTGCCCCAGGGATCAAACTCGCATCTCCTGCATCTCCTGCACTGCAGGAAGATTCTTGACCTCTGAGCCATCAGGGAAATAGATTTTCTTTTAAAAAGCTAAACTCTTGACTTTTCATAAATTCTAACCAATACCAATAAAATCTGCTTTTACCAGAAGCAGATTCTGCTCTGCTTCTTACCAACCATGACCTGAACAAGTCACTTGACGTGTTTGGTTAGCTTACCTTTAAATTGGGAATAATAATTAAGCTAAGGTTTAAAGACAGCTTCAAAGCAAAAGGTGAAGCTATCAGGCCTGTGTTTCTAATGTATGCTGGAAATGTTCTGGTTATTTCAGAAGCTCAGGGCATTAACTGATCTCTGTTCTTTGCACACTTCAGTCCTGCTGCCCTGAAAACATGAGCCATGCTTTTCACTGCTTTGAGCTTCAGAAGATGCTCACATTTGTTCTGCCTGAACTTCCCCAACTTCCATATCTTGAGGTGCTTACCCCCTACTCTGTGTTTTCATGATCTTCCCCCAGCTTATCACACTCTATTTTAATTACTTACTTATGTCCTGGATCTCTCAACAAGGCAGGTTGTCCCTTGGGGCAGCAAGAATGTCTTAGTCATCCATATATCCTTCACCTCTTTCAGATTTTCTGACATTAGAAATGCGTTGATTAGAGGACATCTCTGGTGGTCTAGTGACTAGGACTCTGTGCTCCCAATGCAGAGGGCCTGGGTTCAATCCCTGATCAGGGAACTAGATCCCACGTACTGCAACTAAAGTGTTCGCATGCTGCAATGAAGATTGAAGATCCCGCATGCCACAACTAAGACCCCACACAACCTAATACATACATATATAAATACATAAATATCAATAAATAAATAAAGGAAATGCATTGACTAAAGAAATGAATATATAACAACTTATTACAATATGTAATAAATCTAGCAAAAACATGTAAGATATAGGGAGACTAAAAGTTATCCCACCATATATCAAGTTTCCTATCTACTGGTTTTGTCCCCATTCAAACATCATGGGCAATTTTAATTAATGATTGAACTTGCAAGGATGAGCTCTGCCTACAACCAAATCCACTCTATCAAAAGCCACCCTCTGCCTCTTTTATTCTTTCTTGCCCTTTGTTTCTTTCCATCCTAGAAATAATCACAATTCATAACAATTCCCTTTTGTTACTATTTTTCTTTAACAAGAAGTTCTTTTTATTTTTTTCAACAAGAAGTTCTTGATGGCAGGAATTTGTCTCTGTTGCCCACTGATGAGGCATAGCTCCTGAAACACAGTAGTTTTTTTTTTTTTTTTAATTTGTTCAGGAAATGATTGAAGCCAGAAAATATGGAACAAACTATCATATGGAATCTCTGCATTCTTTCAGCAAGTTATGAAGTTTTCAAAATGATTAAGGAGAGTCATAATTTCAATTTTGTTGCGACCTAAAGAGGGCCCAGTAATAGCCCTCTTTTCCCTTTTCTGAGCCAGTTGAGAATTAAAGGAGTTGACAGAATCAAAATTTTACTTTTATTAACAATAGAGCTAAAATTTAAAAATTTGGCAAGTGACCCCACAGTACTAAACCTCAGAATCATATGAAGCCAACTCCTAATCTCTAGGCAGGCTCTGCTTAGGGGTGGGGGAGCCTCCCTTACAAAATTATGTCATAAGCTATAACACAGCTGAATCTTGAGGACATTGTGCTAAGAGAAATAAGCCCATCACAAAAAGACAAACACTGTTATATACAATGAGATAAAAATGAGGAAATCCTACCACTTACAACAATGTGGATGGACTTTGAGGGCATTGTGCTGAGTGAAATAAGTCAGAGAGAGAAAAAAAAAAAAAAAACCTGTATGATCTCACTCATATGTGGAATTTAAAAACAAAACACAAGGACTTCCCTGGTGGTCCAGTGGTTAAGATATCACATTTCCGCTGCAAGGGTCACAAGTTCAGTCCCTGGTGGGGAAACTAACATGCCGCATGCTGTGTGGCACAACCAAAAAAAGCAAAAGAAACACACTAAAAAGCAAACTCACAGAAAAAGAGATCAGATTTGTAGATAACAGAGGCAGGGTGGGGGAGGGAGGGAAAGTTGGAGCAAGGTGGTCAAAAGGTACAAACTCCCATTCATAAGTAAGTACTAGGGATGTAACGTAGAACATGATGACTACAGCTAACACTGCTGTATTTTATGGAGGAAAGTTAAGACAGCGTTGTCGTTTTCAGTCGCTAAGTCATGTCGGACTCTTTGCGATGTCATGGACTGCAGCACGCCAGGCCTCCCTATTAAGAGAGCAAATTCTATGAATTCTCATCACAAGGAGAAATTTTTTTTTCTTTTTTTCTTTCCTTCCTTTTTATTGTATCTATGTGAGAAGACAGATGTTAACTGAATCTCTTGTGGTAAATATTTTATAACATATGTAAATCAAACCATCAGGCTGCATGCCTTAAACCTATACAGTGATGTATGTCAACTATTTCTCAATAAAACTGGGGGAAAAGGAATTTTTTTTAATGACAAATACCATACGAGTCCTCTAGCTATATGAGGTACCTAGAATAATCAGAACGACAGAGAAAGATAGTCAAATGGTGGTTGCCAGAGGCTAAGCAGGAGGAGAAATGAGGAGTAACTGTTTAACAGGTGCAGAGTTTCAGCCTTACAAGTCGAAAGAGCTTTGAAGATGGATGGTGGTGATGGTTGTGCATGAATATATTTAAGATCACTGACCTGAACACTTAAGAAATGGTTAAGATGGTTCAGTTCAGTTCAATTGCTCAGTCATGTCCAACTCTTTGCAACCCCATGGACTGCAGCACGCCAGGCCCCCCTGTCCATCACCAACTCCCAGAGCCCACTCACATTCATGTCCATCACATTGGTGATGCCATCCAACCATCTCATTCCCTATCATCCCCTTCTCTTCCTGCCTTCAAACTTTTCCCAGCATCAGGATCTTTTCCAAGGAGTCAGTTCTTTGTATCAGGTGGGCAAAGTGTTGGAGTTTCAGCTTCACCATCAGTCTTTCCTATGAATATTCAGGACTGATTTCCTTTAGGATGGACTAGTTGGATCTCCTTGCCATCCAAGGGACTCTCAAGAGTCTTCTCCATCACCGCAGTTCAAAAGCATCACTTCTTTGCCACTCACCTTTCTTTATAGCCCAACTCTCATATCCATACATGGCTACTGGAAGAATCATAGCTTTGACTAGATGGACCCTTGTTGGTAAAGTAATGTCTCTGCTTTTGAATATGCTATCTAGGTTGGTCATAACTTTCCTTCCAAGGAGTAAGCGTCTTTTAATTTCATGGCTGCAGTCACCATCTGCAGTGATTTTGGAGCCCCCAAAAATAAAATCTCTCATTGTTTCCATCTATTTGCCATGAAGTGATGGGACTGGATGCCATGATCTTGGTTTTTTGACTGTTGAGTTTTAACCCAGCTTTCTCACTCCCCTCTTTCACTTTCATCAAGAGGCTCTTTAGTTTTTCTTCACTTTCTGCCATAAGGGTGGTGTCATCTGCATATCTGAGGTTATTGATATCTCTCCCGGCAATCTTGATTCCAGCTTGTGTTTTATCCAGCCTGGCATTTCACATGATGCATATAAGTTAAATAAGCAGGGTGACAATATACAGCCTTGACGTACTCCTTTCCTGATTTGGAACCAGTCTGTTGTTCTGTGTCCAGTTCTAACTGTTGCTTCTTGACCTGCATACAGATTTCTCAGGAGGCAGGTCAGGTTATCTAGCAAATTTTATGTTATGTGCATTTTACCACAATAAAAAATGGGGGAAGCTATGGTACAAAATTGCAGAAGAGAACACAGGTTCCCCATGGACAATTCATTCCTAAGATCAGGGTGGGATGGTTTGGACCCCAAATGCACAGCTTCTTCGCTCACTCACAGCTCAGGGGCAGCTCTCTGCCTCCTGTGGGCAAAGGCAGGCAGAAAATGGAGAGGCAGGTAAACAAATAGGGCTCCTGGTCCCTCCGTGGAGGAAGACGCTAGAAATGGAGACGTCTCCCCTCTCCCATATCCAACAAGACTCTAAATATACCTGCTCTCAGATGCTCTCTACCAAGATCCTGAATTTGACCCCATGCATTACATCAATCAGGTCAATATTGATGGTTAGAAGAGATAGCAGACAGCTTCACTCTTAAGTCAACAAAATAGCCAAGAGGCCTAGGTATCCTAGTTAATTGAGTTATTTTCCATCAATTTTGGAACCCATAATACTACTGGACAGTAATATAACTAAGAGGGAAAACTTACAAAATAACACCAACAGCTATTGTCCATCCACTTTGATTTCATGGCTTGCTCTATAGCCTCCCAGCCAGTTTGTTCCCTGATTTGATCCAAGACACTCCCAGCTACTGAACTGCCAGTGAAGAGAAGAAGCCACCTAGGACAGCCCTTCCTTAAATACTGGAGATGCCCTATATTGAAGTCATTATTTTCCTGGATGGCAAAAGGGCCTAAGGAATTCTCTGGAAACAGTACTTTCCACCCCGGGAAAGCCACAGAGAGGAAGGCAGGTGGTAGAGTGAGAAAGAGATTCCTAACACTTTTCATGAGCACTTCTTCAAGATGCCAAAAAGGAGAAACTCTGAACAGCATATTCCCTAGACCTCTCAGGCTAGGCTAGGGGGAGCAGAGGCTTCTGGGGAGGGGTCAGAGAAAATTTATTACAAAACAGAGAGAAAGCCCCAAACATAAATGTTTGAAGATTTGGCCTGGTGCCTGCCTTTTGAGCTCAAAGCGGGGAAAGTACATGGGGAAAAAGGCCCTTAAAACTTCTAAGTAATTTTTTTTTTTTCTGCTTTGCTTCTCCCTTGTGTAGAGCAAACTCTTGTTACATCCCAGCCTGGAATAAATCTTCTGGGCTGAATGATAAATCAGGGATTGTAATGGAAATCACTATTGACCTTTAAAAGGGCACTGTCTTTATATTTTCACACTGTGCTGTTTGAAATGTCGACTTGGAATCAGGAAAATAATATGCCATCGATTTCTCTCCATACCTCTTATAACAGAGCTTGAAATTGACCTGGGAAACATTGGTATGGGTTTTCTCATTACGATTTCAGCATCATTGGAAATGGTGATTAATGATTCAGTCTTGGGAAGGGCATTGTTAGACCTTGTAATTACTTTGCGGATTGTGTCCAAACAGCAACTAGCTTATCCTGTTCATACCACCACCATCCGCATCCCCAGAAATGGATGTATTTCAACCCTCATGTGGCACAACTCTGTGGTTCTTGATTAAAAGCCTATATAAGATCAGAACATCATTTTCTTGTATTGTTGTTTATCTTGCTTACTGTCTTCTCCTTGTCCAATTATTCTTTTTTCATCTCTCCTTCCATTTCTTAATGTACCAGGCCTTTCCAGAGATTCGTTAGCTTTAGTTTTTCATTCTTCAGTCATTTTATTTCTGATTCCTCTTTTCATTCTTCCTCCAATTTCATAAGTGCTCTCTTTCTCTCTCTCATTCATTTTTTTAAATCCAATTTATCCATTCCATTTCTTATCTGCTCCACAAGAACCTTTAAAAACCCTCCATGTTCTCTTGGTCTTGCCTGTTTGGGCTGACAGCATGGAATGCCTTCCTTCATCTGCCTTAATCATCATATCACACAACCCATGGAGGATGATGGCTGAACTGTGCACAGTCAGCTCTTACTGCTTGCTCCCTTAGCAGACTGTTGCAGAGAGGCAACTATAGACTTTGGTTAAACACAGACCTCTCTTCATTTTAAAAACACCTAGGTAAAAAATGATTAATATTTTTCTCTGTTAAAATTTTTTAAATAGATTTTACATGATTGAGGCTTTTCTGGGGAGATCAGGGCAGGGCTCCCAGTCAGGTCCACAATGAATTGGGAATCCAAGGAAAGGAAGCTAGGGGGGATTACAGGGTACAGTGAGGGGTGGGGCCAGAGAGAGAGTGCACACAGGCTGCCAGGGGGTGGCATCCTTTACATCTCCCACTGCACCAAAGGAGTAGGTACCCTGCCTTTCTTATCAGCTTGCCCAGACAAGGGGCAGAGAAGGAGAGGAGGAGGTGAGGCTTCAAAGCTGTCAATGGTGGAACATCAGATATGGAGTCCAACTCCCTGCAAGACTCTGATCCAGGACAACTTAAAGCAAGTTGACAGTCTCAGACCTAAACCATGACTGGGGAAGCCCAGAGAGAGGGAGAGAAAGTTCTACAGAGAATCCCTGGGACTTGGAAAAGAGAAGCATCTCCCAGGTGTGGTAAGCTCATTCATGCATCTCTTTGGCCAAAGTCCTCACAGGAATTTCAAGTCTTAGCCAACTTTAAAAGCAAAGAAGAGGGACTTCCTTGGTGGTCCAGTGGTTAAGAATTCACCTACAACGCAGAGGACATGGGTTCAATCCCTGGTCCAGGAACTTAGATTCCCACATGCTGCAGGGCAACTAAACACATGTGCCCTAAATACTGAGCCCACGTGCTGCAACTACTGAAGCCCATGTACCCTAAAGCCTGTTCTCTGCAACAAGAGAAGCCATCGCGATGAGAACCCTTGCATCTCAGCCAGAGAGTAGGGCTTGCTCGCCACAGTAGAGAAACGCCACAATGTAGAGCCCAAGCGCTGCAATGAAGACCCAGTGCCGGCAAACTTTTTTAAGAAGAGAAGTTCACCCTGCAGTACATGGCCACCCACAAGATGTGATGTGAACTTCACAAAATGTTTCTTTGCCCCAAAAGTCTTCTGTGTCAGATTTAGGATGTCTCCATTTAAACCATTGGCCCTCCTTTAAACCCAGGGGTCAAAGACGCCCATAATGTTTAGAATACCACTGAAGAGAGGGAATATTTTGTGGACCTGGACTTAAATTCCTCTTTTGCCACTTTTATGACCTTGAGAAATGTACTCATTTCTGAGACCTGGGCTCTGCATCTAAACAATGGGGATAAATAACACCTACTCCATTCCGTCAATTCTAAAGTATCTTTTTTCTTGCATTTTAGCATCTCCAAAAACCGGATACATTTGGGGGCTTCTGACAAATTGTAATTGGCAGCTTTTTTTTCCCACTGGCTCATGAAATAATGGTGCATCTTATGATCAATGGCATCTTAAATTAGTGGAATACAGTCCTTTCCAGGGCTTAAAAATGCAAATGTGAAAAGATTTTGTTCATTATAAACTCTATATGAATGTATTGTATACTTCTTAGAGGCTCAACCTCCTTAACTGTAACATGGAGATACCAACTTAATGGAGTTGTTGTGAGGGTCAAGTAAGTTAACACAGAGAAAGTGTTTAAAACAGAGTATGGCTCAGGGCAGCAGACCTTAGTATTGTCATCACTCCAAGACCTCTGACTCATCTGAAGACGAATTGGTTATTGATCTATTCCCCAAACACTGACTGTTCTCTGGGTGCCATTAGGGCTCTGGAGTCAAACTCAATAGTTCTGAATACTTGCTCTGCCACTTATTAACTCTGGGCAAAGTCCATAGTTTCATTCAGCTTCTTCTTTGGCATCTGTCAAATGAGAATTACAACAGGAATTGCTTCAAGAAGTGTGTGTATGTTTTAATCACTTAGTTGTGTCCGACTCTTTGTGACCTCATGGACTGTAGCCTGCCAGGCTCCTCTGTCCACGGAATTCTCCCGGCAAGAATACTGCAGTGGGTAGCCATTCATTTCTCCAGGGGATCTTCCTGACCCAGGGATTGAACCTGGGTCTCGTGCATTGCAGGAAGATTCTTTACC
This sequence comes from Neotragus pygmaeus, assembly GCA_006410875.1. Lineage (NCBI taxonomy): Eukaryota > Metazoa > Chordata > Mammalia > Artiodactyla > Bovidae > Neotragus > Neotragus pygmaeus. Next base: position 2,103,440 of record SJYV01008059.1, read on the forward strand.
ATCTGAGGCCCCAGAGAAGCCCTCAGAAAATGTGGGTGAACCTTAAATGAGAGCCTAGCATGGTGCCTGGCAAGTGGAAGTCCTCAATAAATTTTAGTTACCATCTTTTTTTTTTCATTCTTTTTTTTCTTTTAAATTTACTTTATTTTACTTTACAATACTCTATTGGCTTTGCCATACATCAACATGAATCCAACCACAGGTGTACACGAGCAGTAAGCAATTCTGCTTTGAAAAACTTCTGGTCTAGCTATAGAGATGGCCCAGAGAGAGAGAATTACAATACCACAAGTGAGAGGTAACCCCTCTGGATACACTGCCCTTGTATTTGGATAAGTCCTGTCAATGTCGCCTAGCCAAAGACCATCCAGGAACACACCTGAGGTCAAACTGAGTCGGTGCTGCTTCCTGCTATGAGGACACCTGACATCAGGAGGAACCGTGAAGTATCTCAGAAAGAGGACATCAGGAAGGGCTTGTTCTAGGAGTTGGACCCATGTTAGCTGATTTGCAGGAGGACTCAAGGAAGTGAACTGGGAGCTATCAGAATCTAGGCAAAATTTGTGATTACATTAATTTTGATTTAGTAATCAGGAGGAAAGAAGCAGGGCTAGAGTTGTCATTGAAGAAGAAACAGTAGTCCTTCTTGTTAGCAGTAGAGGGACCATTTGGTCATTTTGGCAGTTGCATGGTATTTACTTTTATCCCTGTTAGGGCATAATTATAGAGCGGTCTTTTTCCAGTCTTGTTCCATCACATCCATGAAATCCCCCATCTGATGCTGATAGTCCATAAAATTGCTTATGTTCACCAAGGGCACTGGTTGTCTGAGGAGGCCTTACAAATAGCTGAGAAAAGAAAAGTGAAAGGCAAAGGAGAAAAGGAAAGATATACCTATTTGAATGCAGAGTTCCAAAGAATAGTATGGAGAGATAAGAAAGCCTCCCTCAGTGATCAGTGCAAAGAAATAGAGGAAAACAATAGAATGGGAAAGACTAGAGATCTCTTCAAGAAAATTAGAGATACCAGGGGACATTTCTTGCAAACATGGGCACAATAAAGGACAGAAATGGTATGGACCTAACAGAAGCAGAAGATATTAAGAAAAGGTGGCAAGAATAACAGAAGAATTGTAAAAAGAAGATCTTCATGATCCAGATAACCACACTGGTGTCACCTAGAGCCAGACATTCTGGAATGCAAAGTCAAGTGGGCCTTAGGAAGCATCACTATAAACAAAGCTAGTGAAGGTGATGGAACTCCAGCTGAGATATTTCAAATCCTAAAAGATGATGTTATGAAAGTGCTGCACTCAATATGCCAGAAAATTTGGAAAACTCAGCAGTAGCCATAGGACAGGAAAAGGACAGTTTTCATTCCAATCCCAAAGAAAGGCAATGCCAAAGGATGCTCAAGCTGCCACACAATTTCACTCATCTCACACACCTAGCAAAGAAATGTTCAAAATTCTCCAAGCCAGGCTTCAACAGTACATGAACCGTGAACTTCCAGATGTTCAAGCTGGTTTTAGAAAAAACAGAGGAACCAGAGATCAAATTGCCAGCATCCACTGGATCATTGAAAAAGCAAGAGAGTTCCAGAAAAACATCTATTTCTGCTTTATTGACAATGCCAAAGCCTTTGACAATGTGGATCACAATAAATTGTGGAAAATTCTCCTGAGAAATCTGTATGCAGGTCAAGAAGCAACAGTTAGGACTGGACAGGGAAAAACAAACTGGTTCCAAATAGGGGAAAAAGTATGTCAAGGCTGTATATTGTCACCCTGCTTATTTAATTTATATGCAGAGTACATCATGTGAAATGCTGGACTTGATGAAGCACAAGCTGGAATCAAGATTGCCAGGAGAAATATTAATAACCTCAGATATGCAGATTACACTACCCTTATGGTAGAAAGTGAAGAACTAAAGAGCCTCTTGATAAAAGTGAAAGAGAAGAGTAAAAAGGTTGGATCAAAACTCAATATTCAAAAAACTAAGATCATGGCATCTGGTCCCAATACTTCATGTCAAATAGATGGGGAAACAATGGAAACAATGAGAGACTATTTTGGGGGGCTCCAAAATCACTGCAGATGGCGACTGCAGTGACATTAAAGCAAAATTAAAAGATGCTTGCTCCTTGGAAGAAAAGCTATGACCAACCTAGACAGCCTATTAAAAAGCAGAGACATTACCAACAAAGGTCCATCAAGTCAAAGCTATGGTTTTTCCAATAGTCATGTTTGGATATGAAAGTTGAACTATAAAGAAAGCTGAGTGCCGAAGAATTGATGCTTTTGAACTATGGTGTTGGAGAAGACTCTTGAGAGTCTCTTGGACTGCAAGGAGATCCAACCAGTCCATCCTAAAGGAAATCAGTCCTGAATATTCACTGGAAGGACTGATGCTGAAGCTGAAACTCCAATATTTTGGCCACCTGACGTGAAGAACTGACTCTTTGGAAAAGACCCTGATGCTGGGAAAGATTGAAGGCAGGAGGAGAAGGGGACAACAGAGGGTGAGACAGTTGGATGGCATCACCATCTCGATGGACATGAGTTTGAGCAAGCTCCAGGAGTTGGTGATGGCCAGGGAAGACTGGTGTGCTGTAGTCCATGGAGTCACAAAGTGTCGGACACAACTGAGCAACTGAACTGTACTGACCAAGGACACATCCGCTATCTGTCAGCTGTGGGGTGATCAAGTGTCCCAGTTTGCCTGGACTGAGGAGGCCCCAGACTGAGGGGCTGGGACACAGGTCTTTCAGCACTAAGATGAAAAATCACAGGCAAATCAGTACACACTGGCCACCCCAGCTCTCAGGGCTGCCATCTTATTTCTCAGCCCTCACCGCTTCTGAGGACACATCCTATTGACTACCTAGTTTATACCCTATTGATTGACTCATGTCCACATATGAGAATGTGCTTTGGAGGCAAAGTCCCAACTGTATCATTCACTGGTCACAGGGCTTTGACCAACGTATTCAATGCCTCTGAGTCTCCAATTCCTCCTCTCTGAAATGAGGGACATACTTTGTGTGAGGTATGACATACTTAATGAGATAATGACGTCTTCAAAAATGCCTCACACATCATAGATGCTGCATTGATGCCACACTTCATTCCTCTCCTAACTTCCTCTTCTATCCCATAGGCTCTGTGCCATTTCAAGCAATGGTCTTGGATTACAGACTACATTTTGGGAACCTCATTTTTAGAGCTCTTAGTATGGTCCCAGATGCCTGTAAACACTTAAAAATTGATTTTAATTATATTATCACTGTTCCTACTCTTCTCTTCAGTATTCCACTTGTGTCTTATGCATCTCTATTGCCTTTTCTCACAGGAAACTTAAACCCGTAAGTAAAAACGATAATAATAACAAACCCTGCATTTCTGGAACACTTTACAGCTAATAAGATGTTTTCCACCAGAAAATTAAAAACAAAAACCTGATAGGCAAATATTATTACTCTCCTGTTTACAAATTGAAAAGCTGAGCCTTGGAGAAGCTGTATGCCTGATTCATGATGACACGCCTAGTAAAGAAACAGAACCAACCTTCTGAGTCTCCAGTCTGTTCTAAAACAACTTTCCCCCAGGGGCTCAAAACTGGATTCTAATGCATCCCCATTCCTCGACTAGCAGGGGCCCTGGACAGGGCCTCCTGAGCAGATGTGGTTATTGGGACAAGCAGCTGTCATTTGTAATTTCCTGTGTTATCCCCTAGAGTCCACAACTTAATTTCACTTTAAATCCAGCATGGCTCTTGCCAGACCCATGAGAAAATCCTATTCGAGATGGAACTGCTGAAATCTGATTCAGAACTCTGCTGGATTTTCATCTGACCATCACTTCTGCTCAGGCCTTGGCAGCTGGGCTCAGCTGGGAATGGATCATTCTAACTTCCTTTGACTTGCCATCACCTGCTCCACTGCCCCAAGAAGGATGCCAAGTGGCCTCATGACTGTTCCCCTTTGGAATCCTTTAAGTGTCTAGGCCTAAGCAGAAATTACAAATAGGGTTTGGTATTCTACTCAGGCTGATTCCAAAATATTTCCCCATCTGGAGCTCTTCCACAGAAAAAGCATTTGCAGTATGTGGGTGCAGGGTGAGGGGCTGGACGGAAGCCAGGAATGCACCATTTCAGCTCTGAGTCCTACCAGCAGAAGGTGTGTCAACGCAGGCTACCTTTCCAGGGTAACCCAAGCCAGTGGAATTTGTTATGGGGCAGAAGGAAGCTAAGCTTGGGGTCAGCAGGTCCAAGATCAAACACCAGTTCCCACATTCACAAGGTGAGCGGCCCCATGGTATGCACTCAGTCTGAGTATGTGCTCTCCTTTGGAACAAGAAAGCAATGCCTGGACTGCCCTTCTCTTTACAGAAGTCCTGAGCTAACAGACGTAAAAGCACTTTAGAAACGGTAAATGGCTGGACAGGCACCAGCTGTTAATATCACTGTGCAGGCTTTCTAAAGTTTGCAATATATTTTTCCAACGAGATTCACAGAGCACGCCAGTTCTCTCTGGTCTTTGTTTTTTCTTTTCCCCTTTGGGTTCCTTTGAAGTTCCTGCACAAAGNAGCTAAGGGCTCTGATTTACAGGATTAAAAAGGAAAAGAAGGCCCAATTTAAAGTCAGATTTCATATCTATACAACCAGTTCTTAGACTGCAACCTAAGTATTTTATAAACAACAAAGACATAAAAAGTTGTTTTTTCTTTTAATATATACTGGAACTTGATGGTTTCTGTTTATTTCCACAACTGGTTCAATACTAGTCCTATAAAGGTGACAGAAGAAACACACAGGATGTCACCTTCAGAAAAATGACTGAGGGAGTGGATTTTAAAGTAGGAAGATTGGAATGCCATATAAAACATGGGCTATTAGGCAAAACCTTACCATAAACATATGTACCCAGGCCAGGCCCTCTGGAGCCACTGGCTGTACTGAAAAAAAAAGTTGGTTCTTCTCTGAGATGTAGAAATGTTGTGTGCATTTCCTTCCTTTGAAGTCCTACATCAAGGGAGTCATTTTGACTGAAAAGTGATGAACCTCAATTTATAAAATAATTTTTAGACTATTTCAAGCTAGAAGAAATGTTTGATAGTAGATCAAAAATTTTGTTCAACACATATTTGATAGTATGAAAGTAATGATGTCTGCAAGTAAGTATGGTAGCAGATGAATGATAAAAACACATCTGAACTGTCAATTCTAGTCTTTCAAATATTGTGTAAATTACTGGAGTTTCAGCTTCATCATCATTCCNAGTGACATTAAAGCAAAATTAAAAGATGCTTGCTCCTTGGAAGAAAAGCTATGACCAACCTAGACAGCCTATTAAAAAGCAGAGACATTACCAACAAAGGTCCATCAAGTCAAAGCTATGGTTTTTCCAATAGTCATGTTTGGATATGAAAGTTGAACTATAAAGAAAGCTGAGTGCCGAAGAATTGATGCTTTTGAACTATGGTGTTGGAGAAGACTCTTGAGAGTCTCTTGGACTGCAAGGAGATCCAACCAGTCCATCCTAAAGGAAATCAGTCCTGAATATTCACTGGAAGGACTGATGCTGAAGCTGAAACTCCAATATTTTGGCCACCTGACGTGAAGAACTGACTCTTTGGAAAAGACCCTGATGCTGGGAAAGATTGAAGGCAGGAGGAGAAGGGGACAACAGAGGGTGAGACAGTTGGATGGCATCACCATCTCGATGGACATGAGTTTGAGCAAGCTCCAGGAGTTGGTGATGGCCAGGGAAGACTGGTGTGCTGTAGTCCATGGAGTCACAAAGTGTCGGACACAACTGAGCAACTGAACTGTACTGACCAAGGACACATCCGCTATCTGTCAGCTGTGGGGTGATCAAGTGTCCCAGTTTGCCTGGACTGAGGAGGCCCCAGACTGAGGGGCTGGGACACAGGTCTTTCAGCACTAAGATGAAAAATCACAGGCAAATCAGTACACACTGGCCACCCCAGCTCTCAGGGCTGCCATCTTATTTCTCAGCCCTCACCGCTTCTGAGGACACATCCTATTGACTACCTAGTTTATACCCTATTGATTGACTCATGTCCACATATGAGAATGTGCTTTGGAGGCAAAGTCCCAACTGTATCATTCACTGGTCACAGGGCTTTGACCAACGTATTCAATGCCTCTGAGTCTCCAATTCCTCCTCTCTGAAATGAGGGACATACTTTGTGTGAGGTATGACATACTTAATGAGATAATGACGTCTTCAAAAATGCCTCACACATCATAGATGCTGCATTGATGCCACACTTCATTCCTCTCCTAACTTCCTCTTCTATCCCATAGGCTCTGTGCCATTTCAAGCAATGGTCTTGGATTACAGACTACATTTTGGGAACCTCATTTTTAGAGCTCTTAGTATGGTCCCAGATGCCTGTAAACACTTAAAAATTGATTTTAATTATATTATCACTGTTCCTACTCTTCTCTTCAGTATTCCACTTGTGTCTTATGCATCTCTATTGCCTTTTCTCACAGGAAACTTAAACCCGTAAGTAAAAACGATAATAATAACAAACCCTGCATTTCTGGAACACTTTACAGCTAATAAGATGTTTTCCACCAGAAAATTAAAAACAAAAACCTGATAGGCAAATATTATTACTCTCCTGTTTACAAATTGAAAAGCTGAGCCTTGGAGAAGCTGTATGCCTGATTCATGATGACACGCCTAGTAAAGAAACAGAACCAACCTTCTGAGTCTCCAGTCTGTTCTAAAACAACTTTCCCCCAGGGGCTCAAAACTGGATTCTAATGCATCCCCATTCCTCGACTAGCAGGGGCCCTGGACAGGGCCTCCTGAGCAGATGTGGTTATTGGGACAAGCAGCTGTCATTTGTAATTTCCTGTGTTATCCCCTAGAGTCCACAACTTAATTTCACTTTAAATCCAGCATGGCTCTTGCCAGACCCATGAGAAAATCCTATTCGAGATGGAACTGCTGAAATCTGATTCAGAACTCTGCTGGATTTTCATCTGACCATCACTTCTGCTCAGGCCTTGGCAGCTGGGCTCAGCTGGGAATGGATCATTCTAACTTCCTTTGACTTGCCATCACCTGCTCCACTGCCCCAAGAAGGATGCCAAGTGGCCTCATGACTGTTCCCCTTTGGAATCCTTTAAGTGTCTAGGCCTAAGCAGAAATTACAAATAGGGTTTGGTATTCTACTCAGGCTGATTCCAAAATATTTCCCCATCTGGAGCTCTTCCACAGAAAAAGCATTTGCAGTATGTGGGTGCAGGGTGAGGGGCTGGACGGAAGCCAGGAATGCACCATTTCAGCTCTGAGTCCTACCAGCAGAAGGTGTGTCAACGCAGGCTACCTTTCCAGGGTAACCCAAGCCAGTGGAATTTGTTATGGGGCAGAAGGAAGCTAAGCTTGGGGTCAGCAGGTCCAAGATCAAACACCAGTTCCCACATTCACAAGGTGAGCGGCCCCATGGTATGCACTCAGTCTGAGTATGTGCTCTCCTTTGGAACAAGAAAGCAATGCCTGGACTGCCCTTCTCTTTACAGAAGTCCTGAGCTAACAGACGTAAAAGCACTTTAGAAACGGTAAATGGCTGGACAGGCACCAGCTGTTAATATCACTGTGCAGGCTTTCTAAAGTTTGCAATATATTTTTCCAACGAGATTCACAGAGCACGCCAGTTCTCTCTGGTCTTTGTTTTTTCTTTTCCCCTTTGGGTTCCTTTGAAGTTCCTGCACAAAGTCAAAGTTAGCCAAAGAACAGATCTGCATTCATTTCCTAATTCACACAACTATTCAAGGCAGTATCTGATATCCCATCTCACAAAGATAGCCCAAGAAAGTCTGGCTGAAAGGAGGGGAAAATATTTTTCCCTAAAAATTTGCTTGGTGTATTTTGTTTCTCTAATCTTGAAGGAAATTTTACATTCTGTTTCAGAGTGGGAAAAAAAAAAAAAAACAGGAAGATAAGGGAACTTGAGAATTAGAAAGGGATATTACATCTCTCACATTTAAGGATGATTGAAAAGAGATTATATTTATAAATAACGTACAGTTACTGGTAACACAGAGTCAAGGAGAAGATGTGAATTTACAACATAGAGAGATAACATCGTCAAAGTGATGTTCCAGGTATTTGCAAATTTTGGTAAGCAAAGATGAATTTACTTATCACAACTCTAGTCAGGCTTCGTCCAGGGAAATAGAGATTTTTAGAAAATATGACTCATTTGTTCTTTACATCCTAATAGTGTTTCTCTTTTATTCACACAGGAATTAATATTTTTCCTGAGAACTGGCTATATCATTTGGAAATCATTCACAAAGGACTAAGACTAGGAAAATCCAGAAATGTATTTCTCTCTGTGCCGTCCTTCCAATCTGACCCTGCTTCTGTCCACAGTACCCCACTGTTATATGTTTCCAGCAGAACTTTTTTGCTTTAGAGACTTTCCATTTCATCAGGATGATTGACAGAGGAGCCTAGCTGTGAACAGGCGACAGTCAGGACATGTGCGTACATACTAACCACATAGCATGAAATCCTTCTGCAACACTCACCAGCCCACAAGCACTGGAATTTAACTTTGGCAGCTGACTCTCGGACTCCTTCCAGAAGATTTCGTTCAGGAAATACCAAAAGTTCTCACCACTGCATAGCAGCTTCACTTTCAAGGTCACACCTCAGCACAAGGGGAACAATGTAGGAAGGCAGACAATGCTGCGTGTCAGAAATGGGACACTTTTCAAAGTGACCACAAGATGGCCTCACTGTTCAGACCCATGTTAGTGTTCAGGTTGTAACTTCAGTCCTCAAAGCAGGGTGATGGACACAGAGCTGTGTTTTAAAGATTGCCACTGAAATCACGATCAAGAAGCGGCAGCTTTTCTGTTGTTCGGAAACTTATCAACATATCTGGAAAATTATCAATAACAACACAGGTATAGAGAGTTCAGTTGAAGAAAATTAAATTTTATACTTTTTTCACTCTAATGTTGCAGCTAAATTTTCTGTTCAACAATATATACTTTTACTAAATTTTCCTTGGTATCTTGATACAGAGAAATGAATCCACTGATTAATAAGTATATTCCCATGCTTTTTTAAAAACTGATATCCTGAGGACGTTTTGTGTGTGTGATAGTCGCTCAGTCATGTCCGACTCTTTCCAACCCCATGGATTATACATACACCTCCAGACTTCTCTGTCCATAGAATTCTCCAGGCAAGGATACTGGAGTGGGTTTCCATTCCCTTCTCCAGGGGAACTTCCCAACCCAGAGATGAAATCCCAGTCTCCTGCATCATAGGCAGATTCTTTACCATCTGAGCCACCAGGGAACCTCCAAAGACCTTTTAAACACATCATAAATTGGTTCTGAAAAGGTCTGTAAATAGCTCTAGGCTAGCAGACAAAATGAGGATGCCCATTACCTGCACCTCATCACCACTGAGTATATCTTTTCTTAAAATATGTCTTTTTTTAAATCTCTTTTTTGTGTAAGATATTCTCTTCTGGGTCTCCCTACATAATGCACGTAATTATGTGGGCCTCCCCACATAATGCACTAGGATTTGGGTGAAATTTCACAACATTCCATGACATGAAATATAGAATAAACTTAATTGGATAAAAAAAACTTTCAAGGCCAGGGTCAGCATGACAAGAACCCACAGTCACTCCTTCAGCCCATGCTGATGCATGCCATATGCAGCCCATGCTGGACCAACGCCATATTCCTTCTTATACAATGAGTATGAGAGGTCAGCCTTACAGCAATCTGGTTTGGAGGTGCCAGCTATTTACAGGAATTGTCCTGGAATGACAACTGCCTAGCACCTAGAGACTGCAGAGCCCCTAAGTAAAAGTCTAAACGTTAGTTGCTCACTTTGCGACCGACTCTTTGCAACCCCATGGACTGTAATCTACCAGGCTCCTCTATCCATGCTATTTCCCATGCAAGAGTACTGGAATGGGTTGCCATTTCCTTTTCCATGGGATCTTCCCGATCCAGGGGTGAACCATGTCCTCCTGCAATGCCGGCAGATTCTTTACCACCGAGCCACCAGACATGATTTGCATTAACATAAAACGTATTTGTGGATTATCTCACCTGTGTCCACACTCATACCCTTCCTGGTAGCCTTCCAATGCCTGTCAGGGGACACAAGTGTTCCCAGAAAAGCTGACTCCACTCCCAACCCTGTGGGGTATAGACCTTGACCAAGTCAATCAGCACAAGCCATGCCCTATGATTGGTACAGGGTGGGCCCGTGACCCAAGTTGGTCCAATCAAAGTACTTTAAATACTGACACAAAGACACTTCTATTCCTAAACAAGGTCAGTGAAGCACATAACCTCAGGAGCTACTGTCGCCACACAGATGAGTCCTTTTAGGATAAAGGTGGAAGCAAAGACAGCAGAGAGGAGAGCAACAGGGTATATTTTCCACAGACTTTACACTTGTCTCATCCTCTCTCTCTCTCTCTTTCTTTTAGTGACTCACTTGGGTTGAGTTCTCCCAATATATTCAATTTAGCTTCAGTTCAGTTCAGTCGCTCAGTCGTGTCCGACTCTTTGCAACCCCATGAATCACAGCACACCAGGCCTCCCAGTCCATCACCAGCTCCTGGAGTTCACTCAAACTCACGTCCATCAAGTCGATGATGCCATCCAGCCATCTCATCCTCTGTCGTCCCCTTCTCCTCCTGCCCCCAATCCCTCCCAGCATCAAAGTCTTTTCCAATGAGTCAACTCTTCACATGAGGTGGCCAAAATACCGGAGTTTCAGCTTTAGCTTCATTCCCTTCAAAGAAATCCCAGGGCTAATCTCCTTTAGAATGGACTGGTTGGATCTCCTTGCAGTCCAAGGGACTCTCAAGAGTCTTCTCCAACACCACACTTCAAAAGCATCAATTCTTCAGCACTCAGCCTTCTTCACAGTCCAATTCTCACAT
>SJYV01008059.1:2119007-2140904 GCA_006410875.1 Neotragus pygmaeus
ATTTTTCACAGAACTAGAACAAATAATTTCAAGATTTGTATGGAAATACAAAAAACCTCGAATAGCCAAAACAACCTTGAGAAAGAAGAATGGAACTGGAGGAATCAACTTGCCTGACTTCAGGCTCTACTACAAAGCCACAGTCATTAAGACAGTATGGTACTGGCACAAAGACAGAAATATAGATCAGTGGAACAAAATAGAAAGCCCAGAGATAAATCCACACACCTATGGACACCTTATCTTCGACAAAGGAGGCAAGACTATACAATGGAGTAAAGACAATCTCTTTAATAAGTGGTGCTGGGAAAACTGGTCAACCACTTGTAAAAAAATGAAACTAGATCACTTTCTAACACCACACACAAAAATAAATTTTTCAACTGTTAATTGCAGAAGTTTTTATGCACACATAAAATGATACAGACTTCGTAATGGACCTCCACATATCCATTACCCAGCTTTAAAAGTAATCAACATTTTTGCCAATATTCTTTCACTTATTCCTCAATCACCTCTTTAAAATAGAACCCTATAATTTTTCAGCTTTACTGAAGCATAATTAACAAGTAAAATTGTAAGATATCTAAAGTGTACATAATGATGATTTGACACACATATATATTTTGAAAAATTTACCCAAATCTAGTTAATTAACACATCCATCTTACCACATATTTATCTTTTCTTTCCCTTGATGAGAATATTCAAGATCTAAAATCTTATCAAATTTCAATTATACAAAACAGTGTTAACAACCACAGTCACCATGTTATACGTTAGAACCTCAGAGCTTATTTATCTCATAGCTGAGAAGCACTGTATTGTAAAACAAGTGCCAGCCCTCCAATCATTCCATTCATATAAACTTCAGTAATTCTTCTTTTAGAACTTTTTTATTTAAAAGTCTAAACTCTTCTATGTTAATAATTTTATCTCATTTCTCATTCAATTTAAACTTTTTTCTCTTTCCTTCTCTCTTTTCCCAAGGTTTTCTTGACAAAGATATTGGTTTCTCAATGTGTTGGCTCTTAGATTAATGTATTAATTCTAGTTTTTTGTTTTCTAAATCAAAGATTTCCGTTAATAAGTTATATAATATTTCATTTTTACCACTGTTTTCCTTAGGTTGATTCAGTTGATTTTTCTTAGGTTGAATGCTTACTTTTTTAATAAGAATTTTCTTGAGAATATCAACTTGCTGAACTCAATTTTGGCCTCATTCTCTATAATGTACTCGTTTCCAATATTTTCTAAGTCATTTGTAGTTGTAGTTTTTAAAGTCTACCTCAAACTGTGAAATATTTAAATTTTTCTTCTTTTTTCTCATTTCTAAGTGAATGTGAGTTTTTGTTTAGAATGTGTATGTTAATTTTATCACATTCATTTCCTTCCACCCATCTCCATTGTTATGTCACATATTATACATCCAGTTGTGGATGTGACTGATGATGGAAATAATGTGTAAAACTGTAAAGAACAATATTGCATAGGAACCTGGAATGTTAGGCCCATGAATCAATGTAAATTGGAAGTGATCAAACAGGAGATGGCAAGAGTAAGATGATCAAGATTTTAGGAATCAGTGAACTAAAATGGACTGGATGGGTGAATTTAACACCATTATATCTACTACTGTGGGCAAGAATCCCTTATAAGAAACAGAGTACCCCTCATAGTCAACAAAAGATTCTGAAATGCAGTACTTGGGTGAATTCTCAAAAATGGCAGAATGATCTCTGTTCGTTTCCAAGCCAAACCATTAAATATCACAGTAACCCAAGTTTATGCCCCAACCAGTAATGCTGAAGAAGCTGAAGTTGAACAGTTCTATGGAGACCTACAAGACCTTCTAGAACACCCCTAAAAGATGTCCTTTTCATTACAAGGGACTGGAATGCAAAAGTAAGAAGTCAAGAAACACCTGGAGTAACAGGCAAATTTGGCCTTGGAGTACAGAATGAAGCAGGGCAAAGATTGATAGAGTTTTGCCAAGAGAATGCACTGGCCATAGCAAACACCCTCTTCTAACAACACGAGAGATGACTCTACATATGGACATCACCAGATGGTCAACACTGAAATCAGATTGACTATAGTCTTTGCAGTCAAAGATGGAGAAGCTCCACACGGTCAGCAAAAACAAGACTGGGGGCTGACTGTGGCTCAGATCTTGAGCTTCTTATTGCCAAATTCAGACTTCAATTGAAGAAAGTAGGGAAAACCACTAGACCATTCAGGTATGACATAAATCAAATTCCTTATGATTATACAGTGGAAGTGATAAATGGATGCAAAGGATCAGATATGATAGACACAGTGCCTGAAGAACTATGGACAGAGGTTTGTGACACTGTACAGGAAGCAGTGCTNGAAAGTGAAAGAGGAAAGTGAAAAAGTTGGCTTAAAACTCAACTTTCAGAAAACTAAGATCATGGCATCCATCACTTCATGGCAAATAGATGGGGAAACTATGGAAACAATAAGAAACTTTAATTGGGGGGGCTCCAAAATCACTGAAGATGGTGACTGCAGCCAGGAAATTAAAAAATGCTTGCTCCTTGGAAGAAAAGCTCTGACAAACCTACACAACATATTAAAAGCAGAGACATTACTTTGCCAACAAAGGTCTATCTAGTCAAAGCTATGGTTTTTCTAGTAGTCATGTATGGATGTGAGAATTGGAGTATAAAAAAGCTGAGCTCCGAAGAATTGATGCTTTTGAACTGTGGTGATGAAAAAGACTCTTGAGAGTCCCTTGGACTGCAAGGAGATCCAACTAGTCCATCCTAAAGGAAATCAGTCCTGAATATTTATTGCAAGGACTGATATTGAAGCTGAAACTCCAATACTTTGGCCACCTGATGCAAAGAGCTGACTCATTTGAAAAGACCTTGACGCTGGGAAAGATTGAAGGCAGGAGAAGGGGAGGACAGAGGATGAGATGGTTGGATGGCATCACCGACTCAATGGACATGTGTTTGGGCAAACTCTGGGAGTTTGTTATGGCCAGGGAAGCCTGGAGTGCTGCAGTCCATGGGGTCACAAAGAGTTGGACATGACTAAGTGACTGAACTGATACTTTAGATTCAAATTACATATATTCACTTTAAAGAATGCTAACACATTCCATTTTGTAAATGTCTAGAATTAGTCAATCAGTTAGACCTTTATAAACTTTGGCGTGTGTGTGTGCAGTCTCCACCACTCTTTAAAACTCAGATAGTAGAATACTTTAATTCTGTAACTTTCACTTTGAGATATGTTTTGGTCATCTAAATCACATCTTTAAGAAACTTCTTGCCAGAATGACATCACTAATACATATCTTGAGGCCCTCTTCTCTGATCCTTTATTAATACATAAAATATGGAAGAAAATAACAGCCATGGCCATGTTAACTAGACATTGTGCTCATTTTTAAACAAATACAGATATCAAAGCATTATGTTGGGGGCTTCCCTGGTGACTCAGGGTAAAGAATCTGCCTGCCAATGCAGGAGACACAGGTTTGATCCCCAGTCCAGGAAGACCCCATATGCTGCAGAGCAACTAAGCCTGTGTGCCACAACTGTTGAACCTGAGCTCTAGAGCCCAGAAGCTGCAACTACCGAAGCCCACGTGCTTAGAGCCTGTGCTTCACAATGAGAGAGAGAAGCCACCACAATGAGAAGCCCGTGAACCACAACCAGAGAAAAGCCTGTGCAGCAACGGAGACCCAGCACAGCCAATAAATAAGAAAATAAATTTTTTAAATTACTTTTAAAAATCATTACATCGAACATTTGAAACTAATACAGTTGACCCTTGAAAAATATGGATTTGAACTGCATGTGTCCATCCGTAAGTGGATTTCTTTTCAATAGTAAATGTTACAGTAATACACCCTCTACAACTGGCTGAACCTGTCAATGCAGAACCTTAGATACAAGGACTTGGAGGATGCAAAAGAATCTCAGATATCAAGGGCCAATTGGCAGTTATACATAGATTTTTCAGAAGTTCAATTGTATAGTGTTTCAGCACCCCTAACACTGAGTTGTTCAAAGGTCAATGGCATAATGTGGTATGTCAATTATACCTCAGTTTTAATTTTTTTAATTTTATATTTGTTTAAAAACAAAATGAAAAGTCACAGATCCAGTCACCGAGCCCACAGACAGCTTGCCTGGCAGCCAAGTGGAGAAGCTGAGCTGTGCCCTCCTAAACTTAAAATATCACAAATGCCGTGATCAATGTCACAGGGAGAAGGTTGATATGAAAAAGAAAATACCAGCAAATACCTTTTTCAAGAGAGCTATACGAATGGTATATTTCATAAGCCTTTAAGCACCTATCCTCCTGCTATGCTTACACCTGAAAAACAACCTGGCTGAGCATAAAATTCTCAAGCTATACCTTCTATCCCCCAAATGTGTAGTCATCATTCTACTTCCTTCTGCCATTTATCTTTGCAGGAAAGAAGGCTAAGGCCAATCTGTATATTTTTCTTTAACAGATTTACAAGGGGGCGAGGGGGACTATCTGGATGCATCTGAGGGTCTTTATCTTTCCATTTCAAAGAATTTGTCCCAGAGTATCTAAGTATGGCTTCTTTTCATGAATTTTACTGGTATAGATTCAGTCCTTTTCATGCTTATCTGGTTATTGCTGCTATATCAGCCAGTGTTTAATTGTGGGAAACACAACCTACAAGTTTAAGCAGAGAGAGATTCATTATAAGGTATTAAGTTATCCACTAAATTTCCAAGAAGGAAGAAACAGGCTCTAGACTTTCACTGTGCAATATAGGAGCCACATATAGCTACTGAGTGCTTGAATGTGACTAGTCTTAAGTGAGATTATGTGTGCATCAGTACAAGAAAAAGTGATATATTGATACGTGGAAATAAGAGTATTTGGGGATATATTGTATTAAAATGTATTACTAAAATTAATGCCACCTATTTCTTTGGAATGCAAGGAGATCCAACCAGTCCATTCTAAAGGAGATCAGTCCTGGGTGTTCATTGGAAAGAGTGATGCTAAAGCTGAAACTTCAGTACTCTGGCCACCTCAGGCGAAGAGTTGACTCATTGGAAAAGACTCGGCTGCTGGGAGGGATTGGGGGCAGGAGGAGAAGGGGATGACAGAGGATGAGATGGCTGGATGGCATCACCAACTTGATGGACGTGAGTCTGAGTGAACTCCAGGAGTTGGTGATGGACAGGGAGGACTGGCGTGCTGCGATTCATGGGGTCACAAAGAGTCGGACACGACTGAGCGACTGAACTGAAGTGATTTCTTTGTGCTTCTTTAACCACAGCTACTAGAAAAATTTAGGCTTCCCAGGTGGCACAGTGGTTAAAGAATCCACCTGCCAATGCAGGAGACATGGGTTCAATCCTTGGGTCAGGAGGATCCCCTGGAGCAAGAAATGGCACCTGCTGGGATAATCCCATGGACAGAGGAGCCTGGTGGGCTACAGTCCATGGGGTCACAAAGAGTCAGACACACTGAGCACACACACACACTAGAAAAGTTTAAATGATGCAAGCGTGTGGTTACATTTCTGCAGGCTGGTGCTGCTCTAGACTGGCCTTCCATGATTGACTCCAAGAGGCATATCTGAGAACTGGGCTACCAACAAAGCCACTGCTCCAGCCTGTCAGGGAGTCCAGAGTCAGGAGGCTGCCTGCCAAGACAAGACCCATTGCAACACCTGCTGGCTCCAGAACTCAGCCACCTCTGCCCCCATCAGGAAGCTGACTGCCAAACTGAAAACTGTCTCCAGAGTTGCCTCTGTCACAATCAGCACCAGCAAACTAGATGCCCCACAACAGCCCTGCCTGCTACTCTCCCACGTGTGTGTACATGCTCAGTTGCTCAGTCGTGTCTGACTCTTTGTGACCCCGTGGACTATAGCCACAAGGCTCCTCTGCCCATGGGATTCTCCAGGAGAGAATACTGGAGTGGGTTGCCATGCTCTCCTCCAGGGATCTTCCCAAACCAGGGATCGAACCCACATCTCTTGCATCTCCTGCATTGGCAGGCAGAGTCTTTACCACTGTACCATCAGGGAAGCAATAATATAGCAGGCAATTCTAGGAAGAGTGATACTTGGCTCTGCATGCTATTAGAAGGCTGGAATGCATTTTGAGAGAGCCAATTTGCATAACTAGCACTGCTCCCATTAAAATCACTCTTGTTTTTTCATAATGAACACAAATCCTTGTTGGACTGAATTGCTTTATGTCTACTAAGTGCTTTCCCATTATTCTTTTCATTGGTCTAGGAAAACCTCTCAGGTTTCCTCTGTGTTACCACTTCCATTTTCTACAGTAATAGTTTGGCTCCTTAATTAGGATTTTAAATTTCCTACTAATTTTGGCTTCCCTGGTGGCTCAGACAGTAAAGAATCTGCCAGCCATGCAGTAGACTCGAGTTCGATCCCTGGGATGGGAAGATCCTCTGGAGAAGGGAATGGCTACCCACTCCAGTATTCTTGCCTGGAGAATTCCATGGACAGAGGAGCTTGGCAGGCTGCAGTCCATGGGGTCACAAAGAGTCGGACACAACTGAGCAACAAACATACTAGTAAATATTAGTTTCCTCAAAATTCTATGATGAATAGTATAAAAGTGGAAGCTATAGAAATGTATAGCTAGGGCCCCCAACCAAGTCCAGGGATGCTGTTCTTTTTTCTATATCAGCAGCAGTTTTTCCCCTAGACCCCATGACATGTTTCATTTTATTGCTTGTTTATCTTTGAAAGAAGAGGGGGATTAACCCTTAATTGGTTTTTGCCAAGTACCTATTATCCCATTCCCTGTCCATTGTCCTCAAACCAAAGGCGAGTCAGTATCACACTGAACAAGTCTGATGTATTACCAATTGAATTAGAGAGCATTATGCCATGGGGAACTATGGGGCAGTTCAGTGAGAGGATGTAGAAAGAACTTATTTTAGGATCTGGGCTTTGATTGGGTGATTTGGCAGATTAGGCACTGTCATAAAGCAAGGGCAATTTTATAACTGGGCGTCTCAATAAATTTTATTTATAGGAGGGCAGAATGGAGCGAGGCAGAAGTTATAATGGCAAAGAAGCAGCTGTCACTCATTTAAGCTGGCAGAGGCTGCTTGGTATTTTGTGACTTGAACAAGGTTCTTGTATTGTCTGTGTTCAGACACGATTACTGAGTGCTCTCGTGTTGGTTTTGAAGCATCCTGGTCAGAGAATGGCCTTGTCTAATGTTGATGTCCCGTGAAACTTCTTATGTCCGACCAGAGCACATCAAGACATAACTGTAAGCACATGCCAGCTTATAATGACACCGGGGACTCATTCTTGAATGTGAGGGACTGCTTCTCTCCTTTGCATCACTTAGGTGCTAGTGTAATTCCACTCTGTAATCCACGTTGGGGGAAAACTGTTACAGTTCCTTGGCCCAGTTCCCAGGATCAAGCAGAAATCTATTTAGTGCCACTGCATCTCTGTTGTTGGTTCTCTCATTCTCTGAACAGATGCAAAGTGCTTTAGCGTTTTAAAAAAAAATATTTATTCATCCATTTATTTGGCTGCTCCAGGTCTTAGTTGCAGCACACAGGACCCTCCATCTATATTGAGGCATGTGGGATTTTTAGTTGCAGTGTGCAGGGTCTCGTTTCCTGACCAAGGATGGATTGATCCAGGTCCTCTGCACTGGGAGCTCGGAGTTTTAGCCAGAGGACCACCAGGGAAGTGCCTGTTCTAGCTTTAATTCATACTAGGGCTCATCACAAGGTGAAATGCACCAACCCCATCCCTTTGTACTTCCTGCCATTCATCTCTGGAAACTGCAGACTGCGAGAGTTTAAGGAAAGAAAGACACCCATTGGAACAGTGAGTAGAAGCGTGCTCCAGGCCCCTCCTCTAGCCACACCTACACTATACAGGTAAGGTCAAAACATACCCTGCATTTTGAACCAGGGTACAGATAGTAGAAGACTGATAAAAAGTGCTATGAGAATTTTTTTACTTTTTTAAACTGAAATATAGTTGATGTACAGTATTATATAATTACAGGTATACAGTACAGTGATCCACAATTTTAAAGGTTACATTCCATTTATAATTATTATAAAATATTGTCTGTACTCCTCATTTATACAATATATTATTGTAGCTTATTCTATACATCATAGTTTGTACCTCTTATTATTTTTAGACAAAAATACTTCCTCTATCTCAGGCCACACGTGTTTCTCAATCCATTTCCACTGGCTATTTAGTAAATTAAAGTTCTCCTACATCTGCCAATACACTAAACATGTGTGCTCTAGTTTTTGAAAGTGTATTTTCTGTTCTATTTTAAAGAACATGTACTGGGAACTTCTAGCCCAGTGCCATGATTTTCAATTGGAAACTTGCTAATCCACATTTGCATTGAAAATGTTATTACCTTGACCAGTTTTTCATGCCCAAAGTTCCAGAGAATTGTCTGTTTTCCACCTATCCCTTGTTTACTTAATCAGTTTATCAAACGGGCTAACCTCACTGGTGTTCACCAGATAATATTAATAAGTTTATTTTTCTCTAATCACTCCTTCTCAGCATGCTGTGACAAATTACCCTTTCTCACCTCTAGGAAATATCTCAAGCCTATCCTGACAGATTTGTAAAGCTACTTTCAAGAATTAAAACTCATTAGGGAATTCCCAGTGTCTAGGACTCTGTGCTTGCACTGCAGGGGGGCATGGGTTCGATCCCAGGTCTGCGAACTAAGATCCCACAAGATGCTTACTGCAGCCAAAAAAAAAACCCAACTCATTTTAAAAGTCCTGTTTAAAACTTCAGTCACATACACAAATCAGAGTCCCCCATCACCATACCCGGAGCCCCACCCCAGCCAGAGACATGGTGACTGCAACCTTCTTGTTGCTGCTGTCGTTCAGTCGCTAAGTCGTGTCCAGCTCTTTGTGACCCCATGGACTGTAGCCCACTAGGCTCCTCTGTCTGTGGGATTTTCCAGGCAAAAAAACTGGAGTGGACTTTCATTTCCTCCTAAGGGGACCTTCCTGACCCAGGAGTTGAACCCGGGCCTCCCGCGTCTCCCGGACTGCCAGGCCTAGAGCGTGGAAAGGAAGTACTGCCAGTCCTTCCCCCATCTCCTTCACTCTCCTTCCCCTTCCACTGCTTCTGGCTTCTCCAGGGTCAAGGCGGAGGGCACATGGATCAGAGGAAAAGGAGAGAGTTTCCTTCATGGTTGGTACTGTTACAACACAGTAGACCCTGGTCTTGAGGTAGGAGCCCACTTGTTGGCTCTCTCCAGTGGGGTCATTTGTGGGGCTTTCAGAGGCTCACGGTGGGGACGGCCTGGCTAGAAAGCCCCATTTAATCCTGATGCATTCTCTCACTTCTCCCAGAAGCTTCTTGCAAACAGCTCAACTCCTGCTCAGAAATATACCATAGGGCAGCTTATTGCTGGGTCCCTTCACACCATCAGCAGAGCTCCTGGTTCAAGGTCAGTTATTTTCCTTTGTAACTCCTAGAACATGCATGTCCTCACCGCTGAAAATTCCAGCAGTGCAGGCTCACTACAGCCTTCTTCACTCACTTAGAGATCCGTCGTGTTCTGACCAGCCTCCCACATTCCAGACTCATAAGGCAGGAGGCAAGCGCCAGGTCCCATTTATTCACATGCCTAAATTTCACAAGACACATATCCAGGAATTCTCTCATTTGCTCTATTCCCATCCCAGGGTACCACTGGAGCCCCCAATTCTCTCAAAGTTCTCCCCATAAGAAGAGAAAGGGAAATGCCACAATAGTATCCACTACCCCTAATCAAACCCTTTCTCCTGCATCAGCTGGAGGTGTGTGATGGGAAGTTTATACACAGTCAACTTTTTGCTGTCTTTTCACAATTTCTGCATGGATATGTCTAGTGCTAGCTAGCACCCCGTTCAGAAACCTAGGGATACTTATCATTTTTGTTCTCAACTTTGAAGCTTCAGATGAAATATCAAGACACCATGAAAAGTTCCATTTGATATCCTGTCACACTTAAAACACACCGTGACGCCTTCCATATAAGCCCTTGGCCCTCACCAGGGCTATCTGCAGACTATACAATGGTAAACAGAGAAGCTGTGACTATTGGCACAGTCCTGCATCTGGGCTGCTGAGATAAGACTTTTGGAAAGATTCAAACCACAGCCTTTTGCAAGAGTTACACAATCACTTCCGGCCCACCCTCCTACTGAATTCTTTTCAGAAAACTGAGCATTCCTTAGGAGGCTATCATACAATTAAAGTAGAAAAGGTTATAATCGATGTGCAGGAATATCCTTTGGGGGACTGAAAACATATCACATGAAAAGACTTAATTAATTAGCACAAAATAACTTCATATAGTTAAAGGCCAGTCTGCAGAGAAGGGATTTAAATCCTTTTGAATCATCCCAAGGAAGATGTTATGGAAGCCAGTTTGGGGCCTGATGATATTTGTTCATTCACTCATTCATTTGCTGAGTTCCTGCTTTGGTCCAGGCTCTGAGCTGCCCTGGTGTTGCCATAATAATAAGATTTGGCCCTTGCCTTCAAGGAGCTCAAAAAAAAATCTTCATAATGGAATAAACTGACACAGGAAGTAGGACAACACCCCTGGATCCCACACTTGCACATCCTGGATGACAGTGACAAGTACTTAGTTGCTCAGTTGTGTCCAACTCTTTGTGACCCCATGGACTATAGCTCACCAGGCTCTTCTGTTCCATGGGATTTTCCAAGCAAGAATACTAGAGTGGCTTGCCATGCCCTTCTCCAAGAGATCTTCCCAACCTAGGGATCGAATCCACATCTCTTGTATCTCCTGCATTGGCAGATGAATTCTTTACCAGTGCTCTACCTGGGAAGCCCCTTGACAGTGAGAAGAGATGATTCAAAATTCAGGATAGGTAGGAAAGAAGCAAATCAAAGATCTCATCTTTAGATTCCCTTCAACTCATCCAAACTTGAAGTTCCATTTATGTTCTGGAAGCCATAGACCTAAGACATGATATGTCTCTGCCAATTTACATAAAATAGAATGAGAGCATGAAGGAGCTGACTTGGTTGCGTAAATTTATTTCAGACCAGAAACATAAGGAAAAATGTACAGGCCCCAACACAAGGAATGTGTTTATCAAAATGCATGAGGACACTCAGTAACAGAATTTCTATTAAGTAGACCAAGTCCAGCAAAGGAATTCAGGCAACTAGTGAGTAATGGAAATGCTTAGAGATGGTTTATATGCACTTGTACTGAAACACAGAACTAGGGACAAAGATTTACAAAACGTGTCCAGCAATGTTAAGTGGGACTTTTCCTGCCTCTGCATTGTGACTGAGGGAGTAAGGGAGCTAAAATAATGTACTGGGCACACCAAGACACCTTTGCAGAGTCAATACCCAAATACTGACGATTTATCAAACAGGGTACTTTTGTTGCTTCTTGGGGACACCCCGTTGGAGACCTCTGACACTGAAACATCCACCAGGACAATTCACTGGGATCCACCTGGATGATCTACCAGGATACCCTCTCCATCTCAAAGTCCCTAACCTCAATTACATCTGCAAAGTCCAGTTTGTCATGTGAGGTAACATACTCACAGGTTCCTGGGCTTAAGGCATGTACAACTGTGGGGACCAATTTTCTGACTACCCCAGAGAAATTTATCTGTGGTCCCTGGAGTCTGGGGAACACAGAGACTTGTGCCTGAGTCCCACCTCATAAAATCCAAGAAGGAGAGCATGGCTGGAATTGTATTTTTAGGATCCAGAGGGGTAACATGTCAGGTAACCTGTGGGCTAAATGCATGTTGCAGAGGAGAGCCAGGCTAGAGCCTCCTTAAGGAGACCCTATCCAAGAACTCTGCTCATCAGGGTCCAGATGGCCTCAGCAGAAAAAGGTTCAGTTCAGGTCAGTTCAGTCGCTGAGTCATGTCTGACTCTGCGACCCCATAGGCTGCAGCATGCCAGGACTCCTTGTCCATCACCAACTCCCAGAGTTTACCCAAGCTCATGTCCATTGAGTCAGTGATGCCATCCAACCATCTGGTCCTCTGTCGTCCCCTTCTCCTCCTGCCTTCAATCTTTCCCAGAATCAGGGTCTTTTCAAAAGAGTCAGCTCTTCTCATTGGGTAGCCAAAGTACTGGAGTTTCAGCTTCAACATCAGTCCTTCCAATGAACACCCAGGACTGATCTCCTTTAGGATGGATTGGTTGGATCTCCTTGGAGTGCAAGGGACTCTCAAGAGTCTTCTCCAACACCACAGTTCAAAAGCATCAATTCTTCGGCTCTCAGCTTTCTTCACAGTCCAATTCTCATATCCATACGTGACCAAGGGAAAAGCCATAGCTTCTGGGGTCCAGCTCCGGTGAATCCAGGGTAATTAGAAGCAGGGATGGAGTCAGCATCTGAGGAATTAATTGCTGAATTAAAGATATGGAGGGAGATTAGAAAGAAATAGTGTAGTAGGAAAATTAGTAGAGAAAAAGATGCTGAATAACCTGGATTATGTAGAAAACCAATGAAACTCCAAGACAAGAAGTTTGCACCACATACATAGCCCACCAGCACCCGCTTGAATAGCAGAGGGCACCCCGCCTTGGGCTCCCCTTCGCGTGGGTCTTAGAAGCCAGGTCAAGAAAGTATACATGGCAAGCCTCCATGCACCAGATGGGAATTCAGCCAGAAAAGAAGAGAACGGAAAAATACCACACGGGGGAAAACAGTCTTTCCAGGAACTGGTCCGTTTCTTTATTTTCCAGGTCAACATTTATACTTTTAGTTGTACATAGAGATAAATGTAAGAAACAGACTTACAGCAGGGTCAGCTGCTCCAACCCTTATCAGCATATCTTTGTTCTTAGGAGGGTCTTACATTTGTTCACAATATCTTCTGGTCTGGAGACTGATTAACATTTTATGGCCCCACCTTTCTTTCTATTGATAAAGGTTAATCAATCAGAAAACTTGTTTCCCCTTAAGATCTATTTAGTCTTAAAATAGTGATAAAGTTACATTTTTACATAGCAAGGACATAATGATTTATAAGAAAGAAAGAGGAGTACAGTGATCTATAACAAAGAGAAAATTCATTAACTCAAAAGTCTAGTATTGCTAACGTCAAAACTACTATATTTCTTTTTCTACATTCCAATTACATTGATAAACATACTCCCAGGTGCCTAAGGATATGGAGGCCTGGCGGCAATCATTAACTCAGCAATGAAACCCCTCACCAACATAATTTCTAACTAACTCGCTAACACTATACTAATAATTTTCTAACTTCTCAAAATAATCTGTTTTTAGAAAGTTTAAAGCACCTCATGCCTCTCACGGTTGGGAGGCTGTAAACAATCATATGTGGCTGGATAATCCTGTCAGGCAGGCTAGAGAGCCATCAGAGAGGTTTTTGGACTGAAACACCCTTGCCACACCCAGGAGATTTATTAACTGGAGTCCTAAGTAACTCCTTTACAGAGTGGTGGGGGATAGCCCCCTGTAATGTTAGAAGTATAGGTGAAAGGCATAATGCAGTAAGGCAGGTAGACTCTGGTTTTGGGGGCAGATGCACAAGCAGATCCAGCGAGGCTCCTTTAAGGCCCAATTTGCCTTTGCCTGTCGGGCCCCTTAATCACATGACCTTTGCCACAGGTGAGACTCCTCATGCCAGCTCCTGGCACATAGCCTTAACTAGATGGAAGGGAGAAATAGATTTAAGCACCGAGATCTGACAGATAGAGTGCCTGATGAACTATGGAATAATGTTCGTGACATTGTACAGGAGACAGGGATCAAGACCATCCCCATGGAAAAGAAATGCAAAAAAGCAAAATGGCTGTCTGGGGAGGCCTTAAATAGCTGTGAAAAGAAGATTGGTGAAAAATAAAGGAGAAAAGGAAAGATATAAGCATCTGAATGCAGAGTTCCAAAGGATAGCAAGAAGAGATAAGAAAGCCTTCTTCAGCGATCAATGCAAACAAATAGAGGAAAAGAACAGAATGGGAAAGACTAGAGATCTCTTCAAGAAAATTAGAGATACCAAGGGAACATTTCATGCAAAGATGGGCNCAGGGGATGGTCTTGATCCCTGTCTCCCATACAATGTCACGAACCTCATTCCAACTTGTCTGTTACTCAAGGTATTTCCTGACTTCTTACTTTTGCATTCAAATCCCCTATGATGAAAAGAACATTTTTTTTTTTTAATGTTAGTTCTAGAAGTTTTTTGTAGGTCTTCATAGAATCGTTCAAGTTCAGCTTCTTCAGGATTAGTGGTTGGGTCATAGACTTGCATGACTGGAAACTTATAGAAGTGTCTTCTGAATAATGTTGAAAATTGGACAAGAAGTTCCTAAGATTTAGTTAAACTGTACTTCTCCAAGATTTATGTTGTTGCATTCTCATAATTCCAATGTGTATCCATAAATTCTTTAAGATGTAATGAGATGTCAAAAGATATTTGGAGAAACCACCTTATTTTTGCCAAAATTTCTGATGGATACCTGTTTCAGATCCCTATATGAAGAATCACTGAACAATAATAAATGACCTGAGATTAAGGGTATAAAATAATCTCTATGTAAGACAAAAATGCCTTTGAAAAGATTTTTCCATCTGCTTCATGACAAAACAAAATATACAGCCTATTAGGTTAGGTTTGACTCAAATGCACCTGTAAACCTATTTACAGAAAAATAGATATTATGGTTTTACACACTTATCACTATCTAGGGTGAGTACTCTGGTGAATCAGTGTCTTCGTCGATCTTGTCCTTCTCAATTTCTACCCTCACATCTGACCATCAAAATCTGCATTGAGTCATATTTAAACTAGTGTTTTCAATAAAAATATAAAATAACCACAAGTATGTTAAAGTGCTTTATTTACCAGGCATATCTGCATTTTAGTAACAAACTGTACGTTATAGAAATAAAAAGTCCTGGTGTTTTTAAAGTTAAATGAGGCAATTCAAATACTACTCTAAAGCTGTAGAGATGACCATACAGAATGGTGACAAACTGGAAAACCAAATTCAATGCCATTCTTAAGACACCAAGTCAAACAAATCACATATGAAGTTCAGGCATACAGTATGGTTATACTGCATAACTGATAAATGCTACTCTCTGGGCCCCATATATCAAGCTTCTTCCAATGAAACACTTAGCTTATACGCAAATTACTCCAAAGCATTACTTAGATAGCCCAAGAAAATAATAGCAACAACAACAATTAATTTTGAGGAGTATTTTATCAAGAGTTTATCATGTACCAGAAGCTGTGTCAAATGCTTTGTGCCCAATATCTCACTTAGTCCTAGTGAGCAACCCATGACACTATTTTGTTTCATGTTTTCTGTNATCTTGATTCCAGCTTGTGTTTCTTCCAGTCCAGCGTTTCTCATGATGTACTCTGCATAGAAGTTGAATAAGCAGGGTGACAATATACAGCCTTGACATACTCCTTTTCTTATTTGGAACCAGGCTGTTGTTCCATGTCCAGTTCTAACTGTTGCTTCCTGACTGCATACAGGTTTCTCAAGAGGCAGGTCAGGTGGTCTGGTATTCCCATCTTTCAGAATTTTCCACAGTTTATTGTGATCCACACAGTCAAAGGCTTTGGCATAGTCAATAAAGCAGAAATAGATGTTTTTCTGGAACTCTCTTGCCTTTTCCATGATCCAGCGGATGTTGGCATTTTGATCTCTGGTTCCTCTGCCTTTTCTAAAATCAGCTTTAACAGTGGGCACGTACCAACCTGGAGAGTTCATCTTTCAGTGTCCTATCATTTTGCCTTTTCATACCGTTCATGGGGGTACTCAAGGCAGGAATAATGAAGTGATTTGCCATTCCCTTCTCCAGTGGACCACACTCTGTCAAAAGGAGGTTACCCAGTATGAACTGCTGGAGGAGGACTGAGGACATGTCACAAGAGAGTAGCAAGAGACTACCTCTCAGAAATGTTTCAGAGTCAGAGGGCTCCAACAGGGTGTCCCCAGAGAACCAACAAAAGCACCTGTTTGAAAAATGGTCAGTATTTGCATATTGACTATGCAGAGAGGTTTTTGCATGCTAGACTAATTAAGTTTTTTTTTTTTTTAAGTACCTCAACTTCTAGCCCCTCTTCACCCCTAACCCAGCATCTAGCAGGCAGGTGCAAAAGGTGGATAGAGGAAGAAAGCAAAGGCAGACTTTGCCTCCCCCATTTCCACATCAAGTCTCCGGGAACACATGGAAGGAGAATCTTTTCATTAGACATGTGATTAAAATCTTGGTTTAGATTGGGCTGGAATTTTTAATAACTGAAATTGCTCTAATCCCCCACATCCAGAGAAACAAAAAACTGAGACACCATCAGGAGTTTGGAGTTTATGTAAAGGTTTGATTTGAAGGCAGTGGTAAGAAGAAATAAAGTGGTTTCCTACTGGCTTAACACCCAAAGTCAATTGTTTTTGTTGTTGTTCAGTCACTCAGTGGTGTCTGAAATGCTACCCTATGGACTGCAGGATGCCAGGCTTCCCTTATCCCTCATTCTCTTCCAGAGTTTGCTCAAACCCATGTCCATTGAATCCATTGATGCCATCCAACCATCTCATCCTCTGTCCTCCTCTTCTCCTCCTGCCTTCAACCTATCCCAGCATCAGCGTCTTTTCAAATGAATTGAGTCTTCCCATCAGGTGGCCCAAGTATTGGAGCTTCAGCTTCAACAATAGCGCTTCCAATGAATATTCAGGGTTGATTTCCTTTGGGATGGACTGGCTTGATCTCCATGCAATCCAGTCTTCTCTAGCACCACAGTTCAAAGGCATCAATTCTTGGTGCTCTATGGTCCAACTCTACATAACTACCCAAAGCCAGTACATCCAATATACTGATCGCATTTGCAGGCAGTGTTGGGAGGGGGGAAGAGTACCTCTCTAGTATCCTTTAAGAACCTGAATACTGCCCAAGAGATGTGCACTTGCTCAACAAAGACCAGTAGACACATAAAGAGAACATCAATCCATCTCTGAGAGGCTAGAGCAGCCATTAATGAATACGATTCTGTCCAGAGATTTATCTGTGCAATGGCATCTAAACTTCTCAAGGAGCATGAGTTCTATACTGTGCTTTGCTTTGTTTAATGTCAGACTTGAGTTAGGGTTTGACGAGTGAGTTTGGTTTTAAGTGAGGAAAGGAGGGAAAGTATTTCAGGAGGAAAGCATTAGGCAAAGAAAGAGCTATAGACTAAATGTTTGTGTTCCCCACAAAATTAATATGTTGAAACTTAATCCCAGTGTGAAGTGTGGAGGTGGGGCCTTTGGGAGGTGATTAGGCCATGAGGGTGGAGCTCTCAAGAATGGGGTTAGTACCCTTATAAAGTGACCCCAGAAATACTCCTTGCCCTTCCACCATGAGAAGATGTATATGAATCAGGAAGCAAGCTCTCCCCAGATGCCAAATCTGCCTTGACCTTGGACTCACCAGCCTCCAGAATGGTGGCAAATAAATTTTTGTTGTTTATAAGCCATCCAGTCTATTATATTCTACTTTAGCTGCTGGAACAGATTGACAAAAGGAAAACAAGAGCATAACAGGTGGAAACGAACAGGCCAACTGCAAGGAAAAGAGATCAGAGGTACTTGACTAGAGCAAAAGAGGAGTGTCCAGGAAACAGGAATAATAATGTTACCTAAGTGGGGCAGAGTCTTTAAAGATGGAAAAAAGAAGTTTGGGCTTATTGCAATGTATAATAAAGAACAATTAGACTTTCTGAGACTGAGAATTGAACCTAAAAGTGTGTTGTTCAGTCCATGAAAATGAGCAAAATTGGTCAGAAGAGAGGAGTTGGTGAGAAAAACTCAGAATTTGTTGCCAGGTTCCCATGTTGACCCTGCTGTTTTGAACAGAAGCTGGGACCTGTGATCTGGCAAGGAGGCTGCACTGTAGATTAACAAAACAGAGTA
This sequence comes from Neotragus pygmaeus, assembly GCA_006410875.1. Classification (NCBI taxonomy): domain Eukaryota; kingdom Metazoa; phylum Chordata; class Mammalia; order Artiodactyla; family Bovidae; genus Neotragus; species Neotragus pygmaeus. The sequence goes on from SJYV01008059.1 coordinate 2,136,970, forward strand.
CCTGAATTGAGGACATGCCAGATAATCTTTGCTTATTGTAAGTACAGGCATGTGGCAATGAGGAAGTGTGATTTCTTAACCCCTCCATCTTTGGTATAACATGGTGTAAGATGAGCTCTCCCCGATCCTTCTGAAACTGGTCACTCTATGGACAAGCAGGAAATTATTTAGCAACAGTTTTATCATTGTGAGATTTCATTCTTTCCCGAAGCTATGCTGTTAGTTAGACTTCTCTTTACAGCCATTCACTTGAAGCAACCAAAACTAAAACAAAATTATAGACTTCTATTTACAGCCATTCAGCTCAAGCAACCAAAACAAAAACCAAAATTATCCTGAATGTGGATAAACTAATTGGCTACCTTCCTGAGGCTAGATTTCTCAGAAAGTGATACGCTCCCTTCTTCATACTTATGGCACACTTGGGCATCATAGGTATCAGTCATGCTGATAGTATCAATACTTCTCAGTAGGGACAATACACTTTCTCTATGGGAAAATGTTTCATATGCACACTCTAACAGCTGTATAACTTTAGCTCTGTCTTGATTTCCTTACTCAGCTCTCACTACCATTAAATTCCCCCTATGCACTAGGACCTCATGAAGTTTGATCTTGAGTTTAACATAATTTTCTAAGTTTTGAAGCACCAGAAGAAAATACAAAAGATAGGACCAATTATCTTATCAGTCAAAATTCAAAACATGATAAACCAAAAAAAAAAAAAAAAAACCCAACCTGGAAAACAATACAATGGACAAAATAATATTCATAGTAACTAAGCAAAGCGTTAATACCTACATTAAAATGCACTTGTGAAACCCTGGTAAGAACACTATTAAGGCTCCCAGGACACAAATAAATATATAATATAATCAAAGAGTTTGCATTCCAAAATGGAAATTATAATTAGTAGACACAAATATGGGGAAATGTTCAACTCACCTAATATTGATAGAAATAAGCATTGAAATAACAACAAAGCACCATTTTATGGGCTTTCCAGGTGGCACTAGTGGTAAAGAACCTGCCTGCCAAGGCAGGAGACTTAAGAGACACAGGTTCCATCTCTGGGTCAGGAAGATCCCCTGGAGGAGGGCATGGCAACTCACTCCAGTATTTTTGCCTGGAGAATCCCATGGACGGAAGACACTGGTGGGCTACAGTCCAGAGTCACAAAGAGTTGAACACAACTGAAGCGACTTAGCACACAGCACCACTTTATATCAACTGGATTTCAAATTAGAATATCCAGATGAGGCAGTGTACTTGCATAAAATAAAATGATATAATTTTTAGGGTTAACGTAATAAAGAACTATTAAAATGGCAATGTCCTTTGATTCAGAAATCTTATTTCTGTGGATTTATTCTAGGAAAATAATGCAAAACTTTTTCCTAAACTTGCACAAAATTTAGCATTATCACAACGCTAAAGCAAAACAACACAACTCTGGGCTGTCTGCCTTACCGTTTGGAAATGGCAAACAAACAATGTTCCACCTAATTACAAGAATAAAAGAATCCTTTTTTTTTTTTTTAAAGGAGAATAGATTGATTTGGGAGTAAAGAAATGTAAGTGGATTTTTTTTCTTTTATTTAAAGTTCCATTGATGTTACTGTAATCATGTTTGTATAGTTAATTTCTTTCTTAATCAGTGTGCTACTCTGATACCTATAATAAAGAACTTTCCTTTCTTCTTTCTTCTCTTTTTGTCCTTTTCTGTACCACTGGCAATTCAAATAAACCATTAAGTAATCCTCAGTTTACATTATAAATTCCCCATAGAAAGACATTTCAAAACATGCTATTTATTAATTTGTCCTTGGATTTCAACTTCCCAAATCAGCCAACTCAGAGTTTCTATTCCAAATAAGACTCTTTATTTTTTAATTATCTGTCAAATTATTTCATCTTGCTCCAGGATATTATCACCCTGAAGTAGCCTGTCTGTATTTTACTTCTGAATATGAAGAGAAAGTCATCTTGAAAAGGAAAGATATTTTCCTGAATCACTAACACTTTACTTGGACAATCAAAAACCACTTTTTAGAGTGTAATTGACACTCTGACCTAAGAACTAAGCCCAAAGAACAGGACACAGAGTAAGAAGCTTTTAAATTGGTCTGGTAATATATGCGGCTGCTTTAAAAGGTGTTGGTTTTAAACCAAAGTGGATCAAAAGCACTAAATAATGGTTTGTTTTGTAAATAATGGTCTAAAATTAGCTTAGAATTCCTCCAGGAAACTGCATCATTTAAAACTAAATTTTTATCTCAATGCAATGTATTCAACCAGTCAGGAGAGGTAATATCCTTGGGAGACTCAGCAGCATTAAACAAAAATATCATTACAAGTCTCTTTAAATACTTAATATCAAAAAGGAGTACTAAAACTGAGGCTTTTATATGAGAACACAAAACATTTTTAATTAGATTTTGAAGTAGACTGTGCATGGGTGCTAAGTCTATTCTGCTAAGTACTGTCCAACCCTTTGTGACCCTCTTGACCACAGCTTGCCAGACTCCTCAGTCCATGGGATTCTCCAGGAAAGAATGCTCTCTTCCAGGGATCTTCCCCAACCAGGGATCAAACTCTAATAGAGTATGTTAGGGAAAGAGATGTCTGGTGGGGGGAAGCGGGAGTAAAGAAATAAGAAAATAAAAAGTAAAAAGAAACTCAGATCCTTAGGAATCAGTCCTGTTTATGAAAAGAAGGAATGGGACAAATTAAGAAGGTAAGTTTTCAGTGGGGACACTAGATGAGGCCTGGGGAACTGTACAGGTGTTAGACTTGCTTTCCTCAGTTCAATTCAGTCTCAGTCGTGTCCAACTCTTTGCGACCACGTGAATTGCAGCACACCAGGCCTCCCTGTCCATCACCAACTCCCAGAGTTCACTCAAATTCACATCCATCGAGTCAGTGATGCTATCCAGCCATCTCATCCTCTATAGTCCCCTTTTCCTCCTGCCCCCAATCCCTCCCAGCATCAGTNGAATACTGAAGTGGTTTGCATTCCCTTCTCCAGTGGACCACATTCTGTCAGACCTTTCCACCATGACCCGCCTGTCTTGGGTGGCCCCACAGGGCATGGCTTATTTTCACTGAGTTAGACAAGGCTGTGGTCCTGGTGTGATTAGATTGACTAGTTTTCTGTGATTATGGTTTGTGTGTCTGCCCTCTGATGCCCTCTGACAACACCTACTGTCTTACTTGGGTTTCTCTTACCTTGGACGTGGGGTATCTCTTCACCGCAGCCCCTCCCGACATTGAACATGGAGTAGCTCCTCTTGACAGTTTCAAGGCATGCTGGGAGAAAAAAGGTGCACTAGAAATATGTTCTGTTTGCTTGAAGAGAACTTTATTTTAGGATATCGCAACATAAGACTCTTTAGGGAAAAAAGAGTGGCACCTGCCATTTTCCAGAGGAAGAACTCAAGTCCTATTGTGGAAAAGCAAACTCTTCCTCCTGCCATGAGCCTCCTGCCGTGTCACAGGACCTCTAGTGAGGACGGAGGTTTGCACACCCGCAGATTACTCCCAGTGCTTGTCTAGCGCCCCTGTGCCAAATATCTACTTATCTTTGGTTTATAATGGAATCAGAACCCTGAATCAGGACAATTCACACAGTTTTGCTGAACCACATATAAAATCAGAAAGGAAGGGCCAGCCAGATCAAAGGTCTGAGTTTTCACTCTTCAGGTCATTTACCCTTCAACTCTAACCCCCAAATCTCCAAGCTTACAAAAACCAGCATGAACCAGAATATAAAAGTGTTCTATGAAATTTAAACTGAAAGAAAAAAAAAGTTAGGTGTTTGTTGTGTTTTATTTTCTAAACTTAGCTGAGCCTTCCTGGAAAGATTACGGAACCACGGAGGAAAATGGGCCAGCAGGTCATATCCCATTATTTCATGCAAAGCTGTAGTGAAGGCC
>SJYV01008059.1:2143000-2185039 GCA_006410875.1 Neotragus pygmaeus
CCCAGGGCTGATCTCCTTCAGAATGGACTGGTTGGATCTCCTTGCAGTCCAAGGGACTCTCAAGAGTCTTCTCCAGCACCACAGTTCAAAAGCATCAATTCTTCGGCACTCAGCCTTCTTCACAGTCCAACTCTCACATCCATACATGACCACAGGAGAAACCATAGCCTTGACTAGACGGACCTTAGTCGGCAAAGTAATGTCTCTGCTCTTGAATATGCTATCTAGGTTGGTCATAACTTTTCTTCCAAGGACTAAGCGTCTTCTAATTTCATGGCTGCAGTCACCATCTGCAGTGATTTTGGAGCCCAAAAATGTAAAGTCTGACACTGTTTCCACTGTTTCCCCATCTATTTCCCATGAAGTGATGGGACCGGATGCCATGATCTTTGTTTTCTGAATGTTGAGCTTTAAGCCAACTTTTTCACTTTCCTCTTAGGCTACAGTCCATATATATATATACACATATATATATAGTGGATTGGATTCTGCCCCCAGGCTGTAAACAGCCTACCCCTTAGTTTAGACAATTGCAAAACAGACCATGGTAACAGCCAGTGTAGTAAAGGACTAGAAATGCCTCTCATGGGAACAAATCAGAAGCAATTCCTTATAGGGCTCACATTTAGTTCTACACTGGTGTGTGTGGCAGAGAAGCAGGCTTCAAAAGGCAGTTGGGAGTAAGGAAGCTTTGAATATGCTGAAGAGGAAAGAAGGGCATCTCAAATAATTGTCTGGGCATGGCACTTCGGCAAATTTCTAAATTTTACAAAAGCTGTTCTCTGAGACAGGAAGCACTATATGTTGAGGAATTTCCCCCAAGATACAGTAAACACAGAGCCTGATACCATAGTTATTCCATAATTGATCTCTGAAGGAAGATTCTCCTGAGTTTCTGTTTGGTCATCGTGGTCTCCAAGCAATTGGCACAGACTGACTGATACCTGGTAAGGCTGAGATTCACGGGACTTTCTCTTTGCATCATGTGTTTCCACTATCTCTCCTTCCTTCAAATACCCCTGAAAGTTTGGTCAGGAACACACCAAGGTAAGGGTTCTGGGAAGATCACCTTGCTTGTAATAATTACTCAAGAGGCAAAAGATGTGACTATTTTTAACATTTTTTGCTTGATAACTGTATTTATATGTAATCTATTCAGGTTTTAGACTCCTTAAAAAGTGGGGCTTTTGAATGACTGTAGGTTGGATTAATTCAATTTCTGTATTCCTGAGAAGGTGTATCAATCAGGAGGATACTGTATCAGTCAAGATTCTCCATCTACACTACATGTCTATTGCTAGGGAATTCTATTAATCACAGTAAATCAGGGACCCTATCCACTGGATGTTCCACCTCGAGCCAAAATTTCCACAAGTGCTGGGACAGAAGGACTAAGCAAAATGCTCACTGGCTCATAAATTTTCCGCCAGGAAGTAACACATTGTTTCAACTCACATTCCATTGGTCAATGTGAGTCAAATATTAGGACTAATTTCAAAGATAGCAGAAAAGTGAAATCCAGCATGTGTGATGAAAGTGCAAAGCAGAAAATCTTGAGTTCACCATGCTGATGATTCTCACAGAAAATGGTATTATTCCAAAAGAAGAAGCCAGAGCTGCCAATGGCAAAGTTTCTATCCAGAGTCTGAGTGTAACCCTTCTGAGATTAAGCAGAATAAGTCGGTAAGAGCTATAATTTCTTTGCACTTAAATTTATATAAAGGAAAGAATTTAGTTCTTGGGCTTTCAATGTGGGGGATTTTTTATATTTCTGACACTATATTACTTGAAGGATTTTATGTTGTAATCTGGGCTCACTGCCTGATTTCTGATATACTGTATCAACTAGCAACTGAGCATAAACTGAAATGAGAAATAGAATAGGGACTTATTTTCAGCCAAGAATGCACCTAAGATAATTAAAGATAAAGTTAGTTTAAGATAAAACCTAAGATAGTTTAATTCATCATCCTCCTCTGTACCATTCTAGAACTTTCTGGTAACAAAAGATACAGCTCCCACCTGCGGTCACAGGAGGATACTCAGAGGAGTTGGGGTTGGTATGAAGAGTGTGGTTTCAAGAACTAAGGAGGAGAAATTGACCATCTTCTCTGCCAAGGGAAATCATCACACTGGGCATGGAAACTTTAAGAATTAATAAAGAAGAAAAAGCCAGGGATTCTCAGGGAAGGTCATTACCCCCTTGGATGAGCAGTCCTAAGTCAAGGCTTAGAGAAACAATATTAGGATACCTAATTGTTGCCATGGATCCATACTGCAATCCCCAGTTGAGTGTTACTCATAAGAAAGCTGATTTTTTTTAATTTATTCATTTATTTTAATCAGAGGCTAAATACGTAACAATATTATGGGGGTTTTGCCATACATCAACATGAATCAGCCACGGGTGCACATGTGTCCCCCCATCCTGAACCCCCACATCCCCTCTCCCACCTTCCTCCACACCCTATCCCTCTGGGTTGTTCCAGAGCACCGGCTTTCACTGCCCTGCTTCATGCATCAAACTTGTACTGGTCATCTATTTTACATATAGTAATATACATGTTTCAATACTACTCTCTCAAATCACCCCACCCTCACCTTGTCCCACATAGTCCAAAAGTCTGTTCTTTACATCTGTGTCTCTTCTGCTGTCTTGCATACAGGGTTGTCGTTTTAAAACTCTCCATCTAACTACTGCATCTACTTCTCAAACAGTTTGAAAGTTGGAAGAGAAAAAGGTGTGACTAAAACCAGAACAGACACACTTAGAAAAGCTTCAAGCAGAACACGTCTTTCAAATATAATCTTAGAGCCTGAAAATATTAGACAAATAAAATTGAAATCATTTTAGTGAAAGAAGAAAAAGGGAAGTTAGGAAGTCCATGCATTCAGCATGCCCCTCATCTCTTATGGAGCCTCTGAGCACTTTTAAGAACACAGCTTGAAAATCACTGCCTTAAACAATTAGAATCACCAGTCATTTGATGCATATGGTGATAGCCAGAAACGGGCAACTCACTCCAGTATTCTTGCCTGGGAAAACCCATGGACAGAGGAGCCTGGCGGGCTATAGGCCATGATGTCACAAGAGTCGGACATGACAACAACTAAATGACAATAGATTGACCAAGGACCTATGAGCGGTCCTGGCTCAAAACCCTGAGCACAGCTGATCAGATGATTTGTTCAGGGAGTCCGAGAAGACCACACACACAAAAATAAGGCTGTTAATGTAGGTGACCCTGAAAGGGTACTAAGAAGGGACATGAACTTGAAAAGAACCATAAAGCATAAGGAAAATGAAGAGGCAAAAGCTGTTAAGAGGGAAAACCTAATCCAGCAATTAAGTCAAAAGGAAGCAAAATATGCAGAATGTGAGTCCCATTAGGGACTCCCTGGGGTTCAGTGGTTAAAACTTCATGCTTCCACTGCAGAGGGCTTGGATTCCATGTCTGCTTGGAGAGTGGTTAAAACTTCATGCTTCCACTGCAGAGGGCTTGGATTCCATGTCTGCTTGGAGAACTAAGATCCCACATGCCTCTGGGCACAGTAAAAAAAAAAAAAAAAAGTGAGCCCCATTAATAGTGAACCTGCTGCTGCTGCTAAGTCGCTTCAGTCGTGTCCGTCTCTGTGTGACCCCATAGACGGCAGCCCACCAGTCTCCCCTNATGCAACCTTTCTTGGAAGCTGGGGACACATGAAGCTCAAACTGGAATTGAAAACACTTCCTTCCCAGGAATCTTGTCTGTATTTGTTTGGAGGCTGGAAAATGCTATTAGTTATCTAATTAATTAATTAGATTTATGTAGACAGCACCTTAACACTGAAACACTAAAGGTCTAATGATAGAATTTTTCTATAAGGAACACTGAATGCTTCTTGGTCAATAAGCATTAAAACAGCTAAGTAGAAGGAGGGGTCTGGAGGGAAAGGAGAAGAAAAGTGAGACCTGAGTTTCAAGAAGACCCGAGGGACTCAGCGGGAGACCCACCCTCATCTCTGGGCTCTCAGGACCCCACAGGTCCATTGCATATTCCACCCTGGGTCTTTCCTGTGCTGAGAGTGAGACCAAGTCTTGGGTCTTCTGCTCTTTCCTCCAAAGTGCTCCCTCCCAGGACTCTTACGAACTACGGGGTTTGACTATTAACCCTCTGTGGACCTTCCCCAAGCCTGAACTTCTCTCCTGGACACCTGGCTGTCATAGGATCATCTCAGACTCATCATCCTCCTTCTTCCTCCTGCCCGTGCTCCGGCTCTGTTTCTGCTCTCTGATTTCCCTTGCTCTCAGAAAAGCCACCTCATCTTAAAGGCTCCAGGGCTTACCGCTTGTCCTCCTCCGTGGCTGTGTCTTCCTCCTCTGGATGGAATTAGTCACTGGAGGCCAGTGTTTCAGACTAATTCCATGCTTACTTTCCGCTGTCTCTGTGGCCTGGCCCTGGCCATCTGCATGGCTCTTGGGTAACTGAACAGCTCCAACCACAGCCCTCTCCAGGCTGGACTTCCTCCCCCTGCTTTCCCTAAGACACTCCTTTCGTCGCATCGTTGTTCTTGAGAGTCCAGTATTGTGTTCAGGGTCCGAGTGTGTTTCCTCCACTTCCCTTTCTCATTCGTTTTCTCTGATTCCCCACCACAAAGTACCCACTGCAGTTAGGACGCTGCTACTGCTCTCCAGACACACCTCCTGTGTCCCTGCTTTGGCTTTTACTCGGCCACTGATCTCCCCTCCAGTGCCCCATGTCCAGCCCAATCTGCCCATTCTTTGGCTTTGAGGTCTTCCTGGAGACCCTCAGGCACACCAGCTCCCAGGGAGTCCTCTGCTGTCAGCTTCTGTAGCCCAGGTTCTTCGTCACCAATTTTTGACAATTGAGTGATCACAAGTGTGGAAACCTTGGCTCTCCAGGGGGACCGTGCTCCCCAGGGGGGTGGTGTGCTTCCCAGGGGGACGGTGTGCTCCCCAGGGGACGGTGTGCTCCCCAGGGGGATGGTGTGCTCCCCAGGGGACAGTGTGCTCCCCAGGGGGATGGTGTGCTCCCCAGGGGGACCATGCTCCCCAGGGGCATGGTGTGCTCCCCAGGGGACAGTGTGCTCCCCAGGGGGATGGTGTGCTCCCCAGGGGGACGGTGCTACCTCTGTTGTCCCTGAAGGGCATGTGCACAGAGGAGCAGGAGCTTTGATGGGGGTGTGCATGCTGGGGTGCAGGCTTATGTGCGGACCAGCAGAGAGGGACTGGGCTGTGGGACCGGGTGTGGGCAGAGTGCTCCACTCAGAAATCCAGTCTCATCAAGTCCCAGACGACTGCCTGGGCAGGTGGGCTGCTTTGGCCAGGACCTCTGCAAGTGGCACAGGAGAGTGACCTTTTGGGGCACCTCTAGGGCATCTGCTCCTTGGGGCTGTTCTAGGACTTTCCTGAGGAAGCCCCTATTCCTAGGAAGTGACTAGAATGGAGCTGCACAGGTCACGTGAGATCCTGTCTGAGGCATTAAAATGCTCCCAGAGCTAAGAAGAAGTGGAGTTCGGACACAGACAGCAACGTGCATGAACTCTGAGGACATTCTGATGGTAAAATACACCAGCCACAGGAGGGTGAGTACTGCCTGATCCCACTTACAGGCGATGCTGAGAGCTGTGAGATTCATGCAGGCAGTGAGTAGAATGGCTGTTGCCAGCGGCTGTATTGGGGGGCAAGAAGTTAGTGTTGATGGGACGGAATTCAGTTTGGGAGGATAAAAAAGTTCTGTGCATGGATGGTGGTGCAGGTTGCACGACAGTGTGAATTTATCAGTACTTAATGCTACTGACAGAGAAGGCAATGGCACCCCACTCCAGTTCTCTTGCCTGGAAAATCCCGTGGACCAAGGAGCCTGGTAGGCTGCAGTCCATGGGGTCGCTGAGAGTTGGACACGACTCAGTGACTTCACTTTCACGCATTCGAGAAGGAAATGGCAACCCGCTCCAGTGTTCTTGCCTGGAGAATCCCAGGGATGGCGGAGCCTGGTGGGCTGCCGTCTATGGGGTCGCACAGAGTCGGACACGACTGAAGCAACTTAGCAGCAGCAGCAGCAGCAATGCCACTGAACTGTGCACTTATAAAAGGAAAATTTTATGTTATATATATTTTACAACAATTAAAAGATTCCCTGAGCTGCCTCTGTAGCTGTGTCCAGCCAGGCAGAGTGGGGAGCTGAGGATTGGTCTTTTGTGTGTGTGTGTGTGTGTGTGTGTGTGTGTGTGTGTGTGTGGCAGGTACTATGGAGGAACAGAGTTTGGGAGGTCTGCTCTATACATAGATCATTTCTGAGACTCTGTCCTACAAAAGAAGAAATAAACCAAGTCGGCCATGGTTTCAATGTGGTGACCTTTGCATTCTGCTGAACTGGGGAACCTGCTACCAAATTAGCATAACGATGTGTCATGTTACATCCATTTCAGCATTTCCTAACGCACTGAGCAAATTCCTGACAAAGTCCAAAGTCTTATCATTAACCAAAGAACAAAAGTAACAGTGGGTGGCGGCTGCTGGCTCAGGACTCATGAGGAACCTCAGCGCCCCTGGCCTCCTGGAGGGCATGTGCCTTGGGGGCCCCAGTAGTTGGGATAAGTTTCTGAATGAGGAGTAGGGAAGAAGCTGTGACCTGGATCCTGACAAAATGTCTGGTGTCTCAATGGTATCAAAGTGGGACTGCCCCAGATTTTGGTGCGTTTCCCAGAATCACAGGATGCAGAGCATCAAAGCCAGAGATGGGGAGGCTGCTGATCCCCCTCAGTGCCCAGGAAGGGGGCTGAGGCAGGTGTCCTTGCTGCCCAGAACCCTGGTCCCTGGTGCCCTTGGGAGCAGACCAGGGCTTCCTTCAAGTTTCTCGCTGCACAGCCTTAAGTGGCTACCCTTTTTGTGAGTGGGTATGGGGCGTTTGTCACACTCCAGGGTTCGTGTGTCCTCTTGTGTCCTGCCAACTTTCACCTTCCTCCTCACTTCCTGAAGCCAGGAGTGCAAGTCCAGGATCTGTATCCTGGGAGGGAGCAGAGGGGAAATGGGTGTTTGTGTCTCGTGTCTCACTGGGTTAGGCAGCTGGCGGCTTCTGATTCCAGCCTCTGCTTTCTTTTACTCTTTTTATTTTTGATCTTAAATACACAGGCATGTGAAGCTTCCCTGGTGGCTCAGTGGTAAAGAATCCACCTGCAGTGCAGGAGACCTGGGTTCAGTCTCTGGATTGGGAAGATCCCCTGGCAGAGGGCATGGCAAACCACTCTGGTATTCTTGCCTGGAGAATCCCATGGACAGAGGAGCATAGTGGGCTACAGTGCATGGGGTTGCAGAGTCAGATACGACTGAAGCGACTTAGCACACATGCATATAGTTGAATCAATCAAATGATCCGAAAAGGCTTGTAAGAAGTAGGCACCCTCTGCTCTACAGCTCAATCCCACTTCCCAGGAACACCCACTTCTTTTTGTTCTGATATTTACCTCCTGACTTTTCAGTGTTTGTTCTGCTCTTTCTTGATTTGTCAGTTTCGGATGTTATCTTCTGACTTCCCTGTTTGCTAAAGTAGAGTTTGTCCTCTCACTCCGCTTCTCATCGGTGGAGGCAGCCAGCTTCCGGTGGGGAGATTCTAGAGTCTGCATCTCTAGATGCTGGCGTCTGGAGAGGTCTTTCAGGTTCTCCAGGAAAGGATATCTCCTCAGGTGCCTGGTGATTTGGGCTTGGCTGCTAGGGGTCTGGGAAACCGGCAGGAAGGGCGCTTGAAATTTCACCACCAAGTCATGAATTCTCCTAATTACATCCGTGTTGCCTGCCTTTCCTCTGCTGTCTCAAGTCTGGGGTCTTTTGGGGTCCCTTTGTGCAAGAAGAAATGTGTCTCCAGTGAGGACAGAGGCCAGGTGGGGTACACAGGGCCCTGGGAGGGTCTATCTGTTCCCTGCACAGACCCAAGCCTCTCCCCTCCTCCCTCCCTTCCCGAGTCTCTGCTTCTCCAGTACTTGATGCTGCTGGTGCACGGGTCTTTCTGGGGCTCTGAAGGCAAACTCACTTGTTTTTCCTGGTGGCCCCTAGCCGGCAGGTGGGGTTTGCTGCTTCTACTCCGCGGGGTTGGCTATCCACACCCCATGTGCTTGTTTATCTCTCTAGAATGTGTTAACATCCCTGACCCCTTCCCATTTCCGTCACTCTTTGCTCTGTCCTTGTGGGTTTACACTGTGCTCATCCCTCTGCTGTCCCTGGATCGGAGGCGCGATGGTGTCTTCATGTCAAGAAACCCTGTCTTCCTGGCTGACCACCGCTCAGCCCTTATGGAGAACTGTGTGTGTGTGAGCTAAGTCGCTTGAGTCATGTCTGATTCTTCATGACCCTATGGACTGTAGCCCGCCAGGCTCCTCTGTCCATGGGATTCCTCAGGCAAGAATACTGGAGTGGGTTGCCATTCCCTCCTCCAGGGGATCTTCCCGACCCAGGGGTTGAACCAGGGTCTCTTATGTCTTTTGCATTGGCAGGCAAGTCTTTCACCACTAGCACCACCTGTTTTTTCTTTCTCCTCTTCTTAGGCTCACTCTGTTTTACTTGCTGTCTCACTGTCTTGCTTTTTCTCTTTCTCTTGTTTTAGTCTGTAAAAAGAAATGCCTCATGATGTAGTTTTCAGATTTCTAAATGCACAGCCACTCAGGACCCAGGAAGCCCTGTCCTTGGGATGTGCAGGCTTCTTGGATGCAGGGAGGTGGCCCCAAAGCCAGGAGCTCCAACAACAACACGCTCACTTCAATGCAGCAACCCCGGCTCAGAGCCATTCCTGGTGTGGGTGCAAGGTGCGTGGCCTCTCCCTGTGTGGAATTTTGTGAGTCCTGGGGGGCTTCCAGGGCCATCCAGGATGCCATGCATGTCACCTGATAATGGAACCTTGATGCCTTTTGTGTCTACCTGGCTATGAAGGTGTCTCCCACGATTGTCCTAGTCTCCAGGCAGGGTGCTTCTCCTATGGGCTGCAGGGCTTCACAGGTGGCCCTAGTAGTAAAGAACCACCTACCAATGCAGGAGATGAAAGAGACGTGGGTTCAGTCCCTGGGTCTGGAAGATCTGTTGGAGAAGGGCATGGCAGCCAACTTCAGTATTTTTGCCTAGAGAATCCCATGGACAGAGGAGCCTGGGTGGCTATGGTCCAAAGGGTCTCAAAGAGTTGAACATGACTAAAGCAACTTAGCACTCATGCCCATGATGCAAATTGGGGTGCAGACACCCTGCTGGAGACTGCTTACCCCAGGGACACCTGCTGGCATCTCTAAGCAGAGCAACCTGGCAGTAAAGACTATTTCTGAGAATGAAGTAGCACAAATGCATAGGTGTTTACCTACCCTGCCAGAGTCCATCGACTGGAATCCCGCTTTCTTTCTGGGGCCTACCAGTTTATTATCATCTTCACTTCCTTCTCCTGAATCTGGAAAATTAGGATTGTCTGGTGTTTCTGTAACTGATCTGGATTGGTATCTGGTATTTGCCCTGGGTCAGTTCTGATTTAATAAATCGGTGTTGGTTGCAGGGAGAGGGAGTGCCTGGTGGGGTCGGAAGGCTGGAAGTCGTATTCTCAGAACAGATCACTTATGCAGTTCATCATTTTCTGTGTGATGAGTAATTCTCAAATCAGCTGAGATTCTCCCACTGTTCTCACTCTGGCTAAGAGGTAGTACTATCTTTGCTATTCTTAGATTGTCTAGTCTTTTACTATGGGGCTTAAAAAAATTCAAAATAAGCCAAAAACAAAGGAAGAATGTCTCTCTCTCTTTTTTTTNCTTCCAAAGAAATCCCAGGGCTGATCTCCTTTAGAATGGACTGGTTGGATCTCCTTGCAGTCCAAGGGACTCTCAAGAGTCTTCTCCAACACCACAGTTCAAAGTATCAATTCTTCCATGCTCAGCTTTCTTCATAGTCCAACTCTCACATCCATATATGACCACTGGAAAAACCACAGCCTTGACTAGATGGATCTTTGTTGCCAAAGTAATGTCTCTGCTTTTCAGTATGCTATCTAGGTTGGTCATAACTTCCCTTCCAAGAAGTAAGCATCTTTTAATTTCATGGCTGCAATCACCATCTGCAGTGATTTTGGAGCCCAAAAAATAAAGTCTGACACTTTTTTCACTGTTTGCCCATCTATTTCCCGTGAAGTGATGGGACCAGATGCCATGATCTTAGTTTTCTGAATATTGAGCTTTCAGCCAACTTTTACACCCTCCTCTTTTACTTTCATCAAGAGGCTTTTTCGTTCCTCTTCACTTTCTGCTATAAGGGTGGTGTCATCTGCATATCTGAGGTTATTGATATTTCTCCTGGCAATCTTGATTCCAGCTTGTGCTTCTTCCAGTCCAGTGTTTCTCACGATGTACTCTGTGGGTCCTCTGTACTCCTTTGCACTGACCATTCAAACAGGGCTGCTTTTATCTTATACAAAACACTGTGGTAGGAGACCTCTTTCCCTGGCTTCATGTTTTCATGGAGAGGGACTATTGCAGGAGCAACTATCCTGGCTTCTTGCCCACCCCCTTACTCACACCTCCCCAGGCAAGGAGAAACGACTTACCTAATTGGTAAACAGTAAATAGAAATGGGCTTAGTGGGCAGACTCTGAGTAAATGCAACTGGGAATGACATATGAGTGAACCCATTAGCCTCTCAGCTGTGTTCTCTAGACTCAGCTCTGCAATAATCAACCTAAGAGGATCTTTTGAAACCATGCGCCAATCTCTCAACTGGTTCTAAAATTTGGGCAGGACAAAGAAAGGTGTTTTAACTTTCTATTGTAGACTCGTTACTCAGAAGCAGACTTTGAGACAGAGGTCAGCATGCAGAAAGGTGGCTGGGGAATGAGGAAGAGAAGCGGGAAAACTGGAGATGAAGTTAGGCTATGATGTCTCTCGGGGCTGCCATATTTAGTAAATGAATGTGCAGGATGCACAGTTAAACTCAAATTTCAGAGAAATAGCAAAAAGAATTTTAGCAGCAATATGTTCCATGCAATATGTGGGACACACTGATTTTTAAAAATTATTTGTTTATCTAAAATTCAGATTTACCTAGACATGCTGTATTTATTTTATCTGGCAACCCTACAGCCTCAACCAGCTGACAGGAGGCCCTGGAGCTGGGAGAGCCCTTCCAGTCTGTCCTGGGTAGGACGAGTGCTGGGATGTTACAGCTGCACTCAAGCTAGTCAGCGGACACAGAGGCTCCTGAGGAGAGGAGCTTGAACAAAGTGGTTCTCTTCAGTCACAAGCAATTCCTGGAAAATGACTGGCAGCTGGAGAGCATCAGCCAACTATGATCCCAACAGCTCGGGGTGGTGGGAGGATGTCCTTCAGTCCTGGAAGGGGTAGTCTAGGTGATGCAATACAGCTTCCACATCCTATGTTTCTTCCCCACAAAAACCCTCTAACAATGAAACATTATTTATTTAGTCCCTTCTGTGTTTTCAGTAATGTGCTAAGTACCATAGACACTTAACCCATTGAAAACTGTCCCCTGATGAAAAGAGAGAAGTCAATCTAAATGTTTGATGAATGAGTTCTCAATTTTTTTATATTGAGATTCTCCTGCTTTTTTCCTTGGTCTTTCCAAATGGGTGGACCCTGTCACAGTTTTCCTTTCAAAAGAATTTTTGAAGACACATTTAATTCTATTCCCTTCTTAGATGGTAAAGAATCTGCCTGCGATGCAGAAGACCCAGGTTCTATCACTGGATTGGGAAGATCCCCTGGAGAAGGGAATGGCTACCCACTCCAGTATTCTTGCCTGGAGAATTTCATGGACGGAGGAGCCTGATGGGCTACAGTCCATGGGCTCTCAAAGATTCGGTCACAACTGAGAGACTAACATACTCAAATAAAAATTTACAATAAGATAAGGAAAAAAGATACTTCCTTAATTTGGAAAGTAGTTTCTACCAAAAACCTAAAACATCTTGTTCTCCTTTATTTATTTAACTCTTTATTATAAAAGTTTTCAAACATATACAAATATAGGGAAAACAGATTAATGAGCTCCATGTATCTATCACTCATCTTCAACAATTACTAACATTTTGCTAATTTTCCAATGTCATTCTGAAAAAAAATTAAACCACATCTTCATAAAAGTCAGGAACAATATATAATGATACCTATGGTCAATAATTTTGTTCTGGTGTTACTAGTCAACACAAAAAGGGCAGAAAAAAATAAATATGAATATTGGCATGGTAGACAGATACCAGAAAAATTCAAGGCAATCACATAATATCTATATGGACTAATTAAATATTTCTAGAGACACAGAAACAAGATTAACATATAAGAATCTATAGCTTTTCTGTAATACGAATTTGAAAATGTAATAGAGAAGAAAGCCAAATTCAGTTTCAATGAATCTCTGAATTAATTAGGAAAAACTTAAAATTATAAAATTTATTGAAGATAATCATATAATTTTAATGAAAGCCATAAAAGATATTCCTGATTAAAAGGTTTAATATTATCCAGATATTAATGCTCCCCAAGTTAAATTAAAAATGTGATGCAATTTTGGGGTATTTTATAGAACTGGGCTTCCCAGGTGGCTCAGAATCTGCCTGTTAATGCCAGAGCCACGGGAGATGCAGTTTCGGTCCCTGGGTCAGAAAGATGCACTGGAGGAGGAAATGGTAACCCACTCCAGTATTCTAGCTGTGATAATCCATGGACAGAGGAGCCTGGGGTTGCAAAGAGTCACACATGATTGAGCACACATTTTATAGAATTGGCATGCTAGTTTTAAAGTTTATGAGATGAGCCAAAAAAGTCAAGCGTTTTTTTAGAACAAGAAACAGGACTAACTTCAGCAGGTATCAAAATGTATATTATAAAGTCACAGTAACTGAAATAACATGGTACTGTGAAAAACAGTCAATGATCTTGGTATGTGATAAATGAGGCATTTAAAAATCAGAAAGGTACTGACATATTATTTAAAAACTGGTGTTAGGACACAGAGCCTTTCTCACACCACACATAAAAAAACATAAATTCCACATGTATTTAAGATGTAAATTTTTTAAAGGATAAAAGAAAATATGGGAAAATATATTTATACCTTGGGGAGAGAAAGCAATCTTTTTTTTTGGCCACAAGGCTTGTGGGACCTTAGTTCCCTGACCAGCAATTGAACCCTGGCCAGAGTCAGAACTACTGGATTACCAGGGAATTGCCCAAGAGAAAGCTATCTTGACAAAACATAAAACTCAACATACATTATGTTTATGGCAGAAGACATATAAACAAAGTTGAAAAGCAAGTGAATTATGACAAAATACATTTGCAACTGATATAATAAAATTTTATACTTTATTTTACTTTAAATATATATGTATCTCAGTTTGATTTATCTAAATACAGACAAATATTTTAAATACATATATATTCATACAAAGAATCTATCGATCAGTAAAAAAAACAACCCAAGAGTTAACATCTATCCCTAAGGGGTTTTTCCTATAGACTCGCATGCTCACATTGTTGGAAATGCCTCATGGAGTTAACTAGGTGGTTCTGCTTCATTCACAGAACTATTTGTTAGATCTCTGGAAAGAACTATAAGAACCATTAAAAGTATGAGAGACCTAGTAGTTCATTTGTCTACCTTAGGTATTAGCATAGCCCACAGTCTGTAATATTCTTGGGTGTAATAGCTTTGAAGTGTTTATGATTTGAACTCATTAAATGTAAAGGGTGTCTGAAATTGAAAACCTAGGCAAATCCATCTACACTGACCCTACAAATCACCCTAAAGTAAATTACTTGAAGAATTAGGTCCCAAATATCCTAGGTGGGGAAATGTTTGATATTATCAGTGTGTGCATATTCAAGTGGAGATAAAAGAAGTCCAACTAAAAGAATTATAGGCTGACTGACAGGACAACTGTGGATTAAGCATAGATTATTTTAAAAAGACATATCTTCTTAAAATTGCTTCCCAAGTTTCTTTTTAAATTATCAACCCTTTTGAAGACACTAAAACTAAAAGTTAAAAATGATCAATTACAGATTATTTATTGGAGAATGATTACATGGTGTTCAACATCCAAAGAACTTGGTCCTACATACAAATATTTGTGAGCTATTACACTTTCTGTTTTAAGTTAAACTAATGAAAGTATGTATGTGCATTATTTATTTATTATTCTTTGAGGCTCACAGACAGTTTTCCATTAATTACATCTTCATAAAAGGTAAAGGTCTTTTCCAAGTTCACACCATTCAGGAATATGGAAATGACACTAAAACTTCATGCTACTCTTGGAATTCTGTACTCAATCCTAGGATCAGCGCCAGGCATCATTTAGAGATTGAAATAAAGCAAAACTTTGGGGGTGGGAAAAGGGCTGTCTTGAAGATAAACCCTGACTCAAGCTTTGAAGGAACGAAAGTGACTTTGATGGAAAGCGGAAGCAATCACATGTAAAATTCTTTAAATAATGTACTGACTTTAAATAATTTTGCCTAATGTTACAAATAAATTTTTAAAACCTTTACACTGTTTAAAAAAATAAACCATCTAATTAAAAATAACAATATATTAATTAAGAATATAAGCATACAACTTGCAGATGACAAGATACAAATATTCAAAACCACATATGAACTATTGTTCATATGATTAAATTTAGTTAATAAAATAATGAGATATAAAGTTAATGAAAGGACATTAGTAAATCATTAATAAAATAATGAGAAATCAAATTTTTAAACATTTGTTTATTTAGCTGAACCAGGTCTTATGGCATATGGTATTTTTAGGTGCTGCCTGCAAACTCTTAGTTGCAGTATATGGGACTTAGTTCTCTGACCAGGTCCCCTGGATTGGGAACACAGAGTCTTAACCACTGGGCCACCAGCAAAGTCCATGAGATATCAATATTTTTTTTAATTTATGCTGCTACTGCTAAGTCACTTCAGTCGTGTCCGACTCTTCGTGGCCCCATAGACGGCAGCCCACCAGGCTCCCCCGTCCCTGGGATTCTCCAGGCAAGAACACTGGAGTGGGTTGCCATTTCCTTCTCCAATGCATGAAAGTGAAAAGTGAAAGAAAAGTTGCTCAGTGGAGAAGGCAATGGCACCCCACTCCAGTCCTCTTGTCTGGAAAATCCCATGGACAGAGGAGCCTGGTGGGCTGCGGTCCATGGGGTCACAAAGAGTCGGACACGACTGATCGACTTCCCTTTCATTTCATTTCATTTTAATTTATGACATATCAATTTTTGACTATCATTCTAAGTCAGAAGCTGTAAAAGGCCTGTGATTTTACTCTACTTGCAAGCTGGCAAGTTAGCTTACCACAGTGTTATATACATTCTGACAAAAGAATATAAGCCCCTCCCAACACACACACACACACACACACACACACACACACACACACACAAAAGATGCTCTGATCAGCAAATATATGTATAAAATATGTTTGGTGCTTATGTTCCTAATTTTAAGTAACTAGCATTCAGGTATATGTATTGGCCTATTAGAAGTTTGGTTAGTATGGGTCAATTAGCACATACATGATCACCTCTGAATGTTGATTAACTGATACAGTAATATTCTTGGACCTGTAAGTCTGGGGAACAGAGTCAGAACCCATATTGATTAGACCAAAGTATTGTCAACTTGCTGGACAATCAACCTTTCCCAAAGACATCTCTCTCTCCAACCCTTTGCAAGAAGGCCTTCACCAAATCAAAACTTTTCAGCTGTTCCTCTTTTGAGATTGCTTCCAACCTCTTGTTATCATAGTCATTTCCAGTTTGTTGCATGCACACATACTAAGTAGCTTCAGTTCAGTTCAGTCGCTCAGTTGTGTCCAACTCTTTGCGACCCCATGAACCACAGCACACCAGGCCTCCCTGTCCATCACCAACTCCCAGAGTTGACCCAAACTCATGTCCATTGAATCCGTGATGCCATCAAACCATCTCATCCTCTGTTGTCCCCTTCTCCTCCTGCCCTCAATCTTTCCCAGGATCAGAGTCTTTTCAAATGAGTCAGCTCTCCACATCAGGTGGCCAAAGTATTGGAGTTTCAGTTCAAGATCAGTCCTTCCAATGAACACCCAGGACTGATCTCCTTTAGGATGGACTGGCTGGATCTCCTTGCAGTCCAAGGGACTCTCAAGAGTCCTCTCCAACACCACAGTTCAAAGTATCAATTCTTCCATGCTCAGCTTTCTTCATAGTCCAATTGTCACATCCATACATTACCACTGGAAAAACAATAGCCTTGACTAGATGGACCTTTGTTGACAAAGTAATGTCTCTGCTTTACTGTCTATGCTGTCTAGATTGGTCATAACTTTCTTTGCAAGGGGTAAGCGTCTTTTAATTTCATGGCTGCAATCACATCTGCAGTGATTTTGGAGCCCAAAAAATAAAGTCTGACACTGTTTCCACTGTTTCCCCATCTATTTCCCATGAAGTGATGGGACCAGATGCCATGATCTTCGTTTTCTGAATGTTGAGCTTTAAGTCAACTTTTTCATTCTCCTCTTTCACTTTCAACAAGAGTCTCTTTCGTTCCTCTTCACTTTCTGCCATAAGAGTGGTGTCATCTGTATATCTGAGGTTATTGATATTTCTCCTGGCAATTCTGATTTCAGCTTGTGCTTCATCCAGCCCAGCATTTCTCATGATGTACTCTGCATATAAGTTAAATAAGCATGGTGACAATATACAGCCTTGATGCTTCAGTCATATCCAATTCTTTGCGACCCAATGGAGTGTGGTCCATCAGGCTTCTCTGTCCATGGGATTCTCCAGGCAAGAATGCTGGAGTGGGTTGCCATTTCCTCATCCAAGTCCAGTTTCTTAGTTGAAAAAAATATATCATCCAAAAAAAAACCCATCCAAACTTCAACACACCACTCACAGATAACATCTGTAATAGACCCTATTTTTGTCTGAACGTGCCCTAAATATGAACAGGCTTTTTCACTTGTTGCTACACCTGTAGAATCTTCTCAAGCTTGTATTTAACCCCAACTCCCAAGTCCATGGAAAAGGAAGACAGTGAAAGTATTAGATGAGAGCTTGTGCTGTGGAGTTAGACTTCCTATGTTTGAATTCCAGCTCTGCCATGTGCCGAAAAGTAACACTGGGAAAGTTACTTCATGTCTTTAAATCTTAATTTTCTCATCTGTAAAATAGGAGTGATAAGAACATCCACTTCAAAGAGTTGTTTTTAAAGATTAAGCAAGCTACCTCAGGAGAAATATTTGGTACAATGCAGGCTATTTTCCATGCATCTCACATTACACTGAATACATCTTGTTTAAGCCTCACAAGAATGCTATGATGGATATATTATTGCATCCATTTTACATACGGAAAATCTTGAGTTGCATCAAGCTCAAGTAGCTTGCCTGAGGTCAAATAACTGCTAAATGGCAGAGCCAGGGTTGCAATAAGATCTTCCTGACTTCAAAGACCAAGTTATTTCTCTTGCACCATTTAAAGGCATTCTCCCCTTTCCTGTATTACTACATTTTTTAGAGAGCATAATAAAGGGGTTAGGAGGGCAAGCTCTCTCAGAGCAGACTGCCTTGCTTGATGATCTGGGACAAGTTATTTAACTTCTTCATGTCTCAGTTTCCTCACCTCTAAAATAAGAGCTTTAATATTTTATTACCTACCTCAGAGATTTCAGGGATGCCTAAATAAGATAGCATTAAACACAGTGCCTACCGACTGTCTAGGATATAACAGATGTAAGGTGTGTTATTCACACTCCAGGTCACCTTGCTGATATCAACCAAGTCTATTTAGGAAACCATTTTTGAGTATTTCCAGGAATCCACTTCAAATTTATAAAACTTCTCTGAACTTTCTTAAATATGCACTTTACTATATCTAAGATATATCAGACTATATCTAGAATTCTTTTACTCACTTTTATGAACCCAAGATGACAGGGTTGAAAAGAGAAAGAAATAAAGGCTATCATAACTCAAAAAAAAAAAATGCATAATGAGGCCCAGAAATAATAGATAGTTGGCTTCAGCTATGACTCATCAAGGGCTATTTGCATCAGTTCCTACTGCATTACCACAACTCACTTCTCTTATTTCTCACCCCTGTATGTTTATCACCCTCAACCCACATTTGAGGGTACTGATTACAAAACGTTCTTTTGTACATAGCCCAGCTGCCAGGAGATCCCACCCCCACACTCAGCAAAAGTGGGTTCAGATAACTAAGCTTTCAGTGTTTCAAGACCAAAGAAAAAGGAATTCATAAATCCCACATAAGTTTTGTGAGATATTTATTACTGGCCCTGTTTTACTGCTGAGGAAGATGGGCTTGTCATGGCCATTATTTGTATTTTATCCAAATCACAGCATTGATTAGGGGTGGAGATAAGAGCTGACTCAAATCTTCCATAATGCCACTCCAGGTGGAAGGAGGAGCCTGTGGGTTGCAAAGAGCAATGCTTCCCAAACTGGTCCTCCATCCATGTGGCGCCCGCATCACTTTTGCAACATCTTCCTACCTCCTATGGGATTATTTACTTAATTTTTTTAAATCAATGCACTTTTTTGCTACCTAAATTAATTAGGGAATTTCTGTCTAAATAATAATTACTGTGAAATAACAAGTTCTATACACCATGCATATTTTATATAATAAATGTTTAAATGTATTCATTTCCTAGGGCTACCATAACAAAATACTGTAAACTGCGTGGGTTAAAACAACAGAAATGTATTCTCTTACTATTTACGAGGCCAGAAGTTCAAAATAAAGGGGTCAACATGGTTGGTTCCTCCCGGAGGAAAAACTATTTCACACACCCCTCTCCTGCATTCATGCTCAGTCACGTCCGACTCTTTGCAACCCCATGGACCTCTGTCCATGGAATTTTCCAGGCAAGAATACTGGAATGGGTTGCCATTTCCTTCTCCAGGGGATCTTCCCAACCCCAGGAATGAACTCAAGTCTCCTGAATTGCAGGCAGATTTTTTTACCACTGAGCCCCATGGGAAGCCCTACATCCCCTCTCCTAGGTTCCTGATGTTGGCTGGCTTGTACACACATCATTCCAATCTCTATCTACATATTTGCACGAGTTTGTCCTCTCTCTAATGTCTCTGTCCAAATTTCCCTCTCCTTTCTCTTATAAAGACACCAGTCACTGTATTCAAAGCCCACTGTAAGTCTAACATTATTTCATCTCAAGATCCTTAACTACTTACATCCGCAAAGACCCAGAAATCACTTAAGATCACATTGTGTGGTTCTGGGTGAGGCTCTGGAATTTTGAGAGGGACACAATTCAACCCACTACAAGTGAATAATGACCACAGGTTTTTTTGAAAGTTTATCCATATACCACTGAAAATCATCTTGCATTCTGATAGTGGATTGCAAACCACACCAGGGAGACACTGATACACATGGTATTTGGAGGTCCTTAGGCACCTTCCCTACTTTTAAAAGCAGCAAGCTTTATAGTCTAGGTGGTTGCATTTCCTTCACTCATTTAAACCAATGCATGTTTTGGTAAATCAAGAAGTTTGTCCCCTAGAGACTTCCCTGGTGGTCTTGTGGTTAAGACTTCACACAGTGGGGTGTGGGTTCAATCCCACATGCCTTGCTCGAAGCCAAAAAGAAAAAACAGGGAGTTGGGTCCTCTAGCTAGAGCTGATTCTCTGGTTTTGAGAACTCAGGAAACATTGTTAATAATAGATTGTTTCAAGTGCTATTTCAAGAAGGTAGATGAACACTAGCTTATTACATGATTCATTATTTTCAGAAATCAGCAGCTGTACATGTACAGGTCTCTGTGGGGTTGTATGTGAGGATTTATTACATCTTCTCTCCATAGAGATGACCAAAGGATCTTAAGGCAGATTTGCAATATAAAAGAAGCCATTAGTCAACACTGGACATGGTGAAATTCCATCCTGTGCAGAAAGGCAGGATGCCTGAGAGCACTGTAATCAGGAACCCAGAGTAAGACCAAATTTTCAGTCTGGAGAAGAAGGATGGAAAGAGGAATTTTATTCTCGGCAGCCTTTATGTGAACTCCCATGTGAATCACAGGTTGAATAAACTTTGGTTTTTCCATTTGAGATACTATTCAGAAGACCTGACGCTTCTAAATGCACAGACTTCAGTTCTCCCTAAGAACTACGCATTGGACAAAGGAAATTAAAGATCTCAGGAAAGACATTTTTTCTAAATATTCTTCTCTTTAACTTAGATGCTTTTTTTGCTCCCAAACATTAAAAACATAAGAGGGAAAACTGTCTTAAATTAAAAATTATGAGTTGGTAGAGATCAATTGTTGTATGGGTTTGAGGCAAAATATAATAAAAGATGCATAAGAGCAGATGCTGTGCTTGGAAACATGTCAACAAGCACATTTCCATAACCACACATGGTGCAGAGGTTTCACATACATACTACCTTAGTGTTTACACTAAGTTAAATAATTCAAGATGGTGTAACCAGGAAGCCCCAGAAATATGATAAAACATTTTAAATAAATTAGATTGTTGTCATAACAAATAACCTACACAAAAGAAACAACAACCAAAAAACAAACCCACTTAGACAAGAGGAGGTGGAGAAGGTCCCAAAATGAAAGGTTCAGTATTTGCTGGCAAAACCTCAACGTACAAGATCATACTTTGTGGATCAACCCACAAACATATCTTAAAGAAGCCACCCGATCGTACATGTAGGAATGACTGCTGGTCTTCAGTGCTTGTCACTATATGACTCAGTATTACCCAGTGCCACTGCCAAAAGAGAGCTTCAGTAAAACTCTCTGCAGAATTTCCTCAGACTGTCCACTCACCTCATAAGAAAATGTGTCCCCTTACTTTTTACTCATGCGTAGGTTCTCGTGATGTGCATTGCCCAAATGAACAGGAAGGTACTGAAGGGTTGAGGATGAGCAACTCCAAATGAAACTGTATTGCTTTGCCAGAAACAAATTTTTTTAACAAGGGACAGGCAGCATTCTGATATGCTTTTAGAGGGAAGGAACTGGGGGTGAGGGAGGGCAGAAGGGCCCACTGGAGGAAAAGCTGGAGAATGAGAAAGAAATTGTGGCTGACTTCTACCCCTCTTCAGGAATTCAAAGCAGGTATCAGTGTACTAAAAGCTGTATGGAAACACTCCAGGAAAGACACCTGTTTAACTTGTTTAACATAACCTTTCTCAAACTGACTTGACGGCAAATCCCCTTCCTTACATAACAACTTTTAACATCCCAAGCCTTCAGGAGGTGTTTTAAGGAAAGTGTTAGCCTAAATTAGCTCCAAGATGGCCCCTCTGATTCTCACCTCCTAGGAATCACACCCCTGTACAGCCCCCTCCCACATTTAATAGAGCTGACCAATACACAGAAAATGATACTGCAGAAATGAGATAGTGTGACTTCTAAGGCTGGGCCATTAAAGACACTATGGCTTTCACCTTGCACCCTCTTGGATTGCTAATCCTGGGAAAAGCCAGCCACCATGTCATAAGGACACTCAAGCTGCCTTTGAACAGAACCACGTGTAAAGGGACTCAGCACCATGGGAATGAGCTGTCATGGAAGTGAGTCCTGCAGCCTCAGTCAAGCTTTCAGATGATTTCAGCTCCAGCTGACATCAAATTTCAAACCACAGAAACTATGTGAAATCATAAATGTTTATTGTGGTTTTAAACCACTAGTTTAGAGGTAATTTATGCAGTAGATAACTCATACAGGGAATATTGGGCTTCCCAGATTGCTCAATGGTAAAGACTTCACCTGCCAATGCAGGAGACACAGGAGACGTGGGTTCTCTGAGTCAGGAAGATTCCCTGGAGGAGAAAGTATCAATCCACTTCAGTATTCTTGCCTGGAAATCCCATGGACAGAGGAACCTGGTGGGCTACAGTTCATGGGGTCACAGAAGAGTCAGACATGACTTAATGACTATTAACCTAAAGCACTGAGTATTAATCATTTTGGTGTGTCATGTAACAAAGTGAAGCTTTAGTGTGAAGCTAAAGCTTCACCATCATGAAGCTATAGTGTGGAATATGCTTTTACACTACTCAACCTCTCCAGACACAGTTAATTGGTTAAGGGATGGATTCATACCTGAAGTCAAGCCAATCAGGATCATTCCATAGGATTTCTGTAACTGCCACTGAACAAAAAGATTTATTCTCTGGTGGTGAGGCCAAGTATACGGGACTAAGGAGCTGCCAGTGGCAACATTTCAAATTTCAAATTTTTATTTCTAAGGAAAAGAAGTTGACAACACAGAGAGAAGCAGGGTTGAGAGGTTAAGAAAAAAATACCCAGTAGGATTCAAGTTCTTAATTCCAGAGGCCCCTGATAGCACCTGCCCCTCACCCTTCTCAATGTGAGCCTTCCAGGAAGTTCTCCTTTTTGCATAAGTTGGTTTCAGCTGCGTTTCTAAACCTTGCCTCCAAAAGAATCTTGACTGATACACCCCGACACAACTTTATGCTTTCCCTAGCACAGCACTGGTGACACTGGGCTGTAACTGCTGCTGCTTTCTAATTCCTTGTGCACAGAGAGTGCCTTCAGGTTCACAGCATCTGCCCTTCCCCGCAAACTGCACTCAACAGGGGAGGCCTCTGACCACCATGTCTGTATTTCATCACCTTGGGCCCTGCACCATAGTTGATTCACTCAAGGTGGACCAATCGGATTCTCCTTCTAGGAGTTTGGCACTGAGACCCACAGACTCCGGACACAGAAACCCCTTCACACCAACAACAGCACTCTCAGAGAAGACTGTAACTCTAGCCAGTAAGGTGCCCCAAGCTGCCGTAGTCCCTGCTCCTTCTGTGAAATCTCTAAGAACCTCCAGAATTTTTCTAACAATCTTGTGCCTGGGTCACTTCTGCTCCCCAGAGCCAAAAGAAACTTGACTAGTGCATGCTTCCATTACTGAATTCTCCATGCAACCAGGAGAGCTCACAAATTCATCATTACATCTCCAAGGCCAGCACAGCCCCTCAGATGGACTCAGAACTCGATAAATATTTCATGAATGATCAAATCTCACTGCCCTCAGTGGTATATCTTCTTCCTCCCACCTAGATGGGAACATCTCAATTCGCTTATTCTCTTGCCTTCCAGGTAATGAAGTCTTCTGTCCTGGCCTTAGATCTCCCTTGTGCTACCAGCTACAGGGACCGGTAAGTCCTTTGTAGGCGGCACATCACATCCTTGATCAAGGAAACGTTAGAACTGGAAGTTCCAGACCTCCCATCATCCAAGAAACTTGACCTGTGACTGCACACCCAGGGTCACAAGTTCCACAACTTGCTTTTACTATGTATCTTGTCTATGCTGACCACATGCTTTCCATGGCCATTGCTGGAGTTATCCTGCATGCCATGAATACAGGTGGTTCTCACCTTCAGATGTTATTACTCTTCTGGTCCTTGTTCCCAGCACTGTTGCTGTGACTGTTTTGCAGCCCCATGGACTGCAGCCTGCCAGGCTCCTCTGTCCATGGAATTTTCCAGGCAAGAATACTGAAGTGGGTTGCCATTTCCTTCTCCATCCCAACACTGCAAAAGAGGCTTTTTATCATGACTTCACTGCTTTGAGTTGGAAAAAATGAGTTCCAAGGAAATTTCCACCTTCTTATAGAACCATCCTTCTAAAAACAGACTTCGTGTATGATATAGAATGAGAAGAATTGGTGGAGAATGGGACAGAGCAGAAAGATTATTAATCAAGTTCAAGAACTTCCAACTGCAAGAAGAGTTGTTAAGAAATCATGACTATGGGACTTCCCTGGTGGTCTCGTGGTTAGGACTCTTGAGTTTCCACTGCCCTGGGGCACAGGTTTGATCCCCAGTCAAGGAAATTCTGCCTGCCATGTGGTGTGGCTAGCAGAGGATAAAGAAGCAAAGTGTAGTGGGCAATCGTTGAGTTGACTACCTAAAACTTCCCCTTTCTAAAAGTACTCAGAGTTTCCTTTGGGGAGATACTTCTCCTCTATGCTTAGTGATGGGGGAACTGATACCCCTTCAGCTCCAGACCTAATTAGCCTGAGCCAGTCACCTTTTACCTCAGTGATCTATCATCATGTAGCACTTCTCTGGCCACAGCGACTATTGACATGACCCAAAGTGGTTTAATCAGAATGAAGCCCAGCATTTTATTTGATATTTGGAGGAGAAAGCCTATCTTTCTCTGACACAAAAGTACATAGGTCCAGGAACTATTGACAGTCATCTTGCAACTATATGGGCAGGAAAACTTTGGATAAAGCTGGCACTTGAAAGGTGAACTTGAAAAGTGAACTAAGTCCCAAGTGACATAGTTGAGCTCCCAGATCAAACTAACCCTGAAGGCCATTATAGCTCAACTTTGCAATGCCATAGAAAAGCAGAGACATTACTTTGCCAACAAAGGTCCGTGTAGTCAAGGCTATAGTTTTCCCAGTGGTCATGTATGGGTGTGAGAGTTGGACTGTGAAGAAAGCTGAGGACCAAAGAATTGATGCTTTTGAACTGTGGTGTTGGAGAAGACTCTTGAGAGTCCCTTGGCCTGCAAGGAGATTGAACCAGTCCATTCTAAAGGAGATCAGTCCTGGGTGTTCATTGGAAGGACTGATGCTGAAGCTGAAACTCCAATACTTTGGCCATCTGATGTGAAGAGTTGACTCATTGGAAAAGACTTTGATGCTGGGAGGGATTGGGGGCAGGAGGAGAAGGGGACGACAGAGGATGAGATGGCTGGATGGCATCACCAACTCGATGGACATAAGTTTGAGTGAACTCCGGGAGTTAGTGATGGACAGGGAGTCCTGGCGTGCTGTGGGGTCGCAAAGAGTCAGACACGACTGAGTGACTGAATTGAACTGAACTGAAGCCAATTAACCATCTAACAGGTTAGATGAGTTTGAGTTCAGCTTTCTGTTCCTTAAGACCTAAAAGGTATGAACCAGTTCACAAGGGCTAACTAGCAGGAGCCACAAGCTAGACTCTGCACAGAACTACGGGGATGGTTTTCTATACTCTCTCAGCCCTGTCCCTGAGTGGGTAAAAACCCACTGATTTTAAAAGGGTGGACTTATAGCTACTTTTTCAGAGGTGTGTTTTGTACAGCCTCTTTTAGCAAAGCTAAAAAATGTTTAACCCCACTGCATCATCTATATTCAGTTTTTTTAAAAGGTGTGGTATGTACATATATACAATGTAATTTTATTCAGCCATTAAAAAAAGAACTCCTGCCATTTGCAAAAACATAGATGGTCCTTTAGGGCATATGTTAAGTGAAATAAGTCAGACAGAGAAAGACAAAGAACTGTATGATCTTTCTTACATGAAAGTGAAAGGTGCTCAGTTGTGTCCAACTCTTTGATACCCCATGGACTATACAGTCCATGGAATTCTCCATGCCAGAATACTGGAATAGGTAGCCTTTCCCTTCTCCAGGGGATCTTCCCAACCCAGGGATCAAACCCAGGTCTCCCACATTGCAGGCAGATTCTTTACCAGCTGAGCCACAAAAGAAGACTCTCTCTTACGTGAGGAATCTATAAACAACAGCAGCAAATAACTAAGCTCACAGATAGAGAGAACAGATTGGTGGTTGTCAGAGGAAGGGGGTGGAAGATGGAAGAACTGAGTAAAAGGGGTCAACTTCTAGTTATAAAATAATTAAGTTCCAAGGATGTAATGTATAGCATGGTGACTACAGTTAATAACCCCGAATTGCATATTTTAAAGTTGTTAAGAGTAGATCTTAAAAGGTCTCATCACAAGAGAAAACAATTTTTTAAACTATGTAACAGATGTTAACAACTTATTGTGGAGATTATTTAACAATATATACAAATATCAAATCATTTTGTTACACATCTGAAACTAATATAGTGATAATATATGTCAACTATACCTCAATAGAAAAAAAATTTTAATTAAAAAAAAAGAGCTACCTCACTGCTACAGCACAATATAAAAAAGATAGTCTGTTCCCTGCTAGAAAACAGTGAGGCTCTTTTGCAGTTAACAGTACAAAGAATTTCAGGGAAATTTCCCNTCCCAACACTGCAAAAGAGGCTTTTTATCATGACTTCACTGCTTTGAGTTGGAAAAAATGAGTTCCAAGGAAATTTCCACCTTCTTATAGAACCATCCTTCTAAAAACAGACTTCGTGTATGATATAGAATGAGAAGAATTGGTGGAGAATGGGACAGAGCAGAAAGATTATTAATCAAGTTCAAGAACTTCCAACTGCAAGAAGAGTTGTTAAGAAATCATGACTATGGGACTTCCCTGGTGGTCTCGTGGTTAGGACTCTTGAGTTTCCACTGCCCTGGGGCACAGGTTTGATCCCCAGTCAAGGAAATTCTGCCTGCCATGTGGTGTGGCTAGCAGAGGATAAAGAAGCAAAGTGTAGTGGGCAATCGTTGAGTTGACTACCTAAAACTTCCCCTTTCTAAAAGTACTCAGAGTTTCCTTTGGGGAGATACTTCTCCTCTATGCTTAGTGATGGGGGAACTGATACCCCTTCAGCTCCAGACCTAATTAGCCTGAGCCAGTCACCTTTTACCTCAGTGATCTATCATCATGTAGCACTTCTCTGGCCACAGCGACTATTGACATGACCCAAAGTGGTTTAATCAGAATGAAGCCCAGCATTTTATTTGATATTTGGAGGAGAAAGCCTATCTTTCTCTGACACAAAAGTACATAGGTCCAGGAACTATTGACAGTCATCTTGCAACTATATGGGCAGGAAAACTTTGGATAAAGCTGGCACTTGAAAGGTGAACTTGAAAAGTGAACTAAGTCCCAAGTGACATAGTTGAGCTCCCAGATCAAACTAACCCTGAAGGCCATTATAGCTCAACTTTGCAATGCCATAGAAAAGCAGAGACATTACTTTGCCAACAAAGGTCCGTGTAGTCAAGGCTATAGTTTTCCCAGTGGTCATGTATGGGTGTGAGAGTTGGACTGTGAAGAAAGCTGAGGACCAAAGAATTGATGCTTTTGAACTGTGGTGTTGGAGAAGACTCTTGAGAGTCCCTTGGCCTGCAAGGAGATTGAACCAGTCCATTCTAAAGGAGATCAGTCCTGGGTGTTCATTGGAAGGACTGATGCTGAAGCTGAAACTCCAATACTTTGGCCATCTGATGTGAAGAGTTGACTCATTGGAAAAGACTTTGATGCTGGGAGGGATTGGGGGCAGGAGGAGAAGGGGACGACAGAGGATGAGATGGCTGGATGGCATCACCAACTCGATGGACATAAGTTTGAGTGAACTCCGGGAGTTAGTGATGGACAGGGAGTCCTGGCGTGCTGTGGGGTCGCAAAGAGTCAGACACGACTGAGTGACTGAATTGAACTGAACTGAAGCCAATTAACCATCTAACAGGTTAGATGAGTTTGAGTTCAGCTTTCTGTTCCTTAAGACCTAAAAGGTATGAACCAGTTCACAAGGGCTAACTAGCAGGAGCCACAAGCTAGACTCTGCACAGAACTACGGGGATGGTTTTCTATACTCTCTCAGCCCTGTCCCTGAGTGGGTAAAAACCCACTGATTTTAAAAGGGTGGACTTATAGCTACTTTTTCAGAGGTGTGTTTTGTACAGCCTCTTTTAGCAAAGCTAAAAAATGTTTAACCCCACTGCATCATCTATATTCAGTTTTTTTAAAAGGTGTGGTATGTACATATATACAATGTAATTTTATTCAGCCATTAAAAAAAGAACTCCTGCCATTTGCAAAAACATAGATGGTCCTTTAGGGCATATGCTAAGTGAAATAAGTCAGACAGAGAAAGACAAAGAACTGTATGATCTTTCTTACATGAAAGTGAAAGGTGCTCAGTTGTGTCCAACTCTTTGATACCCCATGGACTATACAGTCCATGGAATTCTCCATGCCAGAATACTGGAATAGGTAGCCTTTCCCTTCTCCAGGGGATCTTCCCAACCCAGGGATCAAACCCAGGTCTCCCACATTGCAGGCAGATTCTTTACCAGCTGAGCCACAAAAGAAGACTCTCTCTTACGTGAGGAATCTATAAACAACAGCAGCAAATAACTAAGCTCACAGATAGAGAGAACAGATTGGTGGTTGTCAGAGGAAGGGGGTGGAAGATGGAAGAACTGAGTAAAAGGGGTCAACTTCTAGTTATAAAATAATTAAGTTCCAAGGATGTAATGTATAGCATGGTGACTACAGTTAATAACCCCGAATTGCATATTTTAAAGTTGTTAAGAGTAGATCTTAAAAGGTCTCATCACAAGAGAAAACAATTTTTTAAACTATGTAACAGATGTTAACAACTTATTGTGGAGATTATTTAACAATATATACAAATATCAAATCATTTTGTTACACATCTGAAACTAATATAGTGATAATATATGTCAACTATACCTCAATAGAAAAAAAATTTTAATTAAAAAAAAAGAGCTACCTCACTGCTACAGCACAATATAAAAAAGATAGTCTGTTCCCTGCTAGAAAACAGTGAGGCTCTTTTGCAGTTAACAGTACAAAGAATTTCAGGGAAATTTCCCCTTTAGGTCCTACAGAATAAACATGACACTGGACACTTGTCTCACTAAATTCTACGTTTCCATAATGCTGCACGCTTAAGAAATGCACAAGTGCAAAAACTACTGGATTTATTTTACTCTTGGACCATTTTATATACTGTCCTATCAAAACTTGAGAAGTCTGTATAAATTCAGCAGATTTATTTAGAACACTATTTCTTTATTATTGAGACAATAAAAATTGTATTGTGTTTCCACATTTTCAAAGATTTGAGATGGAGGAAAATGTTAGCAAACAGTAAGGAAATTAGTGTAATATAATTTCTTGCAATCAATTTTTCTTGCAAATGGTATTTATGATAATAAATATGTTTCTACCCTGCTCATTGTTGAAACTTTAAAAACAATCAATGAATATAAACCTTTGGAAATAAAAATGCTACTTAGGTTTTGTTTTGATACATAGGTCTTAAGATCCTACAAAAATGTTCATATGTATGTATATGCTTATGTTCGTGTGTGTGTGTGTGTGTGTGTGTGTGTGTGTATGGGCTTTCCTGGTGGCTCAGCTGGTAAAGAATCTGCCTGCAATCTCGGAGACCTGCGTTTGATCCCTGGGTTGGGAATATCCTCTGGAAAAGGGAAAGGCT
This sequence comes from Neotragus pygmaeus, assembly GCA_006410875.1. Classification (NCBI taxonomy): domain Eukaryota; kingdom Metazoa; phylum Chordata; class Mammalia; order Artiodactyla; family Bovidae; genus Neotragus; species Neotragus pygmaeus. The sequence continues at coordinate 2,172,180 of SJYV01008059.1, forward strand.
ACTCACTCCAGTATTCTGGCCTGGAGAATTCCATGGACTATATAGTCCATGGGGTCTCAAAGAGTCAGACACGACTGAGTGACTTTCACTTCACTTAAATCAACAGGTTACTTAAGAAAAACATATCTGTTTTTCCTCTCTAAAATGCTCCCTTCTGGATGACTTCCATGACTTAATCCTGGTATTGTACTGATTTCAGCAACCTGGGAGCTTCCTCTGACTCTCCCTTTGTTTACACTTTCCAAGTTTTAAAACTTGGTTTAAAACATAAAATCAAAACCACACATTCTCCTTTTCCAGAGCTCTCCTAAAAAATCTCACTTATCCTCAAGGAGCCTGGCATCTCCGAGGGAACTTCCATTTTCCTCTGTGCTGGGTTGTCCAGGAGTGCCAAGCTCTCCATCATAGATGATGGACAGTCATGTCAGCCTGGCGGCAAGAGCTTGCTCTGGGCTGAAGAAATTGCCAGGAGGCTGCCAAGAAAAACAGCACCGCCACCTCCACTCCCTCGGGGCCTCTGCGGGCCTGAACCAGGACTGTGAACGGGGCTAGGATCTAAACTTCTACCCGAGGGCAAACCAAATGCTCCAGGCCAAGCATCTAGGATCTGTCCCATCTACAAGTGACTCAGGAGTAGGCAAGTTAAAAATCCACCAGCCTAAAAGCTAACCTAAACTGGGGGCTGCCTCTGAAACCAAACCAGCATTTACTCTTCCTCCAGTGATTTCATTAGCCTCTGAAGTGAGCTATAACTCTACTCTTTTTAAATATACACCCTGAATATTCTATTGGCAATATATACCAATGTTTGATTCAGTGCTATTATATCACACTAATTGCAGTTACATCCTGCTGCTGCTGCTGCTAAGTCGCTTCAGTCATGTCCGACTCTGTGCAACCCCATAGACGGCAGCCCACCAGGCTCCTTCCTCCATGGGATTCTCCAGGCAAGAACACTGGAGTAAGTTGCGGTTTCCTTCTCCAATGCATGAAAGTGAAAAGTGAAAGTGAAGTTGCTCAGTCGTGTCCGACTTAGCAACCCCATGGACTACAGCCCACCAGGCTCCTCCATCCATGAGATTCTCCAGGCACATCCTAGGATTGATTATTTGATTTAAAATTGTGATTTGCTACATCTGAATTACATGGATCAGAAATTTTAATCCTATAAGTGCATTTTACTTCTTCAGAGTATAAAGCTTAGAAATACAAACCAAAAGAAATGGAATATCAAAGGGGAAACAGGTAGGGCAGGAGGAATTGGGAGATTGGGATGGACATATTTACACTACTAGTACTATGTATAAAATGGATAACTAATGATGACCTACCATATAGCACAGAGAACTCTACTTAATGCGCTGTGGTGACCTGAATGGGAGGCAAGTCCAAAGGGGAAGGGATATATGTATACGTGTGGCTGATTCATTTTGCCGTGCAGTAGAAGCTAATATATATTGTAAAGCAACTATACCACAATTAAAATTAATAAAAAAAATTTTTTAAGAACTGGAAAAAAACCCCAAGATTTTCTCATCATCCAAATGTACAGCATTCTCTTTCCTAAGCATATATAGCAGGATGATATATAAAATATTAACTGCTTTGCTTTCGAAGACTGTGTTTGTTGCTCCTACCCCCAGCTAGATGGGTGGGCACCCATTACTTTAGAGATTTTTAAGAGAGGTACTAAAAAGAACATAGCACATTTTTTTTTTAAGACCAAAGCCACATTGCAGTGTAAAACAAAGAATTGGAAAGGATATGTAAACAGCTGAGAAAAGTATTTCCTGGGCACTCCCCCACTCTCCCTCCCACTCCCTACCTGGGGAAGGACATTGGAGTTGGGAAATGGGCAGGGGCGGGGCAGGAGAATTCAGACTCCAATTGAAGAAAGTAGGGAAAACCACTAGGCCATCCAGGTATGACCCAAATCAAAGCCCTTATGATTATACAGTGGAAATGATAAATAGATTCAAGAGATTAGATCTGATAGAGTGCCTGAAGAACTATGGACAGAGGTTCGTGACACTGTACAGGAGGCAGTGATCAAAATGATCCCTAAGAAAAAGAAATGCAAAAAGGCAAAATGGTTGTCTGAGGAGGCCTTACAAAAAGCTGAAAAAAGGAGAAAGCTAAAGGCAAAGGAGAAAAGGAAAGATACGCCCATCTGAATGCAGAATTCCAAAGAATAGCAAGGAGACATAAGAAAGCCTTCCTAAGTGAACAATACAAAGAACTAGAGGAAAACAATAGAATGGAAAAGACTAGAGATCTCTTCAAGAAAATTAGAGATACCAAGGGAACATGTCATGCAAAGATGGGCATAATAAAGGACAGAAAAGGTATGGACCTAACAGAAACAGAAAATATTAAGAAGAGGTGGCAAGAATACACAGAAGAACTATACAAAAAAGATCTTAATGGCCCTGATAACCATAGTGGTATGATCACTCACCTAGAGCCAGATATCCTGGAATGTGAAGTCAAGTGGGTCTTGGGAAGCATCATTATGAACAAAGCTAGTGGAAATCATGGAATTCCAGCTGAGCTGTTTCAAATTCTAAAAGATGATGCTATCAAAGTGCTACATTCAATATGCTAGCAAATTTGGAAAACTCAGTAGTGGCCACAGGACTGGAAAAGGTCAGTTTTCATTCCAATCCCAAAGAAGGGCAATGCTAAATAAAAATGTTCAAACTACCACACAAATGTACTCATTTCACATGCCAGCAAGGTCATGCTCAAAATCCTCCAAGCTAGGCTTTAACAGTTTGATCAAAGAAAAAGCAACAGAATTCCAGAAGAACATCTATTTCTGCTTCACTGACTATGCTAAAGCCTTTGACCATGTGGATCACAACAAACTGTGGAAAATATTTAAGGAGATAGGAATACCAGACCACCTTACCTCCCTCCTGAGAAACCTGTATGCAGGTCAAGAAGCAAAGACTTGGGCATGGAACAACAGATTGGATCCAAATTGGAAAAGGAGTGCTTCAAGGCTGTATGTTGTCAGCCTGCTTATTTAACTTTTATGCAAAGTACATCATTCAAAATGCTGGGCTTCATCAAGCACAAGCTGGAATCAAGATTGCCAGAAGAAATATCAATAACCTAATATATGCAGGTGATACCGCCCTTGTGGCAGAAAGCAAAGAGGAATTAAAGAGCCTCTTGATGAAGGTGAAAGAGGAGTGTGAAAAAGCTGGTTTAAAATTCAACATTCAAAAACCAAAGATCATGGCATCCAGTCCCATCACTTCATGGGAAATAAATGGGGAAACAATGCAAATGGTGAATTGCTCCTTGGAAGAAAAGCTATAAACAACCTAGACAGCATGTTAAAAAGTAGTGACATTACTTTGCCAACAAAGGTCCAGCTAGTCAAAGCTATGGTTTTTCCAGTAGTCATGTACGCATATGAGAGATGGACCATAAAGAAGGCAGAGTGCCAAAGAATTGATGCTTTCAAATTGTGGTGTTGGAGAAGACTCTTGAGTCCCTTGGACTACAAGGAGATCAAACCAGTCAATCCTAAAGGAAATCAACCCTGAATATTCATTGGAAGGACTGATACTGAAGCTGAAGCTCCAATATTTTGGCCATCTGATGTGAAGAGCTGACTCATTAGTAAAGATCCTAACACTGGGAAAGATTGAGGGCAGGAGGAGAAGGGGACGACAGAGGATGAGATGGTTGGATGGCATCAGCGACTCAATGGACACGAGTTTGAACAAGCTCCGGGAGATGGTGAAGGACAGAGAAGCCTGGCGTGCTGCATTCCATGGATTTGCAGAGTTGGACATAACTGAGCGACTCAACAACAGGAGAGGAAGCAAGAGGCTCAAGCACAGAGTGTGTGTGGTGGCGGGGAGCAACCGGGCCCTGCAACATATACACCCTCCTCTTTCTTACTCTCAGAAGCCCAATTCTGTCTGGGTGCCATTTTCCCAAACTTTTTTGCAGTAAAGCATGCCCAGGTGACATAGTACTAGCCAATCAGATATAACCAAAAGTCTGCTAGAGATTTCTAGGAAATGTTTTACTTCTGTGATATAGACTTCTTCTCCTTCTTCCTTCCTTAAGTGCAGACTTCATACCTAGCATGCAGCAGCCAGTTTGTAACCATGAAGCAACAAGCTAACAGGCTAAGCTAGGTTATCAAACAAAAAGATAAAAGCCCAAGATGTACACCATCCAATAAATAGCCACTTGTTACATGAGGCTATTAAAGAATTGAAATGCAGGAGTTCACATAAACATGTGCTATAATTGTAAAATATACAGTGAATTATGAAGAATTAACACCCCCCAAAACGTAAAACTGTCTCCTTAGTGACTGTTATATGATTGCATAGTGAAATGAAATCTTGAGGACATGTGGATTAAATCATATTATTAAAATCAATTTTAACCTGTTTCTTTTGTTCTTTTTAATGTTACTACTAGGAATACTAGAAATTTTAAAATTACATATGCATCTCTCACTATATTTCTGTTGGACAGTGCTGCCCTGGAACATGGACATCATGGAGTCATTGCACAGCTCTTGCTTGTAAGAAAAATAAAGCCTTATTGATTTAAGTTGCGGTAAGTCCGGTTATCTGTTTCTTGCAACCAAAAGCATTCCTTAAAGATATAAGAATCCTTAAGGTAGAATTTAGAATGGGTGGCAATTTTTAAAAAAACATTTAAAATTTGGGGAACCCAGAATAGAGAAGATGAAGTTAACTGCAAGCTGGTGAGGTACAGAGGAGCAGCAATCAGAGAGAAGAAGGGACAGAGGGGCATGTCCACGTATTAAAGGAGCCCAGTCGGCACTCTGTATCTATCTCCATGGCTCACAGGTTGTCAAGCAAGAGCGTCCAAAATCTCACCAGGGCATGAATGGTGCCTGGAAATAAGCTGAGAGAGGAAAATAACAGCCCAGAAGAAAAGATCATCTTTCAGCCCCTACAAGAGATCACTACAGTGGAAGGATATGAGAGACCTGCTGCTTTGGGTGCATGTTGAAGATGAGGCCCCATCTCCAGAGAGATCTAGCATTAGGAAACCAGGTGGAGCCAAGCCAGAGTCTTCAGGCTGATAGATGGGCAGAGAAACATCTGATGCAGGATGTCATGGGCAAGATGAAAAAGTAGGCACCCCCTTCCTGTTGCTGGTAAAGTGGCATTTACACAGACTCCTGTTAAATCAATTAAACAAAGAGGCCATTAGACTGATGTGGCTCCAAAGTCCTGGTGGCCAATGTAAGCAAACTAAAATCTAAGCCTGAAAATGCCTCGTGGTTACAAAATCTAAACGCTATGGACAAGCAATCACAAACAGCCATCTGGGCTTCAAGCTGTAATCAAATAACTTCCTTCCTTTGCTTCTGCACCTTCTCTGTACATCTATCCCCTGGCTCCTGTCCACAGAGAACTCCTAACCACTTTCTGTTTGACACTGCCCATTCAAATCAGTTTTTGCTCAAATAAACTCTTAAAAATGTTTAACATGTCTCAGTTTTTCTTTTAACACTCCCCAAGGGTTAGCATCAATTCCAGGGGTGGCAAAAGGAATACAAAGAGGAAACAATCCTCAATCTGAAAGAACTTTAATGCTGAAGTGCCTGAGAAACCACTAAAGTCAATTGGGTTCATCTGGAAGCAACAAAGAACCATTTTCTGTATCAGGCACTATGGGCAGAGATGGATTCTGGGGGTGGGCATATGGAGCTAATAGTCAAAAATTGAGTTTTAAAAAATAATTAAGTCATATTTCTAGCACACTCAATTTCTGTGGCCTTGGTATATGATACCCGCTACAGACACATGCATGTATTCACACACACATATATTGAGTTTTGCATATTCTAAACAAAAATAGAACTGTATTGTACATGCTGTTTTATAATCTGCTTTTCTGGTTTAATAACTCCTGGAACATTTTTACAGGGACCAAATTTTCATGCCAGTTCAAAATGTACTCAATCTCTGGGAGATAACATTTTCCAAAGGGGCCTCAATAACATCTCCCATCCCATAAGCTCTTCTGAAATGTGAACCAGCCACTCCACCATCAAGAATTGGAGACTAATTCCCCCTCCTCTTGATTCTAGGATAGCCTTACTGACAAAAAGTCCTTAGGCTTGCTGAAAAAGGTCCGTCTAGTCAAAGCTATGGTTCTTCCAGTAGTCATGTATGGATGTGAGAACTGGACTATAAAAAAAGCTGAGTGCTAAAGAACTGATGCTTTTGAACCGTGGTGTTGGAGAAGACTCTTGAGAGTCCCTTGGACTGCAATTAGATCAAACCAGTCAGTCCTAAAGGAAATCAGTCCTGAATATTCACTAGGACTGATGCTGAAGTTGAAACTCCAATACTTTGGCCACCTGATGGGAAGAACTGACTCACTGGAAAAGATTCTGATGCTGGGAAATATTGAAGGCAGGAGGAGAAGGGGATGGCTGGATGACATCACAAACTCAATGGACATGAGTTTGAGAAAGCTCCAGGAGTTGGTGATGGACAGGGAAGCCTGGTGTGCTGCAGTCCATGGGGTCACAAAGAGTCAGACACAACTGAATGACTGAACTGACTGCCTTAGTCACTTGTTTATACCAACAGGATATGGCAAAAATGACTGTTTTGTGACTTCTGAGACTACGTCAGAAAAACCATGCAGGGCTTCCCTGGTGGTCCAGTGGTTAAGAATCCACCTAGCAATGCAAGGGACATGGTTTGAACCCTGGTCTGGGAAGATTCCACAAGCCACAGAGCAACTAAGCCCGTACACCACAACTACTGAGCCTGCACTCTAGAGCCCGGGAGACACAACTGCTGGGCCTGTGTGCAGCAAACTGAAGTCCGAGCACCCTAGAGCCAGTGTTCTGCAATGGGAGAAGGCACTGCAATGAGAAACCTGCACACTTCAGTGAAAAATAGCCCCCACTTGCTGCAACTAGAGAAAGCCCACATGCAGCAAGGAAGACCCACTGCAGACAAAAATAAATAAATAAATAAATAAATTTGAAAAAAAGAAAAGCCACACAGCTTCCCCCTGGCATGCATTTCACCATCTGGATGCTCTGTCTTGGCACCCATTCACTCTGCTGCAACAAGCCTAAGTCTCATGCGGAGGCCAAGTGTAGGTGCTCCAGGTGACAGACTCAATTAGGTCAAGGTCAGGTACCAGACGTAAGTAAAAAGTCTCCAGCCGCTCACCGATTGAGTCATCCTTAGCTATTCAAGTCTTCCCACCTGAAGCCCCAGACACTGTAGAGCAGAGGCAAGCGATCTCTACAGTCCCACTGGATTCCTGATCCACAGAATCTGGGAGCACAAGATTTTTATTTTATACCACTAAGTTTACAAGGGTTTGTTCTGCAGCAATAGAAAACCAGGCCACAGATCCAACAGCATCTAGGGGGGCTACGGATAAAATGCTTATGTTCCCCCCAGAATTCATTTGTTAAATCCTAACTAGCAATGTAATAGAATGAGGAGGTGGGCACTTTGGGAGGTGATTAGATGATGAGGGTAGTGCTTTCATAAAAGAAACCCCAGGGTTTTCCCTGGTGGTCCAGCAGTTACGACTCTGCTTCCACTGCAGAGGGCATGGGTTCAACCCCTAGTTGGAGAATTAAGATATGTTAACCCTAACCAAGACGCTGCATGTCTTGTAACGCAGCCAAAAAAAAAAACAAGATAAGACCACAGAGAGCTCTCTTGCCCTTTCAACCATGTAAAGACACAGGGAGACCACAGCCATCTATGCACCAGGAAGAGAGTTCTCACCAGACACCAAATCTACCACAATCTTGATCTTGGACTTCCCAGCCTCCAGAACTCTGAGAACTAAATTTATATTGTTTATAAGCCACCCAGTCTATGGTACTCTGTTATAGCAGCCCAAACTGACTAAGACACAAGGAAAGCCTAATGTTACCAGCCTAAAACTAATTAACAAAATAAATTCTTTATAAACAGCTAAAGCAGTACAATGAAAGCCAAGTCCCAATTTAATGCTTTAAAATTCTTTCTGCTACCTTTCCCCTTTGTCAATGTATAGCTTCATCATGTGTAGCTAATGCACATTACATGTCAGACACTTAACTAAAGCACCAAACACACTTAACCCTTTCATTTAATTCACAAGAACCCTACTTCATTTCCATTTACAGATGACAAATCTGAGGCTCAAAACAGTTACTCAGTTAATACATGGCAGAGATTTACATGACAAACTTTCGGCCCCAAAACAATGCACTCTGCCCACTATCCTCTAAGAGACTTAGTGAAAGTGAAGTCGTTCAGTTGTGGCTGACTCTTTGCAACCCCATGGGCTATAGCCTGCTGGGCTCCTCCATCCATGGGATCTGGAGTGGGTTGCCATTTCCTTCTCCAGGTGATCTTCCCAACCCAGGGATCGAACCCAGGTCTCCTGAATTATAGGCAGATGCTTTTACTGTCTGAGCTACCAGGGAAGTCCCCTGAGAGAGTTGGCTGTGTAGCAGATGCAGAAAATCTTACAGAGCATAGTAAAGCCATATTTCTACCTCTCCCCAAATAATAGAGNCGCATGCTAACTTATGGGGCCTCCCTGGTGGCTCAGACCATAAAGAATTTGCCTGCAGTGCAGGAGACTGGGGTTTGATCCCTGTGTTGGGAAGATCCCCTGGAGAAGGGAATGGCTACCCACTCCAGTATTTTTGCCTGGAGAATTCCACAGACAGAGGAGCCTGGCAGGCTATAAGTCTATGGGGTCCCAAAGAGTTGGTATAGCTGAGTGACTAACACTTTGATTTTCACATGCTGACTTATAACTGGCATTTTGTGAGAAGTATAGCGGTGGAGGAGATATAAGAAAATAGAATAATAAGCGTTTCTACTTTAGCGGGACATTGGTACTACCCCCTCTTGGTTGTTTTTTTTATAAAATGGGAAAGGGGGATCTGAATAAAACACTGAAACTAATGCCTGGGACAGAAACTATCAAATGGTTTCTCTAAAGATTCACTCCTATATTCTCAGCTTTGATTTCTTTACATCAACAATTATATGAACCTGCAATTAGCAAGTGTTCACTCTGCACCAGCACTAGGTTAAACACTTTAAGTTTCTCTTCATTTAACCTTAATAGCACCATTATGATGTCATCATTATTATTATCTATATTTTATACATGAGGGAACAGCCATGAGTAGCTGACCCAGAGTGAACTTAGAGGAAGCTGCGTAACTCCACTTGGACTAAGGTCCATCTGATTCCAAAGTCCACAGCTCTTAGACCTGTCTGTCCTCTTTCCACTTAGCATATGCCCTCTTCGGGGCAGCCCAGCATCTATTTTACATTCTTCGCAGGTTTGGCTTTTTATCCACGTTATGAGTACCACTCTCAAAGGTAGAAATCAGAAACTCACTTTCTTGGTCCTCTCTTGCAGCTAGCCTTGCCGATGTGTGACATAGGCTTTGCTAATCAGATACACCCATATGTAAATTCAACTTGCAGAACAATAGAAGGCAACAGGTAGTGTACAGGATTATTCTGGGAGAGACGGAGGTGCCCAGCGTGAAGGCTGCAGATGTCCCAGTGCGGGTGCTCCAGCAGGGTCTTCAGTGGCTGATACTGTGAAGCAGCCTTCAGTGTAGCCTTTTCTTCCCGGGTGTGAGGCTACCACTGGTGGCTTAGAGGGCCTGCAATTCGGGAGACCTGGGTTCAATTCCTGAGTCAGGAAGATCCCCTGGAGAAGAAAACGGCACCCCAATCCAGTACTCTTGCCTGGAAAATCCCATGGACGGAGGAGCCTGGGAGGCTGCAGTCCATGGGGCCACAAAGGGTCAGACACGACTGAGTGACTTCATTTTGACTTTGACCTTTGTGAGGCTACCAAGTCTGACTCTGACCCCCTCAGAGTTTCTCTGAGCTATCAATCAGACTTTAATAAGTTATGTTCCTACTGAAACTGGCTAGAGGAAGTTCAGTTACATGGGACTAAAAACCCAACTTGGCACAATTCCTTCAGAACTTTAGAACAAATATTTCAAATGGAACTACCATACCTGTTTGTTTGGTTTTTCATAAGCTCCAATCAATTTTATCATTAATGATTTATTTTAAACGCACACAGCTTTTTTCTAAGTGGATGAGTCTTCAAATAATTCATCAAAAGCAGCAGGACTGGCTACCCTCCTCAGCTATATAGAGAGGTCTACTGACTTTTTCACCAGCTGAGAACCGTTTCTTTCTAAAGTAGAAATTCCCTCCCAAACTTCAAATGTCCTATTTTCCCCTTTGGAAGTATTTTCTTTCTTGACTTTTTTGCTATTACTATTAACATGATATACCTGATTCCAGCTGTGAATTTCATCAGACTCTTACTTATTGTCTTAACTTTATTCCTAAAGCCAAACTCTGGAACTTTTGCTGATTCTGGTCAGATATTTCATTCTTAAAATCCTTATCTTCTACCCCTGTTTTACTGATGGATTAATCACTGCACCTTAAATGATGTTACATAATTTTGAGACATTCAAAACACTTTTAATCTGATTTGCCTACTCACTGTCAACTAATCAAGTCTTCAATGGTACATGCGGTGTGCTTATATCAGAAACATGGCCAATAATGTTGATTGTCTACTTGACAGCCCTCTTTCCTTATTACTTGCAAACAAATGTATCAGAGTTTGGGCAAGAAAACAGAAGCCACTCTAAGGTACACAAATAGAAACATTTTAATAGAGGGAACCAGAGGTTTATACAACCAGAGTTTAGGGTGGGAAGATCAGGGGAGAAGCCACTGGAAGCAGTGCTTCACAGGACTCCATCTGCAAGCCATGCCTTTAATCCCAACTGGTGAAGGATCTGAGGGCCACCTCTAAGAGTTGAGAGCAGTCCCTAATGACAGCCAGCAAGCCAATGGGGATTTTAGTTCTATGGCTGCAAGGAAATGAATTCTGCTAACAATCTGATGCTGGGAGGGATTGGGGGCAGGAAGAAAAGGGGACGACAGAGGATGAGATGGATGGATGGCATCACCGACTCGATGGATGTGAGTCTGAGTGAACTCCGGGAGTTGGTGATGGACAGGGAGGCCTGTCATGCTGCAATTCATGGGGTTGCAAAGAGTCGGACATGACTGAGCGACTGAACTGAACTGAACTGAACAATCTGAGGATGTATGGTGATAGAGCTTTCCCCAACCAAGCCTCCAGATAAGGATACAATCAATCCACACCTCGATTTCAGCCTTACCATATCCTGAGCAGAGGAGCCAGCTAAAATATGCTGAGTTCCTGGCCTGTGGAAACCATGAGATGATAAATGTGTGCTGTTTCAGGCTGTTACATTTATGGGAATTTCTACTGCCATGTAGCAGTAGAAGATGAACACACCAACCATGGCCTGATGTTTGGATAAGCTGAGATTCCCTTCACCTTACAGAAAGGGTCAGTTTTGATATCCTCTAGAGCGGGGGTCCCCAACGCCCCAGCCATGGATTGCTTCCAGCCTGTGGCCTGTTAGGAACCAGGCTGCAGGGTGGGCTAAGCATCATCTGTATTTATAGCCACTCCCCATCACTAGCATTACCCACTGAGCTCCACCTCCTGTCAGATCAGCGGCTCTCATTGATGCTTTATTATGATGAGTTGTATAATTATTTCATTATATGTCACACTGTATTAGCAACAGAAATAAAGTGCACAATAAATGTAATGTGTTTAAATCATCACGAAACCATACCCGCCCCCCTACAAAACTGGTCATGAAAGGTTGGAGACCATTGCTCTAGAGAGAAGGAAAGGGGCCATACAGGTAGGAAAGTATGAGAGAGAGAAGATGCCCATCGCCTATGTTCCTGCAGATGTCTGTTACCTGACCTACTTAAAACTACTTAAAACTCCACCAGATGGTCCAACTGTGGCATATCCTGTGGTTCCCAGAACTCACTCTTGATCTGACCCCTGGCTTTCCAGAAGGAGCGCTTGGGTTCTCTCAGTTGCTGAAACCAAACTTGACCTGGAGATCTGTTCAGTTTATCTTCTGAGACCCTGCCACAATGACTGCACTTGCCACTCAGCTGTCAAAAATCTGAACAATATATTACTTAACGATACATACAGGTGGTAAACATATAAAGCAAATCAAGGGGAAATTACCCTCCAAAAATCAGACTAATGGTTATGTGCTGAGGAGGAGGATGGAAAATATGATTAAAGAAGAACACACACAGGGAATTTCAAGTCACTGCAATGCTTCATTTCTTAACCCAGGTAATGCAAGTATCATTTTGTCATTATTCTTTTAACTCTCCATATGTTTTATACAACCTTCTGTGTATATTATACTTGCTACATAAGTGCTTAACAAAAGTAGCATTATTATAAAATGAACAGGTGTAAAGACCATTTAGAACTGGACATGGAACAACAGACTGGTTCCAAATAGGAAAAGGAGTACATCAAGGCTGTATATTGTCACCCTGCTTATTTAACTTATATGCAGAATACATCATGAGAAACGCTGGACTGGAAGAAACACAAGCTGGAATCAAGAGTGCTCGGAGAAATATCAATAACCTCAGATATGCAGATGACACCACCCGTATGGCAGAAAGTGAAGAGGAACTAAAAAGCCTCTTGATGAAAGTGAAAGAGGAGAGTGAAAAAGTTGGCTTAAAGCTCAACATTCAGAAAACGAAGATCATGGCATCCGGTCCCATCACTTCACAGGAAATAGATGGGAAAACAGTGGAAACAGTGTCAGACTTTATTTTGGGGGGCTCCAAAATCACTGCAGATGGTGACTGCAGCCATGAAATTAAAAGACGCTTACTCCTTGGAAGAAAAGCTATGACCAACCTAGATAGTATATT
>SJYV01008059.1:2185055-2252342 GCA_006410875.1 Neotragus pygmaeus
ATTACTTTGCCGACTAAGGTCCGTCTAGTCAAGGCTATGGTTTTTCCTGTGGTCATGTATGGATGTGAGAGTTGGATTGTGAAGAAGGCTGAGCACCGAAGAATTGATGCTTTTGAGCTGTGGTGTTGGAGAAAACTATTGAGAGTCCCTTGGACTGCAAGGAGATCCAACCCGTCCATTCTGAAGGAGATCAGCCCTGGGATTTCTTTGGAGGGAATGATGCTAAAGCTGAAACTCCAGTACTTTGGCCACCTCATGTGAAGAGTTGACTCATTGGAAAAGACTCTGATGCTGGGAGGGATTGGGGGCAGGAGGAGAAGGGGATGACTGAGGATGAGATGGCTGGATGGCATCACGGACTCGATGGACATGAGTCTGAGTGAACTCTGGGAGATGGTGATGAACAGGGAGGCCTGGCGTGCTGCATTCATGGGGTCGCAAAGAGTCAGACACGACTGAGCGACTGAACTGAACTGAAAGACATGAAGTTAAAGATTAAATTTTCATCCGGACTGCTTTGCCCTTAAATGCCATTTCCTAAAATTTACTAAAATGTTAAAAGTATTGGTTGTAAGAAATTGTTGTTGTTCAGTCACTCACTTGTGTCTGAACTCATTGCAACCCCATGGATTGCAGCACACAAGGCTTCCCTGTCCTCTGCTCTCTCCCTGAGTTTACTCAAAGTCATGTCCATTGAGTCAGTGATGCCATCCAATCATCTCATCCTCTGTCATCCCCTTCCACTCCTGCCCTCAATCTTTCTCAGCATCAGGGTCTTTTCCAACGAGTCGGCTCTTTGCATCAGGTGGCCGAAGTACTGGCAGGTTCAGCATGAGTCTTTTCAGTGAAAATTCAGGGTTGATTTCTTTTAGGATTGAATGGTTTGATCTCTTTCTGTCGAAGGGACTTTCAAGGGTCTTCTCCAGCACCACAGTTCAAAAGCATCAATTCCTTTAGGAAATGGATACCCTAAAATCCAGGAACACTTCAGAGTTTCCACTTTTGAGAAAAAGGTAGAATATTCAATAAACAGGATTAGATTGGATTTATACCTGTGACATTATAATTTGTACATTTTACATATTTATACACTCATATACATTTATACATTTCTCATATATGATTTATACTTTTCTCAAGTATACTTCCAAAATACATTTGGTCTTCATCCACAATTCCTAGCTCACAGCTTCCCAAACCCTTGGCATTTCTTGAGCAGTAAGAGCAGTGGGATATTTGATCTCTTGTCCTCAGTTCTGGAAAAGGGGTCAGTGAAGATGGTTTCTGGATTCCACCCAAGAATGGGGGCTGGTTGTCAGGAAATCCAACCATGTGATTAAAGGGTTGGAGCTTTCAGTCCCACCCCTCAACCTCCAGGGACGAGCTACTGGCTGGAGACTGAATCAATCAACAATGGTCAATGATCTAATCAGTCTATGATCTATCAGCTATGTAATGAAGCCTCCATAAAAATACAGAAAGCCAGGGTTCAAAGAGCGTCAGGGTTGATGAACAGGTGGAGATTATGGAGAGAGGCACCCCTGGAGAGGGCACAGAAGCTACAGGCTCTTTCCCCATACCTAGCCCTACTGATCTCTTCATCTGGCTGTTGATTTGTATCATTTAATATTCCTCATGCTGCTGCTGCTGCTAAGTCGCTTCAGTCATGTCCGACTCTTCACGACCCCATGGACTGCAGCCCACCAGGCTCCTCCGTCCATGGGATTTTCCAGGCAAGAGTACTGGAGTGGAGTGCCATTGCCTTCTCCAATATTCCTCACACTAAACTGGTAATCTAGTAAGTAAATGGATTTTTCCTGAGTTCTGTGAGCCACTCTAGCAAATTANAGGCTCCTCCGTCCATGGGATTTTCCAGGCAAGAGTACTGGAGTGGAGTGCCATTGCCTTCTCCAATATTCCTCACACTAAACTGGTAATCTAGTAAGTAAATGGATTTTTCCTGAGTTCTGTGAGCCACTCTAGCAAATTAATTAAACCTGAGGAGGGAGTCACAGGAACCTCCAATTTATAATAGGTTGGTCAGAAGCACAGGTAACAACTTGGGCTTGCACCTTGTGGGCCTGAGCCCTTTACCCGTGGAATCTGGTTCCATCTGCAGGAAGATAGTGTCAGAATTGAGTTGAATTCTCAGACACCCAGCTGGCATCCAAGAATTGCTTATTGATGTGGGAAGTCTCTACACACACACACACTGAAATTGGATCTGGGATCTCTTTTGGAATACCTCAAATCTCACATCAAAATAAACTCCAAGTAGATCAAGATTTACACGTCAAAAAAAAAAAAAAAGAAAACCTTAAAGTACAAGACGAAAATACACGAGTATTATTTTCCAATCTGGAAGTAGGGAAAGCTTTGGTGAACATGATGTAAAATACAGAAGCTATAAAAGACAAGCTAAGTCTAAAATACATTTTAAAAATCTTGCCCAAGAAAACAAAAATGCCAAAAACAAACTCAAAAGACATGAAAAACTGGGGACAACTATCTGCCTTCCTACAAATCGATAAGAAAAAAGATCACTAATGCAATTGAAAACGGGCAAAGGATATGAACAGACACTTCCCAGGAAAGAAATTCCAAATGGCTTTTAAATATATGAAAATAAACTCAACCTTCTCCATAATAAGGGAAATACAAATTAAAACTACCAGATTGGCAGATACAGATTTTGATACCACCATGAGGATGGAGGTTAGAGAAACAGATGCTTTCACATATTGCTGGTGGGAGTGTAAACTGGCTCAATCCCTGTGGAGAACAATTTGACAGTATCTATCAAAATCTAAAATGCATGTTTTGGCAGGCACCATGAGTTTACACCCCAAAATCATTCCTCCATGTTCCCTGCTAACAGAGTCCAGGTGCTCAGGTGGCAATGGGCCAAGCTCCAAGCACTAAGTTTATTTGTTGATTCATTCATAATTATTAAGCGCTTACTCTGTATTAGGCACTGTTCTGGGGATACACTATTGAATGAAACTTCTGAAGGTTGATCAAACTTCAGCCTTCATGATAACCCTGCACTTAGTGACTGAAATTCTGGAGAAGAATGGCAGCTGTGACATTTTGATGTATATTTCAAGGGATAACCATATAATTTTTCACCCAAATCAAGACATTTTTGAAAGCAAATGACACACTATTAATAAAATGCACTGGGACAAATGGGAACAAACAAGGATAGTTCCAAGCAAAGTGGGAAATATGGTCACTATTAGTAATTGTGAGATAATGAGAGTTCACCATCATCTCAGTTGCTGTTCTAAACTAACTCCACCAGGAAACTCTGTAAGAAAAGTAGGGTCCAAACTAGTTCTGGAGAAAGTACGAATGAAAAGACACACAACTTCTTTAATTATGAGGAAAACTAGAATTAAGTCAGTAAAGAGATGCCTTGAAAGAACTTGAAATAAAGGATTTAGTCACAAGGCTTTCAAAACATATGCACCTTTGTGTGATTTGACGTTTCAATGCAGTATGTAATTTTCCAAGCATAAATCTCCAGACATAAAACAGATTAAATAAAACATACTGCTAAATTAAGGAAAAGCAGTAATAAACTAACAGATTTCAGTTAGTAAAAACAGCTCAGAACACTAGAATACTAAAAACCAATATCGTATATGTATGGCTGAGTCCCTTTGCGGTCCACCTTTTTTTACATCACATTTTTAATTGGCTACATTCAAATACAAAATTTAAAGTTTAAAAAAAAAATCAATACTGTAATCACTAACCATTTTTGCCAGATAGTTTTCCAGAATGTAACCCAACAGGGATGAGAAACACTGGGAAACAATGGCCAGAATGCTTCTGGAGAGGCTTTCTTAAGGGAAAACTTCAAAAGGGGAGTTTGCTGGAGTTGCCTCTTCTCAGGCTCCAACCTTGAAAGTGGCCATAATGCCCAGAGCTACAACCATGCGGTAACGATCATGAAAGTGTTACATTAAATGTTGACCAAAACCACCGGCCTTGGCCAGGCTCAGTAATAACCTCTTGCTTGAGTTGTCTCACAATGGTAGGTCCCAATAAGAAATAGGGTGCTGCTGCTGAAAACTAATGGGGAGAATTCAGGGCCAAAAGCAGGGAGGAGATGCCAGCCCATAATATGTCTTGAAGCAAAACTAACCTGGAAGAATTCAGGAAGGGCCAAAACGAAGGAGGACTCAGGTTCAACGTCTGGGTCAGGAAGATCCTCTGGAGTAGGAAGTGGCAACCTGCTCTCCGTATTCTTGCCTGGAAAATTCCCATGGACAGAGGAGCCTGGTGAGCTACAGTACATGGTGTCACAGAGAGTCAGATATGACTGAGCGACTCAGCACACACACATACAAACTTATCGATCCTTCAGTTCAGTTCAATCGCTCAGTCGTGTCCAACTCTTTGCGACCCCATGAATCGCAGCACACCAGGCCTCNGAAATATGGTCACTATTAGTAATTGTGAGATAATGAGAGTTCACCATCATCTCAGTTGCTGTTCTAAACTAACTCCACCAGGAAACTCTGTAAGAAAAGTAGGGTCCAAACTAGTTCTGGAGAAAGTACGAATGAAAAGACACACAACTTCTTTAATTATGAGGAAAACTAGAATTAAGTCAGTAAAGAGATGCCTTGAAAGAACTTGAAATAAAGGATTTAGTCACAAGGCTTTCAAAACATATGCACCTTTGTGTGATTTGACGTTTCAATGCAGTATGTAATTTTCCAAGCATAAATCTCCAGACATAAAACAGATTAAATAAAACATACTGCTAAATTAAGGAAAAGCAGTAATAAACTAACAGATTTCAGTTAGTAAAAACAGCTCAGAACACTAGAATACTAAAAACCAATATCGTATATGTATGGCTGAGTCCCTTTGCGGTCCACCTTTTTTTACATCACATTTTTAATTGGCTACATTCAAATACAAAATTTAAAGTTTAAAAAAAAAATCAATACTGTAATCACTAACCATTTTTGCCAGATAGTTTTCCAGAATGTAACCCAACAGGGATGAGAAACACTGGGAAACAATGGCCAGAATGCTTCTGGAGAGGCTTTCTTAAGGGAAAACTTCAAAAGGGGAGTTTGCTGGAGTTGCCTCTTCTCAGGCTCCAACCTTGAAAGTGGCCATAATGCCCAGAGCTACAACCATGCGGTAACGATCATGAAAGTGTTACATTAAATGTTGACCAAAACCACCGGCCTTGGCCAGGCTCAGTAATAACCTCTTGCTTGAGTTGTCTCACAATGGTAGGTCCCAATAAGAAATAGGGTGCTGCTGCTGAAAACTAATGGGGAGAATTCAGGGCCAAAAGCAGGGAGGAGATGCCAGCCCATAATATGTCTTGAAGCAAAACTAACCTGGAAGAATTCAGGAAGGGCCAAAACGAAGGAGGACTCAGGTTCAACGTCTGGGTCAGGAAGATCCTCTGGAGTAGGAAGTGGCAACCTGCTCTCCGTATTCTTGCCTGGAAAATTCCCATGGACAGAGGAGCCTGGTGAGCTACAGTACATGGTGTCACAGAGAGTCAGATATGACTAAGCGACTCAGCACACACACATACAAACTTATCGATCCTTCAGTTCAGTTCAATCGCTCAGTCGTGTCCAACTCTTTGCGACCCCACGAATCGCAGCACACCAGGCCTCCCAGTCCATCACCAACTCCCGGAGTTCACTCAGACTCACATCCATCGAGTCAGTGATGCCATCCAGCCATCTCACCCTCTGTCGTCCCCTTCTCCTCCTGCCCTCAATCCCTCCCAGCATCAGAGTCTTTTCCAATCAGTCAACTCTTCGCATGAGTTTCAGCTTCAGCATCATTCCTTCCAAAAGAATCCCAGGGCTGATCTCCTTCAGAATAGACTGGTTGGATCTCCTTGCAGTCCAAGGGACTGTCAAGAGTCTTCTCCAGCACCACAGCTCAAAAGCATCAATTCTTCGGTGCTCAGCCTTCTTCATAGTCCAACTCTCACATACATGCATGATCACTGGATCTTTACACACTTAAAAATATTGTCTA
Organism: Neotragus pygmaeus; assembly: GCA_006410875.1. Lineage (NCBI taxonomy): Eukaryota > Metazoa > Chordata > Mammalia > Artiodactyla > Bovidae > Neotragus > Neotragus pygmaeus. The sequence goes on from SJYV01008059.1 coordinate 2,191,089, forward strand.
TATTGGTTGGTTGGTTGATGGTGGCTTTTTTTTCTTTGGTTGGTCGCTTTTTAGTGCAAATATACTTTGAAAAAAACATGTAATTTGATGAAAATGCCATACAAAGAACTAAATTATAGACAAAAAGGACCTTCAATATCAACTTTCACATTACACTGACAAAGATTAAAGTGGCCGAAATCATTATCAGCAGTATTCAGACCTAGGTATTCAGACCCCCTTCATTGAATTTATTTGCACTCAATTCAAAGTCCTGATTTATGTTTTAATTGTAGACAAAATGTGACTTTCTTAATGCAGGAGACCAGTATTCGATCCCTGGGCTGGGAAGACCCCCTGGAGAAGGAAATGGCTACCCACTGCAGCATTCTTGCCTGGAGAATCCCGTGGACAGAGAAGCCTGGTGGGCTACAGTCCATGGGGTCGCAAGAAGTCGGACACGACTGAGCATCTAACACAACACAACAAAATGGGACTTCCTTCGTTTTAGACCCCAAACACCTGTGCGGAATGCTTTGAGAATTTACGTTATCGGTTTTTTAAAAATACCGACTTAGATGCCGACTTTGTCAAAAATCACTTTCCACACCTATGGTTTCAAAGACTAAGCCTGCCAAGCTTGTTGGCGTGCGAGTCCTTCCTCTGAGATCCCACACCTCTCGTCTGCCGCACCGTCTCTGGGGAGAGCGCCGCGTGAAATGGCCGTGATCTTCCCAGGTTACTGTCTGGCTATACCTCACTGGGACACCAGAGGGCGCGCGGAGGGCTGGCACTTGTTTTTCTTTAAATTCTGAATCCAAGTCCTCGCAGAAAACAACAAAAGGCTGGGAACACAGCGGCCAGGAGACAAAGGGACGAAGAAAAAAAGCCGCGTGCCTGTTTTACTGGCGTGGAAATCTGCTTCCTCACCCACCCACCTCCCTCAAGGAACTACGCATAAACAACTAACGCTGCAAAATAATGAAATCTTGGACTGACAAGGACAATCAGAGAATGGATTACTCACCCGAGTTCTAAGAAAGACTATCACCAGGTGTGTGTTTGAGCCTTCTGCTTTGCCTCATATTAGTGACTACCGGCCCACTCCCCGCCCAAAATATTTTTTGTTTTTCTGCGTTCCTGAATAATACACGCACATAGTAGAAGATTTAGAAAATACAGAAAAGAAAAGAGATCAACAACATACTGTAATTTGGATACAATTACTTTGAACATTTTCACATATTCTTTCCAAACTTTTTTCAATATTTGAAATGCATAGAAAAATAATACTCCATGTAATTTTGTGCTGGCTTTCTTCTCTTTTATTATATCATCAACTTCATTTCTATCAATAAATTCTGATAACATAAACTTACTCATTTCATGAGTGAATCACAGAAGAATAAGGAATGTAAGGGCTACAGCTTTTTGCCCAAGATAGCACCTTGAATGTCAAACACAAGTCGTGCAAGAATTTTTCTGTTGCTTTGCATTTAGAAGAGGAAACAGGTAAGACTAAAGCAAAGAAACAGAAACTATTTCATCCCACCCCAAATAATGAACTTGTCCTTCCCAGTTGTCTGAGGGCCAGGGGAGAGAGTAGGTCACCAAGACCCGTGGTCCTGCGGGTGGAGCCAGTACATGCCTTAAGGTCAGACAGATCAATCTGCACAGCTACTAACCAGCAGGTCAGCAGGTGCCCAGTTGGCCCTGGAAAGAGTCGGAAACAGCAAGCTCAGTGACCTTGAGTCTTGGGGCCAGGGCTAGCAGGTGTCTTCCTCAGAGATGGGAAAGGAAGCAGAGACCAGTCTGGGCAGATAACCACCAGGGAGGTGATGAAGATCCAATGCCCTGGAACAACCACCCTCCACCCCTACTTTTACACCTAATCACTCAGTCGTCAGATTCCCTAGCATTAGTACAGCAAGGGGGAAAAGGGGGGGAGGGGTGGGAGCAGGGGGAAGAGTGGTGTTCTCAGTCCTGGAGCTCTCTGGACCTCTGTCTCCACGTCTGGAGAAGTGAAGGGAAGAAAAGATCTAAGGTTCCTACCTCAGAGTCTGTGATTTCTTACCATCCCCAACTGTGCACAAAAATGAGACACGAAGACGGTCCCTGCCTCCTGCAACCCCAAAGTAGCAGCCCTTCTCTTCCCAGGTGCCACAAGTGGTAAAGAATCTGCCTGCGAAAGCAGGAGATAAAAGACACACAGGTTCAATCCCTTGTTCGGGAAGATCCCCTGAAGAAGGAAATGGCAACCCACTCCAGTGTTCTTGCCTGAAAAATTGTAAGGACAGCGGAGCCTGGAGGACTACAGTCCATGGGGTTGCAAAAGAGTCGGACACGCCTGACCATGCATGTATATGTATATACGTATAAGTCTCCAAACTCCTTCACAAGTTCTGTACTTTAGCACTTAGTGTTTCTGCCTTGAAGAAGTGCTGGAAAACATTCCTCCTTTTCTTTCAAAGTTCATCATCCTTTGCACACCCAGCTAGGTTTTTTCCAGGTACCTGAGGCAGAGGTACTCCTTCCTTTGCTGTGATTCTGTACTATTTTGCACATACTTCCATCACTTTCTACCTGTGTAACCATAGCCTTCCTATATCTGTTTCCTCATCTGTAAAAGGGAAGAATTATTGTACCAAACTCAAAGAATTATGATAGGATTAAATGGTTAACAGATGTAAAGCACTTAAAGCAGAGCCTACACTTATCAGGCCTTAAGAAGCATCCCTACGAACAAAGTTAGTGGAGGTGATGGAATTCCAATTGAGCTATTTCAAATCCTAAAAGATAATGCTGTGAAAGTGCTGCACTCAATATGCCAGCAAATTTGGAAAACTCAGCAGTGGCCACAGGACTGGAAAAGTTTTCATTCCAATCCCTAAAAAAGGCAATGCCAAAGAATGCTCAAACTACCACACAATTGCACTCATCTCACACACTAGTAAAGTAATGCTCAAAATCCTCCAAGCCAGGCTTCAACAGTACGTGAACCGAGAACTTACAGATGTTAAAGCTGGTTTTAGAAAAGGCAGAGGAACCAGAGATTAAATTGCCAACATCCATTGGATCATCGAAAAAAGCAAGAGAATTCCAGAAAAACATCTATTTCTGCTTTATTGATATGCCAAAGCCTTTGACTGTGTGGATCACAATAAACTGTGGAAAATTCTGAAAGAGATGGGAATACAAGACCACCTGACCTGCCTCTTGAGAAATCTGTATGCAGGTCAGGAAGCAACAGTTAGAACTGGACATTGAACAACAGAATGGTTCCAAATAGGAAAAGGAGTACATCAAGGCTGTATATTGTCACCCTGCTTATTTAACTTATATGCAGAGTACATCATGAGAAATGCTGGGCTGGAAGAAGCACAAGCTGGAATCAAGATTGCCGGGAGAAATATCAATCACCTCAGATATGCAGATGACACCACCCTTATGGCAGAAAGTGAAGAAGAACTAAAGAGCCTCTTGATGAAAGTGAAAGAGGAGAGTGAAAAAGTTTACTTAAAACTTGGCATTCAGAAAACTAAGATCATGACATCCAGTCCCATCACTTCATGGCAAGTAGATGAAGAAACAGTGGAAACAGTGGCAAACTTTATTTTGGGGGGCTCCTAAATCACTGTAGATGGTAACTTCAGCCATGAAATAAAAAGACGCTTACTCCTTGGAAGGAAAGTTATGACCAACCTAGACAGTATATTAAAAGCAGACATTACTTTGCCAACAAAGGTCTGTCTATTCAAGGCTATCATTTTTCCAGTGGTTATGTATGGATGTGAGAGTTGGACTATAAAGAAAGCTGAGTGCCAAAGAATTGATGCTTTTGAAATGTGGTGTTGGAGAAGCTCTTGAGAGTCCCTTGGACTGCAAGGAGACCCAACCAGTCCATTCTAAAGGAGATCAGCCCTAAATGTTCATTGGAAGGACTGATGCTGAAGCTGATACTCCAATACTCTGCCCACCTGATGCAAAGAGCTGACTCATTTGAAAAGAACCTGATGTTGGGAAAGATTGAAGGCGAGAGAAGGGGAGGAGAGGATGAGATGGATGGCATCACTGACTCAATGGACATGAGTCTGAGTAAATTCTGGAAGTTGGTGATGGACAGGGAGGCCTGGCGTGCTGCAGTCCATGGGGTCGCAGAGTCGGAAACAACTGAGCGACTGAGTGACTGAACTGAACACTTACCAGGTTCTCAACAAGCCTGGCCTATGCCTCCACCAGAGCACTTAACAAACTGTATTATAACTGTATCAGTCAAAGAGTCTACCTCTTGCATGATCTGAGTTCCTCAAGGTGGGATGTGAGTCTTATCCATATCATTGTCCCCAGTGCCTAGCTCCATGCCTGGCACAAAGAATAAAGCAATAAGGGTCGGTTTGTGCCTTTTAATATATATTTGTATTTATTTCACTGTGCTGCATCTTAGTTGCAGCATGCAAACTCATGTCGAGACCTATGGGATCTTAGTTCCCCAACCAGGGATCAAACCCCGGGGGTGACCCTTAGTCACTGAACCATCAGGGACATCCCCATGGGTGTGTTTTTAATGAGAAGGAAAAGGCTGATTGAACTATAGGGGGTATGCTTTTGTCTCTGTTTTAACTTTGGGTTACTGGTTAAATAAATCAGGCCAGGAAAAAGTGAAGTATGCTTTGTTTTCCCCTTAATAATCTAAACATGTACCCATCTAGGTCTGTCTTCCAGACCCAAACCATAAACATTAACTTTGAATTTTAATGTTTAGGGAGGGTTAATTCTCATATTTGCATGGGAAGCTCAGTGATTTAATATATAAAAATAATGTTTCTGTGAATGAACGATTGTAGAATCCAGAAGCTACTAAGAAGCAATTTAGACTCTTCTTTAATTGTGGTAAGGAAGGTAGGGAAGAAGAAAGGTTGAGCAATGAGTTAGCCCAAGTTCTTATTTACATTATGCCCAAAAGTTGGGTTGAGAAAGTGAGCATAACAGAGAAAAAAGGGAAGAGACATGAGAAACCAGGTCATGCATGCTATGAAAAGTTATTAAAGAGAATAAAAACACAAGACACTGACACCCACATATATCACACATATATATGTTGCTATTTCCCAAGACATATATCAGATACAATATATCTGATAAAAAGACTAGTAATCAGAATGTACAAAAAACTTTCAACAATCCTATAATAAAACAACCCAATTCTCAAATGGCCAAAGGCTTGGATACACAAATAAATCCATGAAAATATGCTCAGCACCATTAATTATAAGGGAAAGGCACATTAAAACTATATTGAACAGAGGGTCGGGGAGGGTTGCATTAGGAACTTGAGTCTAGCAAATGCAAACTATTATATATATAATGGATAAACAACAAGGTCCTATTGTATAGCACAAAGAACAATATTCAATATCCTGTATTAACATAATGGAAAATAATGTGAAAAAGAAAATAGACATATGTGTATATATATGTATAACTGAATTACTTTGCTGGATACCAGAAACTAATACAACATTGCAAATAAACTATACTTCAATTTAAAAAAAATTAACATCAGCATCACAAAAAAATTAACTACAGTGAGATCCCACTACACATCTATTGTTGTTGTTGTTAGTCACTCAGTTGTGTCTGACTCTTTGTGACCCCATGGGCTGTAGCCTGGCAGGTTCCTCTGTCCATGGGATTCTCCAGGCAAGAATACTGGAGTGGGTTGCCATTTCTTTCTCCAGGAACACGTCTTTTAGAAAGGCTCAAATAAAAAATACAATAGCAAGTGCTGGCAAAGATATGCGACAATAAGAACTCTAATATATTGTTGATAGAAATGCAAAATGTTACAGCCACTTAGGAAAACAGTTTGGTAGTGTTTTGTGAAGGTAAAACCCTAAGACTCAGCAGTCCCATCTAGGTATTGACCCAAGAGAAATAAATATGTATGTCCACACAAAAACCTGTACACTAATGTTTGTAATAGCTATTTTGATACTAGTCAAAAACTAGAAAAATGCAAATGTCCATTAACTAGTGAGTGTATAAACAAACATCCATACAATAGAACACTAATCATCAATTAAAAAAAAACTACTGATACACACAACATAGATGACTCTCAAAAGCACAATGCCAAGTAAAAGAAGCTATATTCAAAAGGCTACAAACTTCACAGGTCCATTAATATGACATTCTGTAGAAATGAAAATCTGATCCGTGGTGCCTGGGACTGGAGGCAGAGGACTGACTGTAAAGGGCCATAAGGTGACTTTCTGATGAAAGTGATGGAAATTGCCCATAACTTGATTGTAGTGAAAATTCATAGAATGGTATGCCTAAAAAATGAATTGTTCTGTTTGTAAATTATACCTCAATAAATCCTAAAAATAATATATAAATAGTAATGAATCAGGAAAACATCTACTTTTGCTTTNGCGACCCCATGGACTGCAGCCTACCAGGCTCCTCCATCCATGGGATTTTCCAGGCAAGAGTACTGGAGTGGGGTGCCATTGCCTTCTCCAAATAAAGTAGGTACCACTTTCAACTATTAGTCTCATAGCAGGAAGCAAAGCTTACTCATTCACCTTTGTAAGTTCCAGGACTCTTAGTACTGAATAGTGCCTTAGAGGCATGTGTCAAATATTTGTTGTACAAAAAGTGAATGGCAAGACTATGAGAAATTATTCGTTTTGGAGTTTTTTCAATTGCATATATTCCATGCAAGTCCCTGAGTTTTCTTGCTCAGTATTTTGAATATGCTGCTGCTGCTGCTGCTGCTGCATCGCTTCAGTCGTGTCCGACTCTGTGTGACCCCGTAGATGACAGCCCACCAGGCTCCCTGCCCCTGAGATTCTCCAGGCAAGAACACTGGAGTGGGTTGCCATTTCCTTCTCCAATGCAGGAAAGTGAAAAGTGAAAGTGAAGTCACTCAGTCGTGCCAGACTCTTAGCAACCCCATGGACTGCAGCCTACCAGGCTCCTCCATCCATGGAATTTTCCAGGCAAGAGTACTGGAGTGGGGTGGCATTGCCTTCTCCATTGGCAAATACTAATTTCTTACATTTCAGCTTATTCTAGCATTGGACATCATGTTTTTGTGTGGTTCTTTGCTTTCTCTTTTGGTTGGATTGAGATTAGATCATACATTTCAACAGATGTTTATGGACACAGATACTGCAATGAACACTGAGGAAAAGATTACACCCAGTAAAAGTGTTTTTTTGAACAGCAGAAAAAAAGATACCTTAAGTAACCAAACACCATAATATATTGGCATGAGGGGCATGAACAGTGTTGTGAGGGTGCTAAAATAGGACCATTAGGTAGTTGAGTCTTCATAGAGGAAGACCTTGAAAAATAATGAACGTTTCTGTGTGACTTTAATGCATTCCATCCAGTGGACATATGTGAATGCCTTCCAAGAGTCAAGTACTGTCACTTAATACCCCTGGGATCTGACATCTTCCAACTGTAAAAGTTGAGGTTTATATGTATTAGCTTCCTGGGGCTGCCACAGCAAAATACTGCAGACTAGGTAGCTTTTAAACAACAGAAATTTGTTTTCTGACAGTTCTGAAGGCTAGAAGTCCAAGATCAAAGTGACAGCACAGCTGGTTTCTTCTGAAGCCTGTCCTTCGCTCATAGATGACCACTTTCTTGCTATGTCTTCACATGGTCTTTCCTGCATACGTATACATCCCTAGTATCTCTGTATGTGTCCAAGTTTCCTCTTTCAGGACACCAATCAGATCTAATTAGGGCCCATTCATGGCTTCATTTAACTGAATCACCTCTTAAAGGGCCTTACCTCGGAAATACAACCACATTTTGAAGTGCCAAGGGATTAGGGCTTCAATATATGAATGAAATCAGGGAACACAATTCAGCCCATAATGGAAGTAATGGTCATTTTTTCCCCCTGGCAACTTTGCATATGCAGCATAACAAGACACTTAATCTAAGCTGGGACTAAGGATGGTATCTCATTTGTACAAAATCATACTCTTGTGAGGTAGACAGAGTAGTTTGTATCACTTTGTAAATCATTTTATTTGACAGTCCAAGCAAACTAATACAACTTCTTTGAAGAACTGCTATTAATAGTTATTCATTATTACTGGAGAGGAAGAGAGAAGTAAAGCTGTAAAGGTAAACAGGAGTCAGATCACCCAGGACCTTTTGTGTCATTCTAACTAATTTAGATTTTATTCTGCAAGCAATGCAGTGCTGTTATTTAAGAATGTGACAAGGTCAGCTATGGCTTTACAAAGAACGTGAAAAATAGCCTAGAACTGCTGTTGCTGGACCAGCAACCTGAAAACAAGTTAAAAATGTAAAATTTCAGGCCCCACTCCAGACTCACAGACTCAGAACCTGAGTTTTAACCAGGCCTTCCAGGTGATTCTGATGCAAGCTAAAATATGAGAATCACAGGCCTAAAGAGCAAGGCTGGACTGGAGGCCCCACTTAACTCACAGAGTTAAGAGAGTCACATAAGATAAAATACACAGGGCTTCCTTGGTGGCTCAGTGGTAAAGAACCTGCCCATCAATGCAGATATAAGTTTGATCCCTCATCCAAGAATATCCTACCTACTGAGGAGCAACTAGGCTGTGGCCACAACTACTGAGCCTTTTTGCCCTAGAGCCAGAAAACCACAACTACTGAGCCCACGTGCCACAGATGCTGAGGCCCACACACTCTAGAACCCTTGCTCTGCAACAAAGAAGCCACCACAACGAAAAGCCTGTGCACTGCAACTAGAGAGTAGCCCAAGCAGCAACAAAAACCAGCACGGTCAGAAACAAAGTAATATTAAAAAAAATAAAAGTAAAATACATAAAAGTGCCTTGGATGTTGTAAAGTTCATTAATATATATCGTTGTTTAGTTGCTAAGTCGTGTCTGACTCTTTGGCAACCCCTTCATTAATATTTATATCATTAGTAATAGTTGTGTAACTCTAAAATAGTCACTTTACATGTTTTAGCTTCTTTCCCAAGGCTGAACATTTGTACTCTTTCACAATGGCCCATTTTACTCACTTGATGTCACTGCGAAATAACCCAAAATCCAACATGTCATTTAAACTTCTACAATCATTATATAGGAATGATACAAGGAAAAAGGATCTGGAATACACAAATTGATATTTGAATTCTCAAATTCTGACACTTAATGGTTCTGTGATTTTGTTCTATTTCATTAACAATTTTCCAGTCTATCATGTATTCTTACAAATGGATTTATCCCCTAGTACAGAATGCTCTGAGCATTTGTTTCACCCATTTAATAAGATAGCTTTCACTTTTGAGTTATTTTTAATCAGTTACTTAGGACTGATGTACTTGGAGGAACTGATAAAATGGAGCCTTTGGAAATGAAAACTAAAAAACAGGTTGTGAATTCTGATAAGACAAGTGATTTCCCAATTTCTCATACTAATTCAAAGTAGTTATGCTTATAAATCATAAGTAGTTATGATTACAAAATAGAAAAGTAGTTATTATGAAATTACATGTGTTCACTGTAGAAACAGACAAAAACATAAGAAAAATCATCTGTTCCCATCCTAAAAGAAACAACTATGAACATTCAAGTCTATATGCATTTAGTCCATTTAAATATACACATATCCATACACATCTCAGTTCTTCACAAAACTGAGATCTTACTCTAACATGGGTCTCTTTTTCTTTTCATATTTTATTTACAGCCGTGTTGTAAACATTCTCTCATATTCTTAGATAAATGTCATGTAGTATTTCATCATCTGCTCTGTTTCAGGTGACATCCTTAAATTCACAACCAAGTCCTATACAAAACAGGATAATGAAAAATAAAGAAGCCACCTGTGTGTTAATAACATTAAGAACTCCAGAAAGGGAAATGAAGTGTTTTAGAAAAAAAAAAATTGTAAGAGTTTTTTGACAAAGTAATTGCATTAAGTCTGTGGCTTCACATAGAAATATCTTTCCATTGTTTCCCAAAGCTTTGGGTATCAGAGCTGTAACATTTAAAAAAAACATTTTTTTAAACTTACTACCTGTTTTGACATAAAAGATAATTAAAAAAATTTTTACATTGGATGAATGTAATACAAGATAAAAAATCAAGTCTCTTTTTCAAATTTAGAAATTTCACAGGAGATGACTGAAAGCATCAAGTCCTTGGGGAGAGAAGACCGAGACCCACAGTACAACTGATAGAATTCACTGTGATAGGACACCACTTCAATTTAAAGAAAGATGCAAAAGAAAATGTGTGCAGACTTGACTGTCTGAAGTTGAGGCATTCCCCACAGATGGTTTTTATGTTCTCAATTATGAGGCAAGATCACCAGCTAGCTGAAAATGGGGACAGGTTAGAGGAAGAGATATGAATAATTTGAGGAGAGAGGTGAAAGTATGAATGGTTAATCCAGAAAGTGTCAAGTGCTCCTGTGAGGTCTGAGGTCATGAATTAAAACCAGCTGGTGTATGATTTTTTTCCCAGAAATCTTGGGTGCAAGTAATGAGAAAGTTTGTTCCAACAACGTTCAGTCCAAGCAAGGCTCCAAGTTCCTCCAAGCAAGAAAGAGACACTGGAGTGAGAGAGCTGAAAATGTTTTCAAGAGCGACTGTAAGGATTGATCAGGGAATCTCAATCAGTTGAGTTGGAATGATTAAATGATGGCAGAAGCAGGAAAAAATAGACTTTTAAGTATTGGGGTTAATGAATTGGAGGTCAGCGAAAATATGACAAATGAGCTGAGTATAAGAGGCTACTTATTGACCACTGGGATACTTGAAATTGAGATTTATTGAGTTATTGATGACAGGGTTCAGAGTCGTATCACTGGAGCGGATGGATGAGATGGAGTAGAGGAACAAGTCATTGGAGATGAAGAGGTCAAAGACCTAAGAGGCTCAGTGTTGATGTTACATGGGTCATGTTGAATTCACACAGAATGCTGACAAAACCTAGAGCAAGGAGCAATGGTCTAATTTCTGAGGGAGAGTGCCCAAGGGGTTGATAAATTTTAGCTGTAAAGATGATAAAGGGGTATTTGGCCAGATGATATAAATTTCAAATGTTTTTGAAGGAGGAAAAAGGAGAAATAGTTTGTAACAAGTCATTAGGAACAAAGGGGCCAAACTCTGTAGCCCAACCTCTTGGCCTTAAGGTACACAGAGTATGAGAAAAATAAATAAATAACCTATTTATAGCACCCTACTTCAGAGCTCTACAGTAGAGTTAAAAAAGCAAAATTACCTTAGTCACTAAAAACAGTAGTGCTGGGGATATACCTGGATGCATCTAGGCTAATTCCAAGTCTGAATTTGATAACTCACGGCTTTGGGGATGATGTAAAAAGGCAGTCTGACACCTTATGACATCAACCACATTTCCGGAGAAATGTAGAATCTGCAAATAAACTCCTGTTGATAGTACCCAGTGATAAGAAAAGGAGAGATAATGAAAGGGAATGAAAATTATGTTTCACTCAGAGAACATTGATTTCAGGCACCTAGAATGCAGTTCTTTCTGAATTATATCTTTAATGTTGGCCTATAGGGTATAGATGGAGAAGGAAATGGCAACCCACTCCAGTATTCTTGCCTGGAGAATTTCATGGCCAGAGGAGCCCGGTGGTCCAGTCCACGGGGTTGCAAGGAGTCAGACACGACTGAGTGACTAACACAACATAGGGTAAAGTATTGTCTATTTAAAAGAACTTTCAGGTTTGATGCATGAGACAGGGCACTCAGGGCTGGTACACTGGGATGACCCTGGAGGATAGGATGGAGGAAGGTGGAAGAGGGGTTCTGGATGAAGAACACATGTGCACCTGTGACTGATTCGTGTCAATGTTTCACAAAAACCACTATTGTAAAGTAATTAGCCTCCAATTAAAGTAAATTTTTTTTAAAGAACTTTCAGAAGACATACAGATGGCCAACATACACATGAAAAAGTGTTCAGTATCACTAATCACTGGGGCTTCTCAGGTGGCTCAGTGGTAAAGCATTCTCCTGCCAATGCAGAAGATGAAAGAGACGCAGATTTGGTCCCTGAGTTGGGAAAATACCCTGGACTAGGAAATGGGAACCCACTCCAGTATTCTTACCTGGAAAATTCTATGGAGAGGAGCCCGGTGGGCTACAGTCCATGGGGTCACAAAAGAGTCAGTTGCAACTGAGCACATACACATCACTAATCCTTAAAGAAATACAAATCAAAATCACAGTGAGATAACACCTCACACCTATCAAAATGGCTATCATCAGAAAAGTATTGGTGAGGACGTGATTAAAGGGAATCCTTGTGCACTACTGATAGGAATGTAAATAGATGCAGCCACCACGGAAACGGTATGCAAATTCCACAAAAAATTAAAAATAGAACTACCATATGATCTAGCAATTCCACTACCTGAAAACAATGGGGGGGAAAGCACCCCTATGTTTATTGCAGCCTCATTCACAACACTGAAGATATGTAAGCAAACAAAGTGTCCATCCAGAGATGAATGGATAAAGAAAATGTGATATACCTTGATACAGACCCACATTCACACACAAACACACACTCTCTCTCTCTCAGGAATACTTAGCCATAAAAAAGAATGAAATCTTGCCAATTACAGCAACATGGACAGGCCTGGGAGGTATTACGCCAAGTAAAATGTTAGACAAAAACAAATACCATATATTTCACTTTTACGTGGAATCTGAAAAACAAAACAAAGGAATAAACAAAACAGAAACAGACTCTCGGATACAGAGAACTGGTGGTTGCCAGAGGGGAAGACAATTAAAAGGTACAAACTCCCAACTATAAGATAAATCATGGGGGATGTAATGTGCACATAAGTTAATAGCAAAAAATATTTTACCAACTTTGTACAATGATCATTTCATAAAGAATAAAAATATAGAATCACTATGTTGTACACTTGAAATTAATAATATTGTAATCAAAAAATTAAATAAGACAACTTTCGGATTCAACAGGTGATTTTTTTTCTTTTTTAGCTTGTGGTAAAAGGGAGGATTAAACTGCCTGGAAATTTTCTAGTACAAAGGCCTAATGGAAAAAAAGCAGAATAGCATCCTGATAGCTTTCCCATATGGCTCTCTGATTCCATCACTGTATTTGCATACAGTTTACGTAGGTTTTTATTTTCATGTGTCAGTCAGTGATGCCGCCTCCTCTGAGAAACCACGTCAGGATCCACTAGCTACCAGAGCCTGGAGATCCTTCTATGATCTACCCTCCTCAGATCAAATCTAGCCCTGGTAACTCTGACCCTTTCAAAACAAAACCTACCTTTTAAAATCTGTAAGTACAGTCAGGCCAAGAGCCAAACCCTTCAACTAGTAAGGTAAAGACTTAACAGGATAATTTGCTAATTTAAGTAGGGTAGAATAAACCCATTAATTGTGGCCTTGCAGAGATTATGCTCAGGACTTTTGCTCCGCACATTTTAAAGTTAAGACTATACGGAAAGAAATAACTGGACTGTGGGAGGGCACACCGCAGACTGTGGTCTCATCCCACACTCACTGACTACCTTTGTGGGGTTACCAGTCACTGCAAAATCATGATCGTTTGCCTGTCAGCTCAGTTCACCCTCTGAAGATAAAACACTTGTTTCTGTACTCAACGAAGCTGGTGGTAGGGATTGAGGTAACTTTTACACTGCGACCTAAAAATCTTCGAAACAACTTGCTAATTAAAACACAATTTTGAATTTGCATTCCTGATCTTAATATTGCTCAAATATACGTGAATTTTAAAAATTTTTAGAAAATAATTAGTAAAATTGTTCCTAGGTTAGAAATAATGTCTCCATTTCAACAAAATAAAATGGCTTGATTCATAGGAAACATTTTTGGTGAAGGTTTTTTAAACTTACAAGAACTTAACCATGCAGAAACCAGATAAATTTTCTTTTTAGAGGAGTTTATAAAGCATAGTCTGGAGGTCAGAATTTGGGAAATGATTAAGACAACCTAATTCTAAGATCACCTTTCTTTTCTTGAAACATATATAAATTGGTAAGATAGACATGTATTTGTTATTAACGGTATTTGTTTTCAAGAAGACATTTTTATCTTAACAATTTTCTGAGACTCCACCAGTTTTTAACTTGGATCCTTAATATGGCTCTGATTTCCGGCTTAATTATAAAATCACTAGGCTTCCCCTAAGATTAAAATCTAGAATGCACCTCTCTCAGTAATCTTAAATTGCCTATTAAGGCATTTCTAAATCATTTCATTTCGCTGCATTATTAAGCATTTAGGTTTAAGTTGTGGTTTAAGATACTCAAGGGTGGAGGGATCCAACCCATAGACGGCTCTCAACAAAAAAGCAGTTGAGCCCAAAAAGCTAAATCAAATTCTTTAGGAATGCCCCAACCTTCTTTAGGGTAAGAGGCAAGTGCAGTATTTGGCAATACAATTTCGTCACAAATTCAACGGCAGGTTAAAGTGCCCTGTAGTCGAGGTCTGGTTTTTCCTAAATTTCAGGAACAAAAGAAGCGTTCGCAAGCATACAGGGATTGAACTCTCACTCTCCCCCCTAGTAAATCAAATCGAGGACGATAAGCGTCCACGAGCATGCCTCGTTTTTCTTTCCCTTCAGGGCCAGCGTTCGGGGAGGAAAGGCTGCGGCTATTCTTCGTTGAACCAAGGTTCAGGGATTGAGACAGTCCCAGCCCCCAGGGCCTCGCAGCTGCCCTGAAATTCGGCCCGTCAGCGGCGACTGACCCCAGAGAGAAAAACACCTTCTCCAGCAGGGGGAGGGAGAGGAAACGGCGCACAAAAAGCAGTGCGACTTGTCCCTTACCGCCGTCTAAGGGTGGGGAAAAAGGAAACAGAAACCGGCCACACTCAAGGGCTCCCGCCCGAGCAGCTTTTAAACTGCGTTTCCACCACCTCTCGCAGGGCGCCGCGGCTAATGGAACCCGCGCGAGGCGTCCCGCCAATCACCGCCGCGCTTCCTCCGGCCGCAGGCCAATGGCGGCGCGCCTTCTTGGGGCGTGGGCGAAGAGAATCCTCTCCCCTGGCCGTGGTGTGTGGGCTGGGGTTGGTGCAGACTCCTGGCTTGGCCGCACTGGGCCGCACTTGTCCTGCAGGGGCTTTTGTGTCCGCCTTTGGCTTGGCTTTGTGTGCGCGGGTTTCCGCCGGGCTTTGAGGCGCCAGTCCCGGCCGGGAGCCGTGAGGCTCGGAGGCGGGAACGCGGCCCCCCCCCGCCCCGGGCGAGGAGCGAGCGCGCCGGCGTGAGCGGAGGGTGTGAGGGCTGCGGGGAAGGGGATTCGCCGCCGAGATGCCGGAGTTCCTGGAAGACCCCTCGGTCCTGACTAAAGAGAAGTTGAAGAGTGAGTTGGTCGCCAACAATGTGACGCTCCCGGCCGGGGAGCAGCGCAAAGACGTGTATGTGCAGCTCTACCTGCAGCACCTCACGGCGCGCAACCGGCCGCCCCTCGCCACCAGCGCCAACAGCAAGGGGCCCCCGGACTTCTCCAGCGACGAGGAGCGCGAACCTACCCCGGTCCTCGGCTCCGGGGCCGCCGGCGCGGGCCGCAGCCGCGCCGCAGTCGGCAGGGTAAGGACGCCCGGCCGGGGCCACAAAGGCGGGCGTTGAGCAGCGGGCGCCCCCTCGGGCCTCGGCGGCGGGGTAGGCCCCCCGCCCGCCCAGGGGGCTGGCCTCTGGGTCTGCGGACGCCCGCCTCGGCCTCTCGGCCTGGGGCTCTGAGAGGGGAGGGGCCGGGGCGGAGAGCCCCGAAGTTGGGGCCGCGGGGCGCGCGTCTTGGCCGCGGTGTGTCTGGGCTGTGAAGTTAGCTTTGCCCTCGGGTTGCGCGCGCACAAGTCGGTGTCCCTGCACCCCCGGCCGTCTGGAGCGGGTAGTGAAGCCGGGATTTCCCAGCCCTTTTCGAAAAGCCCTCAGAAGGGTTAGCTCGAAACGGCTGCAGGTTACGCTCGAGCGTTTTCCCGCTTTATTAACCGAAATGACTAGTAAGCGGATCTCAGAGCGCTCCCTGGAGGGCAATTTGTGGCATGCTGATATCTAACCAAATTTTGAAATAAAGAAATTCCCGCCTTTTTATGTTTCTTTGCATAAGGAGGGCTTTTTGAACGATTTGTGTTCTTCCTGTTTGGGTTACTCCTTTCTAGCACCAGGCTTGTTTTTTGGCGGGGAGAATTACTCTAAATTTAGCAAACTTTTAAAAATGTATCTTTGAAGGACTATCAGAGACGCTCAAATATTTGAAAATCCTAGGTACTAATGGTTTGGGAAGGTTGGTTGTTCTGGTGTATTTGCATGAAGAAAGGAGAGCCTTGGGAATTAGGAGAAATGTTTATTTCGTGACGTTCTGCTTTGTTGTTGTTGCAGTTTGAAATATTTAATCCCGAATTCAGATTGGCTCCAGCAAATGCGCATTTTGTTTGAGAATAGTTTGGGTTTTGTTCGGTGGGTTTTTCTGTGCTGTTTTGTTAGTATTAACCAGCCTGGTTGTCACTTCAAATCACAATAGGATATAGTTAAAACTGATGGGTGTAAAGTATCGTGCTTTGTAAAACATTAAAAGTGGAGTTGGGAGTTGTTGGTACTGATTAAGGACTGCTTCTTTCAAAGTTATTTTAACTTTAGTTTTAAAAAACTTACCCAGTGTGTTTTCTGGACTACCCATATGGAAATGAAGGAAAGATACAATAGACACATGTAGATTTAATTAAATCTTAAGCCTGGGCTTTAGGGAAATTGAAAATCTTACGTCTTAAGTCGGTACTTGGCATGTGGTAGTGCCAAATAAATATTGGTTTGATAAATAAAATTCAGTCTCAACTTATTGTTTCTGATGCCATGTTTTTGTGGATTTGAAAAAAGCCACTGTATTTCATAAGAAATTTGTTTTTGAAATAAGGAATATCCCTTACCTGTTTTTCCCCAGCCCCTCAGAAAACAAAAGTAATGTTTAAACTATTTTAGTAAAAATTTGGCTGAAAAATGAAATATTTTCCATTTAAATCAGCACTTTAAAAAAATCATATAGATTCCTATGTTGGTCTTCTCTGCAAATGTATCATTCTTGAATCGTGGATGTATTTGGTTGTATGTGTGTGATAGGATTATTTCCTCTTATTCTGATGTTTTGTTGTTGACAGAAACAACCATCTCAGTTTTGATGTTTTTTCTCCAACTTTAGAAGAGAGTATGTCCCAATGTGACCTGCGTTTGGGGTGTAAGAAGACCTGAATGTAAAAATTTTAAATTTCAGTTCAGTTATCCAACATTGTCGAGTTCCTATGATGGGCTCTTAACTACAAGAGTTTGTTTCCTGTAGACCTACCAACCACTGTAATTAATTTCTTGGATTAGCTCAGTAAGTTACCAACTTTATCCAAATTAGTCAGCACAATGCAAATAAATAGACTTCCCAGGTAGCCCTGCCAATGCAGGAAACACTGAAGACTAAGATTCTGTCCCTGGGTGGGGAAGATCCCTCTGGAGGAGGAAATGGCAACCCACTCCAGTATTCTTACCCGAAGGATCCCATGGACAGGCTGCCAGGCAGGCTACAGTCCATAAGGTCGAAAAGAGTCAGAAGCGACTGAGCACACACATACAGATAAACTGAGTGAAAGAAAGTAGCTTTTTAAAAGAACCTTTGTCCAGTAACGTGTATCTCAATTACTGTTTCAGTCATTACAGAGAACAACTGTATCATAGACATAGCTGTAAGTTTTCTCTACCTTGTACATTCAAAACTCAGAAATGTGTGCCTTGGGTTGGACTCAATGGTATCAACAACTTGAGAAGGTTAACAGTGGTAGTTAGTTAGCAACATCATTTCTGTTTTAAAACACATTAAGTAAAAAATGAGTTCTATTTTAACTGAGGAGTCTGATTTATTTTTTTCATTAGGCATAGGAAAAACATATTGAATTTATAAGAATACTGTATGCTATTTATAATCGGTACATTAAGTTATTCTCCTTTTTTATACAATTATTCCTCTTGTATATACAGTGTTTACGTTCCAGTCATTTTTAGTCCTATGTGTAATAACAATATAGAGTCAAGTGTTTTTTGTTTTTAATTTTTGGCTCCACCCTGCAGCATGTGAGACCTGAGTTCCCCAACCAGAGATCCAGCTGGTACCCCCTGAATTGGAAGGCAGAGTCTTAACTCCTTGACCCACTGGGGAAGTCCTTAGAGTCACATTTCTTAAAAGAATACTTATAACCTAGGAGAAAGCCAAATTTAATGGTGAATTTTTTAACATTTTAAAACAAACATTAATGTGGATTTGGCCAAGGACATAGTGTATACCTTCAATTTTAATATGGGTTTATGTGGAATATGTTTAATTAAAGGAGTTGTTTCATTTCAGCCACTGCCATGAACAGGTTCATTTGGTGTGACAGGACAGAATGTTTACATGTTCAGAATTTGGTTTTTGTTTTTAGTTTTCTTTTTTCTAAGCTTTCTGTGTTATCCATCTTAATGATAACCAGTATTTTCTGGTGATGGAATTACTGATATTTTCGACAAAAATAAACATTTACAGAGGTGATGGTCTGCTTTTCAGTTCTAGGGTGTAAAACATTGTAGCTATTTGGTATCAGGAGAGTATGGTATTTTTGAATGGTCTAATCTGTTGAATTATGAATTCTTAACAAGTACTTAATGATATGGAGCAGAACAGTGAGGAGAATATGTTATATCATAAATGGACCACCTACAGTGAGGTGTTAAGGGTACAGGCTTCTGATTCAGAATTACAGATTCAAATCCCAGGTCTGCCCTTATTCAGATGATCTCAAACAAAGAACAGTGCCTACCAGATGCTCAATTTTCATCTGAAATAGGAATAATCTAATAACTATTTAGATTGAGGATTACATGAGGTTGCATTTGTGAAGGGGTGTAGTGCTCAGCAACTACAGCACATGATAGCTGTTACAACATGGGATTTCTGAATTTTGTTGCCTTTAATGCTAGAGCAATACAGTTTTACCATAATACATTCAGAATTGGATAGGGTAAGTTTGTGAAAGTGATGTATACAAAGTGCTCAGGTGTTACCATACAACTTAGTATGCAGATTGCTTGAGTTAGCTAAACAACTTTGGGCTTCAGTTTCCTTTCTTGTAAAGTGGAAGTATCTATCGCATAGGATATTTAGGATTCAGTAAGTTAGGCTTCCCTTGTGGCTCAGACAGTAAAGAATCCACCTGCAATGCAGGAGACCTGGGTTCGATCTCTGGGTTGTGAAGATCCTCTGTAGAAGGGAAAGGCTACCCACTCCAGTATTCTGGCCTGGAGAATTCCATGGACTACTAGAGAGTCCATGGGGTCACAAAGAGTCAGACTCAACTGAACGACTTTCAGTTTCTTTCAAGTTAATACGTAAGGGACTTAGAACACAATTTGGTATATAAATGCTCAGTAGAATCTGTTTTATAATAATAATGTTACATTAATACTTCCCGGGTGGNGGTCACAAAGAGTCAGACTCAACTGAACGACTTTCAGTTTCTTTCAAGTTAATACGTAAGGGACTTAGAACACAATTTGGTATATAAATGCTCAGTAGAATCTGTTTTATAATAATAATGTTACATTAATACTTCCCGGGTGGCTCAGATGGTTAAATGTCTGCCTATAATGCGGGAGACCCATGTTCGATTCCTGCCTTGGGAAGATCCTCTGGAGAAGGAAATGGCAATCCACTCGAATACTCTTGCCTGTGAAATCCCATGAACAGAGGAGCGTGGTAGGCTGTAGTCCGTGGGGTTGCAAAGGATCGGACACGACTGAGCAACTTCATTTTCACTTTTCAGCATCTTTGCTGGTAATGGTAGAGATTTAAATGAGTGGCTCATTAGGTGATATCATAGAACTTTTGGATTTTAAAGTTGAAAGAAAAATTAGCGATCATCGGTAGTTGGGAAGAAACTGGAGAGCAGTGCCTGGCACCTAATTGGTACTTGATATTTTTGACCAAAGGAAACAGAGATCACATATTTACTTAAAGGAAGAAAGCTCCTCGGAGGCAGAAATCGGTGCAGCTAATGATTCCTTCTTCCTGGTTGAAACTGCTGGTTTGATAAACATGTATACTACACTACCTGGTAAATATGTATACTCCCAATTTTTATATTCTCATTAAATTTGATATTTCATAGAATGGCATTACTTTTCTGGGACTTTTTTTTTTTCCCCATTAATAGTAAACCTCAGGTGCCCTGATATGAATACCTGTGCTATTTGACTTAACTTATGCTGGTTTATTGGCCTCTTACTCAAAATTTCTTTGTACAGCTGTAGTTTTTCACTGTTTTAAGAAAATGTAAGGAAGCTGGTTTCCTGCTTGGGTTTGCTCAGGCTTTGTTTTATCTTAATAAATTGATTTTCTTTTAGTTCAGTTCAGTCGCTCAGTCATGTCCGACTCTTTGCGACCCCATGAATTGCAGCACGCCAGACCTCCCTGTTCATCACCATCTCTCGGAGTTCACTTAGACTCGCGTCCATCNTGTTTGACCACTTCCAATTTGCAAGTGGCTAAATTCCCCTTCATTGGATGGCACTTTGTTTCATTCATTCAATGAAACATCTATCAGCACTCTTTTAAATTTCAGATGCTTGGGTTACAGTATGACAGTAGTCCTGTTTTGTGTTATCCTCTTAAATGCTGCATCCAAAATTATCTGAACTACATATTAGAATAAAGATTCTCAGGCCCATAATTAGGACTCAGAGTGGAGTGAGATTCTTTTTAATAGGGGCAACTCTTCAAAAGTTCTGAGATTTTGCTAACAGACCAAACTGAAGGAGTTTATCATCTGGAAAAGGTAAAGCATATATGCAGATAACTAATAGAAACTAAGTATTGAATGTGATGAGCACCAAAGAGAGAGTTCTTGATAACCTCAGGCTGCATCCAGATGTTGAAATTCATAGATGTTAAGAGAAATTGAACATTCTTGTGGTCGGAGGAATTTTTTTCTACAAGTGATCTATACCTAAAGTATTTATGTTACACAGTGGAGTTTTTTTCCCCAGCCTATTTGGAAAATTCAAGTAGGTGACAGGATTAGGTCTTTTTGTTTTTTTTAAAGCCTTTTGTAAAGAATTCAAGGATTTGATATCTAGAACTCTTAGACTCTTGGAAGCTATTTTGATATCAGGTGTAGGTTGCTTGAGAGATTTGAGCTTGATCCTAGATGAGTACGATTTTAAAGCCTCCTAAAAGTACCCTTGGTAATTTTTCATGACAGTTAAAAAATTGTGTTGACAATTTCTCTTGTGTTGATGACATTGTTCTTTTTATGCTCTTTCAGTTCAGTTCAGTCGTTCAGTCGTGTCCAACTTTTTGCAACCCCATGNCTAAAAGTACCCTTGGTAATTTTTCATGACAGTTAAAAAATTGTGTTGACAATTTCTCTTGTGTTGATGACATTGTTCTTTTTATGCTCTTTCAGTTCAGTTCAGTCGTTCAGTCGTGTCCAACTTTTTGCAACCCCATGAACCGCAGCATGCCAGGCCTCCCTGTCCATCACCAACTCCTGGAGTTTACCCAAACTCATGTCCATCGAGTCGGTGATGCCATCCAGCCATCTCATCCTCTGTCCTCCCCTTCTCCTCCTGTCTTTAATCTTTCCCAGCATCAGGTTCTTTTCAAATGAGTCGGCTGTTCGCATGAGGTGGCCAAAGTATTGGAGTTTCAGCTTCAACATCAGTCTTTGCAATGAACACCCAGGACTGATCTCCTTAGGATGGACTGGTTGGATCTCCTTGCAATTCAAGGGACTCCCAAGAGTCTTCTCCAACACCACAGTTCAAAGGCATCAATTCTTTGGCACTCAGCTTTACTTTATAGTCCAACTCTCACATCCATACATGACTACTGGAAAACCCATAGCCTTGACTAGACAGACCTTTGTTGATAAAGTTATGTCTCTGCTTTTTCACATGCTGTCTAGGTTGGTCATAACTTATGCTCTTTATATAAAGTTATTTCACATTTTTATTTGGTTGAAAAACAAATTCTAGCGCATTATTTGCCTGGCTTTTTCCCCCTCCGCATCATTGGAAAGTAAACAGCCTATACAACTTTATGATTTTCGCCATTTTGCATAAAATATTTCTAGGATGCAGTATTGACTCTTCTGCCTTAAATAGTAATCTGGGCCTACCTTGACTTTGATATTTGTGGCCATTATTTAAACAACCATTTATATTCAGTACTCTGATGCTTTCTGGGATTACTGAGACATTTGTGAAGCTATTTACCACAACCCTAAAAGGTAACCAGACTTTCACTTCCTTCCCCTGTTTAACCTTGGAAGTTTATATAGTTTTTCCAGTAAATAATGCTATTCCTTAAATTATTTTAAAAACCACCTTAAAATTTTTTTTCTCTGCGTTTGTAACAGAGGTGCTAGGTATTCATAAAGTCTGATTTCCTTCATGTATCAAAAAACTGGCTACTAAACTCACTATATACAAAAAGAATATCCGTTTGGGCTTCTTAAATTCCAGTATACTTGTTTAAAAGCAATCATTTTTATGCATAACACGATTAAACCTTTATGGTAAAGTCTTAAAGTTTGCTGATTTAAACTGTCAAGAATTATTGAAAAGCCAGTAGTAAATTGTTATTTACGAATATCTAAATGAAAATGTTCAGACCCAGACTTGCTTTTTGAAATTTTTGGTGCCATCACCTCTTCTTAGATTAGTTAACCAAAATTGACTGTTTTAACAGTAATAACTAAAATTTGAGTTACTTGCTTGCCTCATTAGGTTTGTATAATTATATCTGAATTTACAAAATACTTTTGAATAATGAGTTGCTTTTAAATCAAATTGCTAAGCCCTACTGTAGTATAAGTTAGCCTGAAGATAAATTTACATGTTTATTATATGCAGTGTTATATAGTAAATGAAAATTTCTTAATTTGGAAATTTTAATTAGGAATTGATAACTGGACTTTGTTTACAGAAAGCCACAAAGAAAACTGATAAACCCAGACCAGAAGATAAAGATGATCTAGATGTAACAGAGCTCTCTAATGAAGATCTTCTGGATCAGCTTGTGAAATACGGAGTGAACCCTGGTCCTATTGTGGGTAAGCTGATTAAGTTTCAAGTCTCTTTTTATGAAGCAGTCCCCCAGATTGTTTTCCCCTCTTGTCTAGCAGGTAGAGTTTTCGTTCTAAGGGCCTGTCTGTCATTATTTTTATGACCAGGACTTGAGTTTCCCTAAATATAAATATAGATGAGGGAAATATAATTAGATAATTGAATTATATAATCTTAACTATATAATCCTCAAGATTACTCTGTTGAGATTGTTTCGTTTTGTGCCCATATCATATTGCTTGGTGAGACATAACGGGTCTTATATAACAGTTGAGGAAAATCTGAGGTAACATAGCTGGCCAGATTAATCCAAATCAGTAAGTTACTGACAGACTTGTTAATATAACTCGAGTTATTCGGTTCCCAGCATAGTATCCCCTTTTAGTTATCATTAAAAATGCGGTTTAAAAAGTCTTATCTTAATTGTAATTCAAGAAGGATACCCTAAAGAACAAACTGAAAGAGAAAACTTGAAAGTAAATACCCTGGATTTTCATCATTTGGTTATTGTTAAGTCATTAAGTTTGCAAGGCTGATATGCCTTAATTTTGGAGGGTGTTGGCAATAAACTCAAGATGAGAAAGTTCTATTTGATCTTCTAAGTTATATAAAATTTTGAATACTGTAGATTTGTGAGTTTTTATCTACAGGTGCAGTTGCAAATAAGAATTAATGTACTGCTTCCAAATGGATGATAGTAAGCCTATTAATATAATTACAAACAGACAATGAATACACTTTTTATGTTTTTCATTTAAAATTATAAAAGGATTTGCTGGAACCTGTGTATTGTGTATCAAGCATATTAAATTACATGTTGATATGCCAGTTGTTTTTTTCTCCAGCTTTATTGCGGTATAATTGACAGATGTTGTACATATATGGTATACAACTTGCTGTTTTAATATACATTGTGAAATGATCACCATAATCAAGCTAATTAACATATCTATCACTTCATATGGTTTTCTTGTATGTGTGGTGAGAGCAAAGATCTAACTTCTCAGCAAATTTCAAGGATGTGATACAATATTGTTAACTGTAGCCCAAGCCATACTTAGGTTTCTAGAACTTATTTATCTTATTTAACTGAAACATTAAGTACAGCTCTCTATTTCCCCTTCCCCAGCTCTTCATCTTAAGACTACTTTTATACATAGCATTCTGAGATGCACATTGTTTCTAGAAAACATGTTTATCATTTTATTCCTCTTGTAGAAATCAGGGAAAGACATACAGTAATGTAAAACTATTTTTGGTTTTAAGTTGTCATTGATGTTTAACTAAATTATTTATAATCAATTTTATTTTGCTATCTAATTGGTGTGTAATTTCTGTTTATAACACATTTTCCATAAAAGGTTATTTTTATTGCAGCGATATATTTAAATATGATTTAACATCTTAAGTTTACTGTGTTGTGTGTCAAATATATTGAATTTTTAAAAATCTGACTTACAGGACTTTTTCCATAACTGAATGGCCTTTTACAGGCATATTAAATCTCTTAGAATTGTGGGGTATAAATCATAATAATTTAGAGTACAGTCTGTTTATAAACATTTTTCTACAAAGGCAAAAACTGGTGGCGCTAGTGGTAAAAGAACTGCCTGCCAGTGCAGGAGATGTGGGTTCTATCCCCGGGTCGGGAAGACCCCTGAGGAGGAAATGGCAACCCACTTCAGTATTCTTGCCTGGAGAATCCCATGGACAGAGAAGCCTGGTGGGCTGCAGTCCATAGCGTCACAAAAAGTCAGACACAACTAAAATGCCAACACTCACTACATAGTACTAGAAAAATTACACAAAGTTCAAAACTTTTCAGTCAAAGATACTCAGTCATTTGTGGCTCTTCAGTAGTAGGATGTCCTTAAGAGCTCAATCAATCTATTGTATATCCCATGCTACTAAAAAGAAAAAAACATTGTTATAATCATGCATTAAAATCTCAGGAAAAAACCTGTTTTAGAAAAATTTTTAAGCACTTAAGTTTAGAAGAAGAAACAGTGAAAAGTAACATTTTAATGTTTCTAATGTCTGAGCTGAATCTTAATACAAGTAATAAAGCAAGTTCTGCCTTAATGCAGGAACGACCAGGAAACTATATGAGAAAAAGCTGTTGAAACTGAGGGAACAAGGAACAGAATCTAGATCTTCTACTCCTCTGCCAACAATTTCTTCTTCCGTGGAAAATACAAGACAGAATGGAAGTAATGACTCTGACAGATACAGTGACAATGAAGAAGGTAAAATTTTGTGATGTTAATAAACTATATAATAAAAAAATAAAAATTTTTCAGATTCATCAGATACGATAAACATGAAGAAGATAAAATTTTAAATAATATTACCAAGATATATGTAGATTTTGTTCCCATCATTAGTCCTCCAAGTAATTTGATTTAATACCTTTTGTTGAGAATTCTAAGAAACAGAAAAGTACAGATGTATGATTTTTGTCACATAGAATTGCCAGGTATCCTTATCTTTTTTGCTGCAAGTCTCATCTTTCTAAGAGGAAAAAGTGTTACAAGTAGAGACAGTTTCCCCGCTTACCCTTTCTGAGTAACGTCTCCACAGAAGCAAACACTATCGTTAATTTGGTCCTTTTTTTGCAGCCTATTTTTAAATACTTGTTCATATACATCTGCCTGTGGTATTATTTTGTACCTTTTTAAAAAGTCAGTGTGATATCATGATAAATCTTGCCACTTGTTTTTCTTTATTCTGTGTTATATTACTAAAATCTCTTCTTGATTTATTACATATGTCTGGTTTATTTCTCATATTATTTACACATGGCATGTTTTCTCTGTTCTCTATTGATAAGCATTTAAATTTGTAATCTTTGCTAGAAGATCTAATTTCAAGACAACTATAGTAAATTTGACATTTTTTGTGGGCTATTTTAAGGAAAATTGGCCGTGGTATATAAATATTTTTCAACTAGTATGTGAAATAACCTTTTAAAATATGACAACTTGACACATAAATTTAATTCATATGACTTGTTTGTTAATTCATGACTATTTAATGACTCAAATTGCTTAGATCTCTATAAGCATTGCCTGTCAGGGCACAATCTGTCAGATTGGTTGTTCTGAGTATGAAATATAGAGTCTTTTCCTTCAGCACCACTATGTTAGCAAAGAGGCAAAGAGTAGAATCAGATTAAACACAAGTAATGCTTAAACTTCCTGCCTCTTTTGCCTCTACAGGAAAGAAGAAAGAACACAAGAAAGCGAAGTCCACTAGGGATTTTGTTCCTTTTTCTGAACTTCCAACTACTGCCTCTGGTGGATTTTTTCAGGCTATTTCTTTTCCTGAAATCTCCACCCGTCCTCCTCTGGGCAGGACAGAACAACAGGCAGCTAAGAAAGTACATTCTTCTAAGGGAGACCTACCTAGGGAACCTCTTATTGCCACAACCTTGCCTGACAGGGACCAAAAGTTAGCCTCTGGAGGTTTGTTTGTTTTCTCCAAGTCTAGCCATGATAGATGTTTAGAGAAAAGTTCTTCGTCATCTCCTCAGCATGAACTCGCTGCCATGTTGGTCTCTGCTGCAGCTTCTCCTTCACTGATTAAAGAAACCACCAGTACTTGCTATAAAGACACAGTAGAAAATACTTACTTTGGAGAGAAAAGTGGAATTCAGCCAGTATGTACCAAGAGGTCCCATGGTTCAGATCAGTCAGTTCTCTCCAGTGAAAGGAAAGCACTAGAAGAGTCTGAGCAATCACAAGTAATTTCTCCACCACTTGCTAGAGCAATCAGAGATTATGTCAATTCTCTATTGGTCCAGGGTGGAGGAGGTAGTTTGCCAGGGACTTCTAACTCTACACCCCTTCTCAATGTAGAAAATATATGGAAGAGAATTGGTCCATCTAATGTTCAAGAAACCGAACCCTTGTCTCCTCCACGAAAATTACCGAGATTCAGTGAAAAGTCAGTAGAGGGAAAGGATTCAGGTTCCTTTGTAACATTTGAAAATACACCTGGATCTGAACTGATGTCTTTGGCAAAAACTGTTGTTTCTCACTCACTCGCTACTTTAGGCATAGAAATGTCTAAGCAATCACAGCATGATAAAATAGATGCCCATGAACTATCTTTCCCCTTCCATGAATCTATTTTAAAAGTAATTGAAGAGGAGTGGCAGCAAATTGATAAGCAGCTGCCTTCATTGGCATGCAAGTATCCAGTTTCTTCTAGAGAGGCAACACGGATATTATCCGTTCCAAAAGTAGATGATGAAATCCTAGAGTTTATTTCTCATGCCACTCCACCAGCGGGTATTCAGGCAGCTTCTACTGAGTCCTGTGATAAAGAGTTGGACTTAGCACTTTGTAGAACCTATGAAGCTGCAGCATCAGCATTGCAGGTTGCAACCCACACTGCCTTTGTAGTTCGGGCTCTGCAGGCAGACGTGAGTCAGGCTGCACAAATTCTTAGCTCAGATCCTGGTTGCACGCACCAGGCACTTGGATTGCTAAGCAGAGCATATGATGCAGCCTCATTCCTTTGTGAAGCTGCCTTTGATGAGATAAAGATGGCTGCCCATACCATGGGATCTTCCACTTTAGGCCGTCGACATCTCTGGCTAAAGGATTGCAAAATGAATCCAGCTTCTAAGAATAAGCTGGCTGTTGCGCCCTTTAATGGTGGAACATTATTTGGAAGAGAAGTACTCAAAGCAATTAAAAAGCGTGGAAATAAACACTAGTAAAATTAATAGTAAAGACATCTATGTAATCTTTAATGTGGGGAACTTGGCAGCTTTTCTAGGAATTTGAAATACTTTTATTATGCCAAACTGTCAAACTTCTACCAGTTAAATTGCACTATAAAGGTAATTGCCTACATATAACTGCCTTTTTTTAAAGTTGGATATATAGAAAGCCTGAGACTAACAATTTAAAGCTTTTCTAGATCATATTTTTTTTCTCAAATAGTTGTTGTTCCGATTTTAAGGTTTTCTTACAGCTCTTTAAGAAAATTCCATTAACTAGATTATAAGTTGAGTCCTCGTGGTTTAAATATTACTAAATATCTCTTTGCTTTCCAGAACTTATCTACATATTTTCTCTTCTCACTTGTGTTGTTTTTGCTGATGTCTACAGTATTGTTCATAATATTCCAAATCAGTGCAACTCAAAGTGCCAGTCTACGAACTGTTACTTATCCACAGATAAGATAAGCATGTACCAGAATTTGAATCTAGACCAATGACAGGATTTATTTTTGAGGTAAAATTTTATTGAGAAAGACAGTGTGCTGATTTACATTCCAGTGCAAATGCCTCATTTTTTCATGGACTGGTAGCAAACAGTTGGTAGACCACACTTTGAGAAATACTGCTCTAGACCAATAGTATTCTGGGATATTGCAGTCTCACCATAACTGTAAAACTATAGTCAGGTGAATTAAGAAAGATGGAACTTAAACACTCCTAAGGTGTGTAGTAATTCATAGATGATTTGGCTTAATCTAAGCTAAATTTTCAAAGCAAATTTATTAGTATTTTTTAAGTTATAAGAAATCACACTGTATACCAGTTTCTATGTGTCGATATAAACCAGTATATTATTCTTTGTTTTCATTTCTATGATTGTAAGATGAGAAAGTCTAATTGTAGAGCCACTTGATTATTGAATTTCTTTGTGTTTTAATGGAAAATAGTAGATTAAGTATAAGCAAAATGCAGTCTCTTGGGACTTATAGCTATTACTATATTCTTAGACTAACCTGTCCATCTTTGCAGCTTACTGGGAGTAATTTTGTTATTTGTCTTTTGAAATGTACATGTATACATGTACCTACTAAGTACTCTGTGATTTTTTTTTTAATGTGTAACTGTAGAATGCTTCTGCCAATTCAATAAAGTTGTTAAATTGGAACAGTTTTGTGTGGTCTCCACAAACATGTTGTATGTGTGTTTTATTCTTGGAGTTGCAACAAGTTAGATATTTGTGGATGAACATGCCTTTTCCATTTCCTCATAGAAACTCACTTGACATTCCAATGGTATAGCTGAAAATTGTTTTTTTTTCCTATTTGAGGACCAAGGGGTTTTTTTTTTTTTAATTGAAGTATAGTTTATGAGGATCATGTTTTTTTATCAGCTATTGAAATTTAAGTTTGTAGGAGAAATTAGTCTGTAACCAGATAATTGATTTGTGTAACCAAATTTCTGCTAACTACTGTTGGGTTCTTTACTTTGTGCTTTCTAATTCTTAAGATTCTGAGTTAACAGACAAAAGACTTTGTTAAGGATTGTTCCATAGATAATAGAGCCATTAATAGAATTACTAGGAAGTGGGGGATGGAGTTGATACTTTAATCCTAAATAAAGATGGAACTGACATGAAATCACTATTTTGGGGAAACTTGAAGTAGACTGGAGTGACTAGTACTAGTCTAGATAGTTAGCAAGGCACGTAATTATCTTGACTATTTTTTAGTGAAACCATTGACTTCATGGAAACTAAGCTTTTGTTTTAAGAATTGACTCCATTTCTGTCTCTGATAAGAAAGTAATTAACTTTTTGTTAATAGAAGTGATAACATTAATTTTGTTACACTGATAAATGGCCGCAAAAGTATGCAAGCTAATTAAAATTTTTATCAGTCTCTTGAAAAATCTAGCCCCTCAAATGGTGATAAAATCAAGACTAGGAGAATGGGATTTTGAACTGTATAAAAAGATACATGTATTTGAATTGTTACAGTAATAACCATCATGGTGATATGCTTAGTAATATACACACTAGCTTCTCTTGAAAGAAATGTTACTTTATTATGGAAAGAAGAAGTGACCTGTGATTGGTTGTACTTTTCTGTGAACAAGATACCTCCTTGAAAAAAAAAAAGTTACTCGAAAAGTGTCCCAACTCTTTGCAACCCCATGGACTGTAGCCTATGAGGCTCCTCTGTCCATGGGATTTTCCAAGCAAGAATACTGTGTTAGCAGCTTGATACCATACAAGTTTTTCTCATTCTTCAAATTCTTTATAGCACCTTCCCTTCCACATTCTAAATTTTAATTTAAAAACCTTTGTATAGTAATAATGCACTGTATCAAAACAAATGGTAACTATGCGGTTTTAATGTCCTTGTCTTACTTCTAAATTGTTTTCAGTGGAATTTTTCATTGTTTCAGACGGTTAGTCCCGGGGCAGAGGGGAAGAGTAAATAGGAAGAAGTGGTGATCATATTATGGAGTGGGTGACATAAAAAGGAATAAAATAAGAATGAGAAAGAAAAGTTTTTAATGACATATTGCAGTTAACCAATTTGGGTCTATTGAGATAATACCAATAGACTTGTTTTACATGTCAGTGAAACTAAAAACCAGGGTTCCAAGTAATGTTAGGATGACAGTTTATGGTGTACTTCAGAGAGTAATGGTTTCTCCAATGTTATTTCCAGACTCTAAAATAGAGCTCAAGCTTGAGAAGAGAGAACCACTGAAAGGCAGAGCAAAGACTCCGGTAACACTCAAGCAAAGAAGAGTTGAGCACAATCAGGTATTTTTAGCTTTATGATCACTGTATTCAGGTGTAAGTAATCTGCTACAACACTTGCCTGTCCCAGCCTGTAGTTGATAGTTGACACCCAGAATCCAGCACATTCAATGATAAAGTGTTCATTAAATGACTCTGGAAATCTAAACTTTGTGTTCTGTCAATAGTGTATCCTGTGTTTACTGCAAGAGCTGTGTTTAGTAAATGTCTCATTTGTGTTTGATTCTGTGCTAAGCATGGTTCAGAGCCAGTCATGTTGCTTTTTTAAGAGAAATGCCAATATTTTTAAAAGGTGGAAACACCTGAGCAATTCTGATACGATAAAAAGCAGGGCAATGGTTTCATGTTTGTGTCTGTTTCTAGGTCTTCGATTTTGCTTTTATTTTGTCTTATATTCTGTGGCTTTCCCGTTCTGAAGCTAGTCTGGTCCTAAGTCCATACTGTTTTCTTCCCTTAGTCTAGATGAAAATTCATCATTTTATAGGGGAGGCAAGGTTCAGTTTTCCAAAAGGAAAATGTAGAAACTAAGGGAAAATTAAGCACAGATATAGATGAATTCAGTTTACAAAGTATTAACTAATCAAGGATTAATCTATCCCTAGAGTTCTTTTCCTTATCATTTTTCTGTCTTCATTGACTGTTTACCTTTTTTATTTTTCTTTTGTCATTTTTTAAGTCACACATCCTCAGTGGAAGTGTTATTGATTTCCTAAGCCCTGTTTCCCTTAGTTTGATGTAATTAGGTTGAATATCGGAACTATTTGTTAGCAACAAGCTTACTGACTGTATGGACAATGTATAGAACTTTGAATGGAAGAAGATTTTGTTTAATACTGAACAAAGACTGGAGTAAATATTTTGTCCTTTTATCTGTTACTGTCAGGGAAGAGCTGCAGGGGAACACTGAAGAATAAGGAAATAACAAAGCGGGAGAAACTAGGAAGATCTGGTGAAGAGCACTGAAATAGACAGACATGGAGAGCTTTGGTCCAGTTAACGTAGGCAAAAAGGTTTAGTGCAAACAAGAATGCATTGGTTTGTCGAATACCAGGTTAAAAAGAGGTTGAGATTGGGAGGATGGTATTAAATGGTTCAAGGGGTAATTGTTTGACTTGAGGCATCCAAATCAAAGGACAGGATAGATAGTGAAAGGAGAGAGTACGTTTAGGAGATGGCAGGCAGGATTTAGATGATGGCTTTATTATACAAAATTTAAATTGTATAGAAAAGTAGAGGAAAGAGTTTAATTGACCATTCACAGAACCTCAACAGTTAACATTTTACCAGTTTTATCTTCATCTGCACCCTGCAACATTTTTAGGCTTTTTTGGTTTTGTTGTTTGTTGCTGAAGTGTATTAAATCTCCAACCACCTCTCATTTCACACATTAAAATGTCAGTATTTCAGTATATATCTCTAAAAGATACTAGCTGGATTTTATTTTTATTTGGAATGATACTGGCATTGTGTGTGTGTGTGTAAATAATTATTTCATATCTGTGTTCAAAGCTTTATACATTCTTCATACAATCACCTCCAGTTTCAGAGGTGTCTCTTTTATGATTGAATTACTCGAATTAGGTTGCATGCAAACTCCACATATCACTCAGTGTTTTAGGGTTTGTCTTAAGTCTGTAGCTATTTCCGCTGTGACTGTTTTCCCTCCCTCCCATTTATTTGGTGATGAAACTAGTTCTCTACAGAATTTCTCACTTTGTGGATTTGGCAGATTGCTTCTTCAAGGGTCATTATTTTTTGCCCTGTATTTCCAGTAGACTGGGAGTTAGACTTTTAGTGGGGCTATGCAATAGATATTTCTGTAATGATGGAAATGTGTTATATCTGCTATTCATTAAGTAGCCTCTAGCCAAAACTAATACTTGGGATGTGACTTGTATTTTTACCTGTATAACTAGAAGTCCTTTATAAAGAAATTCCCCTTGTGAATTGCTTAGTTACTTGGAAATAAAATTCATGTAGGAGACCCAGGATAACTGCTTACATGCCTTTTATTGGCCAGTTTTCAAGTTAAGTGCCCTAGTCATTTTGAAAGGTGATCAATAATATATTTTTACTAGTATGGTTTTTATATATTTGATATATGATCAATTGCAGTCATTATTTTTTTCATGTTCAAATCATAACATCTGTAGCTGCTGGGAATTACTGAATTGGTTTCTCTCTTTTATTGACCCCATTTGTCTTTGATAATTTTTTGTTTTCTGGCACAGTAAGAAGTCCTGGGCTCATGTATATTTCCTGCCTCTTATAAGTCAGTCATTTTTTCCAAAGAATTCTAATCTTTTTAGTGAAAAATATTATTTGGAACCTACCTACAACCTGGATGCCAGGGAGTTCTTTCCTGCTGGGTTGTCATTGTTCTGGGCTTTCTCAGTGAGTAGAGCTAGTGAAAGTGTGGAAGTGTTAGTCACTCAGTCCAACTCTTTACGATTCCATGGACTGTTGCCTGCCAGGCTCCTCTGTCCATGGAATTCTCCAGGCAAGAATACTGGAGTGGGTAGCCATTCCCTTCTCTAGGAAATCTTCCCAACCCAGAGATCGAACCCAGGTCTCCTGAATTGCAGGCAGATTCTTTACTGTCTGAGCCACTAGGGACTCCTGAGTAGAGCTAGGAATACTTATTTTTTAGAAAGAGAAAATAGGTCATGAGTTTCTCAAGTTTATGAATTATGAATGTAGGCTATTTTCTAGGTCTTATAAACTTCTGACTCTCTTCTATTATGCTGAGTATCTTGGTTCTTAATAATTTTAAGAACCATCTTGGTTCTTATGTAATTTTCACTATGTTTCTAAATAACACTATTTACTACTAATAGTAAAACTGCTAATTACAGTTTCAGATTGGGGGCAGTTTTTCTTATGTCAAAATATTATGCTTAAAGTCAAAATATTATGCTTAAAGCCTCTTGAAAGAATTTTTTTCCCCTTTGATGTTTATTTTTAATTATTGAGAATATATGTGGTTTTATTTGGGCAAAAGAAGAGTCAGAAATCTGGCTTCTGTCTTTGTTCTTTCTATTCATAGGTTACTATTTCTATTAAATTTTGGTTATTTTTTGTTTCTTTTTTAAAATACAGATAATACATTTATCTCTTTATTATTATTTACACTCGCCTCCTTATAAAAAAGACAGCCTACACCGCACAT
This sequence comes from Neotragus pygmaeus, assembly GCA_006410875.1. NCBI lineage: Eukaryota > Metazoa > Chordata > Mammalia > Artiodactyla > Bovidae > Neotragus > Neotragus pygmaeus. The sequence goes on from SJYV01008059.1 coordinate 2,224,904, forward strand.
TTCTCTCTCTCTGTTCTTAATCTGAACATATATCCTGGGGAGTCACTTCAAAACAGGATATAGTAGAGCCATCCTCCTCATTGCTTTGTACCACTGCATGGTATTGCATTTTATGGATTTGCTCTAATTTATTTAACCACCAGCTTTCCTTTTGGTGGATATTTGGATTGTTTCCAGTTATGTGCTGCTCTGAATAATGCAAAGATGAACCAACGAACAGCCTTTTCACATGTGTTGTTTCATGTTTTAGTCAGTTTATGAAATCTAGAAGTGAAATTACTGGGCAGTTTTTCTAGATGCTAGCAAATTCCCCTGTGTAAAAGTTGAAGCATTTTCAATTCCCACAAGTAGTGTTTGAGAATATCTTTCCCTCCTGGAGGAATATGGTGCCGTTTTTGCTTTGTTTTTTGATGTTAATATGAATAACCATATTGGTCATGTTTTACCTAAATCAGTAGTTCTTAGTAAGGTGGATTTTAATTATCCTGATTATCTTTTTTATAAACTAGTTATAAATTTGTTTAGAGCTTCTATTTTTACTGAGTGGGATTTATATAGCCTCCTTTAATAACCTAGTTCCTGCATTCTCATGTGCCTCAACTACCTAATGTCTTCTGAATAACTTTTTACCTGATAGATTTTTTGTTTGTTTCTTCCTCCTGCTGTCTCCATGATAAATTGACCACTTCTATAGAATATCTTGCTATACATAGATGACATTACAATTCTTATCTTGACCACAGAGCACATAGCAGTCACATTAGCTACTAATTTTACATAACAGTGAGTTTCTTTTCAGTCAGTAATTATTTGGTCCATTTTACTTGAAGTAGTTATAATACTGAATGTAATTTGTTTTTATTTATACTTCTGAAAGTCACTTGTTTCATAGTGGATTCTGGTAGAAAAAAAATTTTCTTTTTTTAGAATTAATCATCTTCACAGAAAACCTATATTTCACAGTGAACGATAGCTTTCTGTGAAGATGATGAATTCTAAATAAATTAGTGATAGTCAAGAACTAATAAAAATTGGTTGACAGTCCTCAAGCAGAGAACTTAATAAACTTGGTCCAGAAAAGCATAAATAATTTATAGTGAAGAATGTCCTTCCTTTCCCTGTTGCCAGCTGTTCCCACAGGCAACCAGTAAGTTTCTTGTGTTTTCTTCTAGGGAAGAAAATTTTAAAATCTTTAAATGGAACTTGGCCTTTACTGTCAAAGATGACTAATTTTTAAAATGTAAACTTTTTTTTTGTATAAACTGTAATAGTTTTAGTAAATGTTTGGTAAAATTTTGATGAGATTATCTCAGTTATTTATTCAGAATAAAACAAATGGAAAGTCCTGGAATTTGGTAAATAACCAGTTTTAAGGAAAAAGGATGATTCTTCACTCATTTACCTTCATGGTTATAGGTAAAATATTTGGTATTTTTAAAGTACTCTTATTATTTTTATTGGCCTTGAGCAATTAATTGATTATTAAAGAGGTAGCAGTGTTGGAATTAGTTTAAAAAAAATATTTGACTTTGAAATGCATAATAAGTCAGTTACATTGTCTTAAACCAGTTATTCCCAAACCTGGCTGCAGATTAACATCCCTTTGGAGCTACAAAATTTTGTTAAGCCCAGGCCAGTCTAGAAGCGATTCTGACTTAATTGGTCAAAGGTGGGGTTGAAGCATTTGGTGTTTTTTAAAAGCTTCCTAGATGATACTGTGCCACCAGGATTGAGAACCTCAGATTAAAACTGGTGTTCCATGCTACTCAGATAACCAGAAATTTTAACTATTAAGAAGCATCTATGGACAGAGGAGCCTGACAGGATACAGTCCATGGGGTCATAAAGTCAGACATGACTGAGCAACAAAGCACGCACACACACATTATATATGTGTGTAATTTCTTTACAGCTTTGTCTTTTGACTGACATTGTTTACATTCAGCATATTTTTCCTATTGGTAGTAGGAAAAGAAACCCAAAGATTCAGATTATAAGTCAAAGGGGAAAAGCTTATAAAGTCAATTCCAAATAGAAATACAGAACCAGGTGTGTGAGACAAAGTGTGTACCTTGTGGTGTTTTGGTAGTAATGCTTCCAGCCAAATGAACTTACTTACTGAATAACTGTTCTTGTCCCAAGATAAGAGTAAAATATATTTCTGTCTTTAAAATCAGTAGACACTAACTTGGATATAAAAACATCAGTTATCTATATAAAATATTAGCTTGAAAGCAAAAGTGACATAGGCATATTCTAGTATAACTAATCATTTATGGGCGTCCCCTAGTTAAAAGAATTTAAAAGAATCCTCTGGTAATAGAGGTTTCAAAGTTGAATAAGATGATACTTGGAATGTAGACTCTCAAACCTTACTCCAGAGCTACTGAATCAGAATCTACATTTTAACGAAAACTTCCAAGTAGAGGCACTAATCTAGTGCTTTTCACATGATTCTATTTAAATAGTCCTAACCACATAATAAGACTAATGTTTAATCTGTTCTAACAATTATGAAATGTATGTTTTGTTTTTAAAAGGAAATTAGCTTCTTATATATAACAAATGGCTTTCTTACAAGTCGTGATCAGCCTGCTTTTTTGTTTAGACAGCCAGAGATGCAGCTATGATACTGGAGCCATATATCGAACAACATGTCACAAAGGGAGCCAGTGATAAATTGGTGTGTTCCCCCTACCCTCACTTTTATTATAATATGGGAGCTCCTTTAGTTGGACTCTGCCGTATTTTCAGTGTTTTCTGGTGCCTGCATATCTGTTCAGTCATTACATTTAGTGATACTTGGAAGGCAGAACATTATTTTCAAATGCTGGCATTTAGAAACTTAATGGATTCTTAGTGTGCTAATATGGCCATCATTATTAAGGTTTTGATGTTAGAATATGACTTTTTAATGTGTCGATGCTTGAATAGAGCTATTCTCAAGCTGGAGTAACTGAGACTGAATGGACAAGTGGATCTTCAAAAGGCGGACCTCTGCAGGCATTAACTAGGGAATCTACAAGAGGGTCAAGAAGAACTCCGAGGAAAAGGGTGATGCAAGGCTTACTGCCTAGAATTGGGTTTTCAGATTTGGTAGGGTCTCAGTGGTTATTTTATATTTATTGTTTTTATTTTGTTTTCAAACTAACAGGTGGAAACTTCAGAACATTTTCGTATAGATGGTGCAATAATTTCAGAGAGTACTCCCATAGCTGAAACTATAATGGCTTCAAGCAACGAAACCTTAGTAAATATGTTTCATAATATACAAGTGGTATTTTTTGTAAACTACCCTTTAATTAGAATTGGGGAGGTGGTAAATTTTGACAAACTTCAAACTTAAATGTTTTTAAGCATATTTTAAATTCATTTCCCCCATATAATTCTGAATTTTAGAATTCTTCAATATAACCACTTAAATATATATATAGTTCATTGTTCAAGAATCCTTAGTGTTATGAGGATACTTTTTTGCTAACATGTTTAAAGAATGATAAGGCTTCCTTCACATATGAAACACTGAATAGTTATTTTAGGTTTTTATGCCTAAATTTTTATTAAGGGAAAGTTTCAAATATTACAGAAATCGACCATCTTTTTTTTCTTTTAACGTTGTCTTTGTTTTGTTTGGATAATTCTGAGTCTGAATAATTTGAATCTTGGCAGGTTGTCAATAGGGTGACTGGAAATTTCAAGCATGCAGCTCCTATTCTGCCAATCACTGAATTCTCAGACATACCCAGAAGAACACCAAAGAAACCATTGACACGAGCTGAAGTAAATGAATAAAATTTAGATCGATGCTATCATTGATCTTTTAATGAAGAAATATTTATATTTGTTGTTTGGAGTGGGAGGGAGCAGCGCTTTCTCAATTGGGTGGGGTGTGTGTGTCTATATATGTGCATATATTATCTTGAAGGCATACTTTATTAGTGACAGTGAAAAGTAACTAATATAGTATGACATGCTAATACTATCCTCTTGCTACTATGTGCCTCTTTAAGTTCCATTTTTCAAGGGAGTGGTTATTTATGTGCTGCTTCTAATATGTCCTCTGTTAAAATGGATCTGAGTTGAAGGTGTTAACTTGGGCTATGGGGGAAGCTATACTATCTTTCATTGAAAGGTCAGGTAATGGGATTTTACAGTGCCTTTGTATAATACTTGAATTAACTCTTATAAAATCAAGCTTTAAAGTACTAACTGCATGATATAATTTTAATGATTCTTCATCAAAGATTGTTTTGATCTGGGCATAACAGTAATTTAGCAAAGCAATTGGGTTGTTTAAAAAATTATTTTGTTTCTTAAGTTAGGAAGACTGGATTGACTGTAGTTAAAAGCATATACTAAAATTTGTTAAAAGATCTATCTTAATTTTATATGTTCTATATTTGATCATTTGTTTTATTACAAAATTAACAGGAAGAAACAATATATTTTTAATGCTAATGAAAAGCATCAGAGGGAACTTAACACTGCCATATTAGCTGTTAAACTTTATTTTTTTGTTTTTGAATGTGTGATCCCCATTACAACATAAACATAACTTCACATTGAGGAAATTTGAAGAGAGCTTTGGAAATGCATGGATAATTAAGCAATAATGAATTTTTAAATGGCAGTTATAAAAGTTGGATAGATTTAAGTGCATTCTGTTCTCTGTAACTTCTGTTTAAAATTATGTTCTAATCATTGTGCATTTACATTAAATTTTAACTTGTGGTTGTTTGTTTCTTAATAGGTGGGAGAAAAAACAGAGGAAAGAAGAGTAGAAAGGGATATTCTTAAGGAAATGTTTCCCTTTGAAGCAGCTACACCAACAGGAATTAGGTATTCACGTACACTGAAACAAGTATATAACGTATTCTATTAGGGCATTTTTATTTATTTATTTGTTCCCACCTTTATTGAAGTATATTTGACACATTAAAATTGTATAAATTTAGGGTATACAACATAATTATTTTATATATTCATATATAATCAGAAATTTTAATTCTTTACAAAATTATTGTGCCTCTGTTCTCAGAAATAAAAGGTTCTTTCTGGGAGCTCTTTAATTCTTCTAGGCACTAACTATTTCATATTCTTGAAAGTTGAGTCATTTCCAAAATTAAATTTGTTAAGCTGAAGGGTTGTTAGTAAATCAGTTTACCTATTATTTAATTCTTATTTTTAAATCTAAACTGAAAGTGAACAAGAAGGAAATCAGTTTTATTCCTGAGTGTTTCTCTTTACTAATTGAAAAGACTGCTTTTAGATATCTGTTGAATTATTTCCTCAGGGGGAATCACAACCAAACTATCTTTTCTTTTTTCCTCTTAATCTCATAAATGTAAAAAGGCAAATTTAGTGACTATTTATAATACTCTGAATAATTATTTTCTAATAAAACATGAATCTAAATAAAAAATGTATAGAAATTTTAAATAGGTTGACTGATGACAGTTTTTTACTATTACCTCAAAGAATGTGTTTGAAATTAGGAATGATAATGACATTCTGTATTATTTAGGTCATAACTTTATCTAATATTTCTTTTTCTCTTCCTCCTCTCACTCCCAACAGTGCTAGTTGCCGCAGACCAATCAAAGGGGCTGCTGGCCGGCCATTAGAACTCAGTGATTTCAGGATGGAGGAATCTTATTCATCTAAATATATTCCTAAGTATGTTCCCTTGGCAGATGTCAAGTCAGAAAAGACAAAAAAGGGACGCTCCATCCCCATGTGGGTAAAAATTTTGCTCTTTGTTGTTGTGGCCGGTTTTTTGTTTCTGGTCTATCAAGCTATGGAAACCAATCAAGGAAATCCATTCTATAAGTTTCTATCCAATGACTCTAAAAAAGTCAACTGAATGATATGTCTTTGGCACATTCAACTTGGTCTCCTATTTTTAACTGTATCAAAAAAACATTTGTGTACACTTGTTGACTCACGAACAAAAAAAAAAATGTGATTTCACCTCAGTAAATGTAGTATTCCATTGAAAGCAAGCAAGATATATAAATGGACTTCATTTAATGTTTTGGAACTTTGGACTAGTAGGAGATCACTTCGTGCCATATGAATAACCTTTTTTAGCTCTGGAACTTTTTTGTAGGCTTTATTTTTTTAATGTGGACATCTTTATTTCTTTTTTGAGAAAAATGTATATTGTTTTTGTGTATTTGGGAAACAAGAAGGGCAAAACATGGCAGTATAATGTGAAGCTACACGTTTAAATACTTTGAATTCTTACAGAAAAGATTTTAAGAACTATTCTCTACTGTATAAAAACTAGAGATATGGGAAATGTGAGATTCAGTAAGAGAAAAAGTAACTTGGGATTCTACTTTTTGTAACTGCAACAAAGTTTGATGGCGTTTATGGGGGAAAGTACTGGGATAATCTCTTCTGTAACGTTTCTTAATAGTAATGTTTTTGTTGTACCCTATTGTACTTACTTTTTAAAAGATAACTAGTATCATGAATGTCCTACTTCAGTAAGACCCATTTAAATGACGTTGATTTTAGCAGGAATCTATCAGTGCAACATATGTGTGTTTTAGAGAACTGTTAGCTGGCTGTACATGTTTTTAAAGACTGTTTGGCTAGCTATAAGGCTATAATTGGAAACTTGTACTTCTTATTTACAGGACATTTATTCTATCCAATTCGTTACCAAAATACTTTTTAGATAAATAAGTGTGTGTGTATTTAGAAGTTAGAAATTTTAAACACCAGTCTTAATTTCCATTTGGATTCATTACTGAATTATCTTGTTACCAAAAACAAATTTCGCCAAGGTTTTTTGCCCTGTATTTCCCAACATAATTTGATTTGAAAGTGCAAAAAGGATGTGCTTTTAAGCTACATTACAAACTTTCCTTGGATACACAGTGGTTAACACATAAATTTATAAACTCTGAAATTGAGGCGGGCATTATGATTTTTGTTTACTCTTTAATGGTTAATTTTATCCTTGTGGTTGATTTATTTTTTTAGCTAAAACTTACCTCATGTATAACTTTGGTAAAGTAGTGGGTAATTGAAATTTCTATAGAATCAAGTAAAACATAAATTTTGAATTAATCATTTGTTTCAACTTTACAGTCATTGACAGTAAAGCACATTAAAAATGTAAGTTATTTTTAAATATCATCTGAAATAGATACTTTTTAAAAAGAAAAAGCTGAAGATGTATATTTAGATCAGCACACAATTTTGATTTGCATCAGCCCTTGTGTGACATTTAGCTTTTAGATATTTTGTAGTCATTTTCCACTTACTCTGCAGTTGACCAGAAACATTTGCAGGTCTGGTCTCTGCAAAGGCAGTGGGAAACTTACCCTAGGTGAGAAATGCTTGCCTCTCCAAGTAAAAGTATTTTGAGATGAGCCACAGAGGGAGTACGTTTTATTCAGCGTTGCCTCTATACAGTAATAGCAGTCTACTTTTACTTACTTTGTTTGTANCCTAGGTGAGAAATGCTTGCCTCTCCAAGTAAAAGTATTTTGAGATGAGCCACAGAGGGAGTACGTTTTATTCAGCGTTGCCTCTATACAGTAATAGCAGTCTACTTTTACTTACTTTGTTTGTAAACTATGTTTCCCATCTTTTGTTTATAATTAGAAAGTGTGAGAAGCTGCATTTAATGTTCAGAAATGTGGGAGGATAAATCAGACTTAACAAGTATGTGAGATCAGTTTTCTAGTAGAGAAGGTATGGTCCAAACTATCAAAAGTAGGACCGGGTAAAACATATAGTCTTTTTTTTTTTTTTTTAATGTGTATTTGGTCTTTTGTCTGTGTCTGTTTAATTCCACTAGAATAAATGTGTCCTTGGTGTAAATGCAAAGCATTTCTTCCTGATTAAAATTGTAGATGTAGACTTTACAATATAATTAAATAATAAAAAAGTAATTAACCTCTAGTTTTGTCATCGGAATAAATACTTTTTCAAATAGCACAAACTGTAAGGTTTCCTGGTAACATTTTGTATGTGAGATTTGTGTATTGAATTTTAGTTCTTATTTTAGTCTACTCCTTTATGTTTTGCTTCTAGTTGCTGTAATAATCTGGTCCTCTTGTTCCTAGGTAAGCAGGGTATAGCTATTATACTCACAGAATGATGTAGGGAAGCAAGCTCTCAGAGGTACCTCTCACTCTCTACATAAAGCATTTTGCAATATATTGTCTCTTGATGTCTCATTTCTCTTCCATTCATGTGGTCAGTCTGTCACTTTGAATTAACAGTCATCAAGGGCTGTTCAGAGTTCACATAACATCCTTCCACCAAAGATTTAAGAAGAAAGCAGAGGAGACATGGAATCTTTAGTGTGGGGAGACCCAAAACAGTTTGGTTCTGTTATGTTCTGGTATAAAATCATTAGTTGAACTGACACTTCATGACATTTATGCTCTGTTCACAGCTCTTTGAAATTGCTTATAAGATTTTACTGCCCACTTGAACAAATATATATTCAGTGCCTCTTCTGTGCCATGTAAAATGTTTGGAAGTGGATGAATGCAGTTTTAGAAATATCTTTGGGGAAAGTAGCTTTTTGTTTTTTAAAGGGAAAACATTTGACCATCCAGTTAACTAATAGTGTAGGTTTATTACGTGATAATTATGTTGCTGTTTAGCTAATTCCCTTGTAGCTCAGTCAGTAAAGAATTTGCCTGCAGTGCAGGAGACCCGGGTTCAATCCCTGGGTTGGGAAAATCCCCTGGAGAAGGAAATGGCAACCCACTCCAGTATCATTGCCTGGAAAATCTCATGGACAGAGGAACCTGGCGGATTGCAGTCCATGGGGTCGCCAAGAGTTGGGCACAAGTGAGCGACTAACACAACACAAGCACTCAGATACTGTGTGAATAGATCCAAACGGATNCTATTTGGAACCAGTCTGTTGTTCCATGTCCAGTTCTAACTGTTGCTTCCTGACCTGCATATAGGTTTCTCAAGAGGCAGGTCAGGTGGTCTGGTATTCCCATCTCTTTCAGAATTTTCCACAGTTTATTGTGATCCACACAGTCAAAAGCTTTGGCATAGCCAATAAAGCAGAAATAGATGTTTTTCTGGAACTCTCTTGCTTTTTCCATGATCCAGCGGATGTTGGCAATTTGATCTCTGGTTCCTCTGCCTTTTCTAAAACCAGCTTGAACATCTGGGAGTTCACGGTTCATGTATTGCTGAAGCCTGGCTTGGAGAATTTTGAGCACTACTTTACTAGCATGTGAAATGAGTGCAATTGTGCAGTAGTTTGAGCATTCTTTGGCATTGCCTTTCTTACTTCAACCTAAATAAAATGTGAATTTTGTTTAAAAAAGTTAATAAAGTATATAAGTAAACTAATCCAAAACTGAAATCGTTTTTATAGATGACTGCTGTATTTAATAGTATATATCCAAGGGCTATGTATAATAAGTTTATTCATTTTTTTCTCATTGTTATTCTCCAAGAATATTCATCAGGAAGCTACATTGTTATCTAGATATAAATAGAATCTGTGCAAATGTGTCTACATTGGATGTGTTAGTCGTTCAGTCCTGTCCAACTCTTTGAGATCCTATGGACTGTAGCCTGCCAGGCTCCTCCATCCATGGAATTCTGCAGGCAAGAATACCAGAGTGGGTTGCTGCTCCCTTCTCCAGAGGATCTTCCTGACCCAGGGATCGAACCTGGGTTTCCCACATTGCAGGCAGATTTTTTACCATCTGAGCCACCAGGGACGCCCAATGAGTCCTTGAATATCCATATGCTGTTACCTTTCTCAATCCTGTACATCTGGGTGATGTCATAAGATTATTTCTCCATCAAGGAACATGAGCAGAAGTGATGTTTTCCTTTCATTCTGAGGCAGCTGAGAGAGGGTGTGCCTTTTCCTTGTTGCAACTCTGTCCTTTGGCCAAACCAGCAGTCGTCACGTGTTGAGATGGCATAACCATAAGTTTAAAGCACCTTTGATCCATGAGTCACCACTTGGAAGAGAACTTCCTGGAGAACCATTCAATCAGCATTAATTAGGCATTACAGAAGCAAGAAGTAAACTCTTACTGAGTTATACTGATACAAATTTGGAGTTAATTTGTTAATAATGATAGCCAAAGCTGTTTTCCATTCCTCTTCCTCTTCTCCCTATATTTTTCTTTTCCTTAAAAAACATTGGTTGGTGTCTTTAATTTATTGGTTTCTCTTCTTCATTTCAGGTAACCAGCGCCAGTGGGCCTGTAAGGTTTATGCCAGGGAGACTGTGGGCAGGATTGAGAAATTAGTTCCAAAAGAAAGGGATAAGCAAGTAAGAGACAGTATATCGAAGGTAATGAAAACCAAATAAGGGTACTGTAAGTGTGGGGGGGAAAAAAAGGCTAGAATGAATTATGGGGAATTCTGATTTGGAATTGGAAGTATTTGTGTGCACTCATGGTTTTTAAAAGAACATGTAATCGGGGGCTTCCCTGGTGGCTCAGTGGTAGAGTCTGCCTGCCAACTCAGGAGACACAGGTTTGATCCCTGATCTGGGAAGATCCCGCATGCCATGCAGAAACTAAGCCTGTGCACCACAGCTACTGAGCCTGTGCTCTAGAGCCCAGGAGCCACAACAACTGAAGCCGCCATACCCTAAAGCCCCTGGTCCACAGCAAGAGAAGCCACTGCAATGAGAAGCCTGCATACTGCAGCTTGAGAGTCAGCTAGAGAAAAGCCCAAGCAGCAACAAAGATCCAGGATGGCCAAAAATACATTAAAAAATAACTTTAATAAACCAGATGAGTTGTTGAAGCAAAGAATAGCAATCAAAAGGGAAGAAGATATAATCAGACTTCCCTGGTGGTCCAGTGGTTAAGAATCCCCTTGCCAGTGCAGGGGACACAGTTCAATCCTTGGTCCAGGAAGATTCCACATGCCTTGGAGCAACTGAGCCCATGCTCTAGAGCCCACATGCTACAACTACAGAGCCACATGACCTAGAATACATGCTCCACAAGACAAGTCACAGTAAGAAGCCTGAGCAAGGCAACTAGAGAGTAGCTCAATGCACAGCAATGAAGACCAAGCACAATAAAAAATAAATCATTTAAAATTTAAAAAATAGAAGATATAATCAATGATAGATGGATTGATAGAAATGTGTATGTATGTATGTATGTATATACACTGAGAAAACACCTCAGAACATTAACCACATTTTGCTCCCAGATTTTTGTTTCTGTTACTCTCTTGTAAACAGAACCAAAGCTCTTTGAAGAAATGGCTGATTCCAGGGCTGGGGTATAAAAAGTATAAGGTGAGCCTGGAACCTCTTGCTGCACCAGAATGTAACAAAGTCCTCAAAAAATGATGGGGACTTGTAAAAAAAAATGTAAGGTCAGCTTAAAGGGGCTGCCACTGGTAAGCATTAAAAGAAATAATGTTGGTATTGGATTATAATTTGTTGAAGAAAAGGGGAATCCATTAGTCCATACTGACACAAACAAATGAACTAAATAAGAGGGAAAAGGAAAGCACTTCCTAGTGGTAGAATAAATGTAGGACTGATAGAGTTAGAAAATCACTATTTGGCAATTATCACAATAGTAATTGATTCAGGCAACAATCACTGACAAATGTGAAAATTAGTAGGTGAAAGTTTGTTGTAGAACAGAATACTTAGGTAGTCTCAAATGCTGTACTGTGCTAAGTTGCTTCAGTTCAGTTCAGCTCAGTCACTCAGTCATGTCCGACTCTTTGCGACCCCATGAAGCGCAGCACGCCAGTCCTCCTTGTCCATCACCAACTCCCGAGTTCACTCAAACTCATGTCCATCGAGTCGGTGATGCCATCCGGCCATCTCATCCTCTGTTGTCCCCTTCTCCTCCTGCCCCCAATCCCTCCCAGCATCAGGGTCTTTTCCAATGAGTCAACTGTTCGCATGAGGTGGCCAAAATATTGGAGTTTCAGCTTCAGCATCAGTTGTGTTCAATTCGGTGTGACGCTATGGACTATAGCCCACCAAGCTCCTCTGTCCATGGGATTCTCCAGGAAAGAATACTAATGTGAATAGCCATGCCCTCCTCCAGGGAATCTTCCCAACCCAGGGATCAAACCTGGATCTCCTGTATTAGCAGATGGATTCTATACCACCGAGATACCAGGGAAACCCAGTCTCAAAGTATCTCCCCACAAACTACATATTAATTACAGACAAAAATAGTAACCTTACAGTAAAGAAACTGGGCAAATGCCAACTTGATCAAGTGATCACTCATCAGTAACACAACAAATCAACATGATGTGCCTTCTGATATGACACTCTGAAAAGAAGAAGGAATCATTCCTATGATACTCCTGCCCTAAATGTATACTCTAAATCCAGTCCTGAGAAAATATCAGAGAGGCCCAGTTTGAACATTTTTCAAAATAACTATCTTGTACTCTTAAAATGCCAAGGGCATGAATGACAAAGAAAGGTAGAACTGTTCCAAATTGAAGAAACTTAAAGTGACATGAAAATTAATGCAGCATGCACCTAGACTGAATAGTAGACTAGAATAAAAGGTATTCTTGGTTAGTTTTTATTATTATTATTTTTTTTTTTTTGCTATAAATGACAGTATTGGAAAATTTAGGTAGGACCTATAGATCGGACAGTAGTATTATATCACTGGTCATATCTTGATTTTGATGGCTTTTTTTTTTTAATCTTTTGGGCTTCCCAAGTGGCTCAGTGATAAAGTAACCTGCCTGCCAATGCAGGAGCTGCAGAAGATGTGGGTTCTATCTCTGGGTCAGGAAGATCCCCTGGAAGAGGGCATGGCAACCCACTCCAGTATTCTTGCCTGGAGAATCCCATGGACAGAGGAACCTGGCGGGCTACAGTCCATGTGGTCGCAGAGAGTCAGACATGACTGAGCAACTGAGCATGTACTTTATCATTTTTGTGAGTAGGCCTCTTAGTTGCTACAGGAAAAACATCCCAAGTGGCGTGAGACTTGAACTGTGATAAAACTACATTTAAATTTAGGTGTTAGATATAGTCCGTACCATCTAAGGATAAACAAAACTATTTCTATTCCTTTTAGTAAAGCTTAGTTCCTTCTTTTTTCTTTGGCTTGTAGGATCTCAGTTCCTCGACCCTGGCCTGAACCTAGGCCATTACAGTGGAACCCTGGAATCCCAACCAGTAGGCCTCCAGGGAACTGCATAGTCCTTTCATTTTATATTCATTATTTTTCAAACATTTGCTATTCTTCAGATATACAAAATTTCTCTCTAAAATTTCCTGTATGTTACCAAGCACGTGGCTGTGTCTGTATTTAAGCAGCTGATATTCTCCTGTCTCTTTTTATACTTCTCTTACTTAAGATGCCTGAGTTTGTATGGGGCACTGATGGTGTGCACTGCAGCCTTGCACCTTGCTCCTCCATGTGGAAGATCAAAGTCAACAGTCAGTCTGAAGCAGATGAGGTCAGCAGAGATTCCTTTCCAGTAACTGAGCACTTTACAACCATGGCAAACTAGATAATTCAAGATGCTGTCACCGCTGGGGCAGGCCCATTTCAAAGGCTCTAGCCTATCTTTGAATTTCTTAGATCAGCAGTCCCTACACCTGGCTATTTTAAGAATAACCTTGGAATCTTATTTAAAATGGCAGTTTTTAGGACTCTTCATCCGGAGAAGGCAATGGCAACCCACTCCAGTACTCTTGCCTGGAAAAATCCCATTGACTGAGGAGCCTGGTAGGCTGCAGTCCATGGGGTCACGAAGAGTCAGACATGACTGAGCAACTTCACTTTCACTTTTCACTTTCATGCATTGGAGAAGGAAATGGCAACCCACTCCAGTGTTCTTGCGTGGAGAATCCCAAGGACAGAGGACCCTGGTGGGCTGCCATCTATGGGGTCGCACAGAGTTGGACACGACTGAAGCGACTTAGCAGCAGCAGCAGCAGGACTCTTCATCAGACTCATTAAAGAATCTTTTGAGATCTGAGAACATCTGTGTTTTAAAAGCTCCCCAGGTGCTTTGATGAGAAACCAGATTTGAGAAACTCTAATTTGTGATATGACCAATATAGATAGCATATTAAAAAGCAGACACATTACTTTGTCAACAAAGGTCTGCCTAATCAAATCAATGGTTTTTCCAGTAGTCATGTATGGATGTGAGAGTTGGACTATAAAGAAAGCTGAGCGCCGAAGAATTGATGCTTTTGAACTGTGGTGTTAGAGAAGACTCTTTAGAGTCCCTTGGACAGCAAGGAGGTCCAACCAGTCCATCCTAAAGGAAATCAGTCTTGAATATTCATTGGAAGGACTAATGCTGAAGCTGAAATTCCAATACTTTGGCCACCTGATGCAAAGAACTGACAACTTAGAAAAGACCCTGATGCTGGGCAAGATTGAAGGCTGGAGGAGAAGGGAACAACAGGTTATGAGATGGTTGGATGGCATCACCGACTCAATGGGTATGAGTTTGAGCAAGTTCCGGGAGTTGGTGATGGACAAGGAAGCCTGGCGTGCTGCAGTTCGTGGGGTTGCAAAGAGTCAGAACTGAACTGAACTGAATTTGTGATAACCAAGCCTCATAAAATCTGTCCAGGTGATGAACTGTAGCCATTGAGTGACTAGAGTGCCACATGGGTGTGCACCTTCCATGTGGACTGTTTTGGGTTCTGCCTTATTGAGGTATGCCTCTCCTCTCTGGACTAAAGCATATTTTATGCTTTTAATTGCAGAAAAAAGGAAGTTTCAAGATATCAAGTGATAAAGACTGGGTAAAAGGATTCACCTGCCTATTATTTCCTATAAAATAAAACGTCTCTGAATATACAGCTATAATTTTCACTGTGTTCAGCTCCACACACAAACATGGGTGACTTCGAGTCTAAGCCTGGCCGGCGGTGGTGGGGAGGGAGGCGCTTTCCTGGTGGCTCAGTAGTAAAGAATCCACCTGCCAATGCAGGAAACACAGATTGGATCCCTGGTCCAGGAAGATCTCCCACATGAGAAGTCTGTGCATCACAGCTAGAGAGTAGCCCCTGCTCTCCACAACTAAAGAAAAGCCTTTGCAGCAACAATGACCCAGCATAGCCAAAAAAATAAAGTAAAAAAAAAAGTTTTTTAAAGAGTCTAAACCTAGCCTTCAGAGCTGGGTCTGCTTTCTTGGGGTGCACTATGGTAGAGCTCACAGCTCGTTTTACAGCCAAGGTAATTTAGGCTCAACCAAGGATACTGTTTCAAAGAAGGGATTTTAAAACTTTCCAAAATGGAAATTTCAGCCTCAAAAGTAAAGCCTACTTTAACTTATTTCAGATATGTAGAGACAAACTTCTCTCTACTCTGTCACACAAAAATATGAAAAAGTAAAACCTACCAAAAAACAAGATTTCTAACTAAAAAAAAAAAACAATAAACAAGTGGATGTCATCCTTTTTTCCTCAGGGTGGATATGAAAATGGACTTTTGTCTTCCTTGCATAATTTTTTATATCTTTTTATTACATCACTGTGCTAGGAATTATTTAAGGTCTTTCTGGTGATTCCCCATGACAGAGGAGATCATCAAATCTATAAAAGCAAACTTGACTTTTAAAATTTCTCAAACGTGGCAAAGTTCTCCTTGAACTTTCTCTCTCTCTAGTATCTCGAAGTTTAACTGTTTATCTCCCAATATGAGCCTGAGTTAGGACTGGTCACAATGGAAATTTGTGCAAGATTCCAAAGGCAAAAGGGAGGCAGCAGTCATCACACTCTGAAGGTCAGTGCAAGACACGAGGTGCTGTGGCCGCGTGTGCTCATTGCTGCCGATTAGCTGGCTCCCCTTAGACTGGGGCAGAAGCCAGGTATGGAGCTCCATCACAGAACTCCTGGACCTCCCCTGGTTTCTCCTGAGTCCTGGGCCAGATGCATAGCAGCACTGTGGCTCCCATGAGCACTTGTACCATGGCTCCCATGAACACCCACACCATGGCTCCTGTAGGAACCCGCATTGTCGGTGAGAAGACAGACTTACGGTCTTGTTTGACTTTGTGAGTTCTCGTTTGTCCCTGCTCACTCCCACTTCATGTCCAGCTTTCCTGTCTGGCTGTAAGTCCTCCCAATATACAGTAATTTCAGGTCCAACCTCAGACACAGAGGCACATTCTTCTCCAGCTCCCATAATTTCATAAGGTCTAATCCCCCAAATAAATCTTGTATTCCATATGACTCATAGTGCCTATGCTTCTCTGATCTAACTCTGATATAGACAGTAAGATTGGAAGCAATTCCAGGAGAATCAAACCTTAAATGGGTTTCTTGGGAATTCCCTGGTGGTCCAGTGGTTAGGACTCATCACTTGCCCTGGTCCTGGGTTCAATTTCTGGTTGGGGAACTAAGATCTCATAAGCCCCATAGCACAGCCAAAAAAAAGAGAAAAGAATGGGTTTCTCTGAATTTGTTCTGAGTTATCTGGTCTTATTGAATTTAAAGGCATTGGTAACCAGTTGTCATAATTGTGACATTGTTGTTCATGGCATGCATTAGCAAAAAAAAAAAAAAAATTCTTAAATTATGACCTGTGGACATCATTAGCCATTGGCTAAATAAGGCAAAGCTTTGGGTGACCAAGTAGATAATTCCAGAGAATATTTAAGTGAAAATAAGGACTACAGTGGGGTTGTTTCTTTTCCTAACTATGTTGGATAACTAGGGGAAAGGAAATGATGACCTTAGGGTTTTAAACTCAGTTTAAGATGAGAAAAAGGACCAGAAAACATATATGACTCCCTTCCTATATGCACTTCTAAGTGTGAAAGTGAAAGTCGCTCAGTTGTGTCCAACTCTTTTCAAACCCATGGACTATAGAGTCCATGCAATTCTCCAGGCCAGAATACTGGAGTGGGTATCCATTCCCTTCTCCGGGGGATCTTCCCAACCCTGGGGTTGAACCCAGGTCTCCTGCATTGCAGGCGGATTCCTTACCAGCTGAGCCACAAGGGGAAGCCCATAATCTCTAAAAAAACCAAACCAAACCTAAAATCTAATCCTGAATTACAATGCAACTGAATTTCCAATCTTGCGAGCCTTGTATTAAAATAAGGTGTTTTTTTGGTTTTGTTTTGTTTTTAGTAGTGTGAATGGGAACACACAAGAAGATTCAGATGACACTGGGATCATGAATCTCTAAATCCTGTTGAGCCTCTTTGCTAGTAGAAATAGCCCTTCTTCCCTTACCTGTGCAGCCTAGTTGGTCCTTCCCTAAAAAAATTGTAATAGACTTCCCTGAGGTCGTTGCCTTGTAGAGAGTGTTAGGCTTTCTCAAAAGCAACTGGCAATACCTCCCACTGCTTCTAGACCTTGATGCAGGAGATCCTAGAAGGTAAGACAGAATACAAGATTTATGTTAACAGAAACCTGGGCAGCATGCCTGGGGATGGAGGCTAAGCATGTTTGTTTGTATGTGCAGTAGTTAACTTCTAGTTAACTACTAGAGGTTAACTAAGTAGTTAACCAATGATCCCCACCTCTCTTCCCACATCATTTTCATCTGCGTGACCAATAAAATACACAAGTGATGCTGTGTCACTTCTGAGGCTAGATATAAAGGACACTGGAGCTTCTGTTGCTCTTTCCTTTTTGAATTACTCACTCTGGGAAAGCCATGTCACCGCAGTGCTATGGAGAGGCCCCTGTGATGAGGAACTGAAGTGTCCTGCCAGCAGTCAAGTTTGTGCTCTTGGAAGCAGATCAAGTCTTCAGAGACCATAGTCCCAATCAAAAGCTTGCCTACAACCCCATGACAGTCCTTGAGTCAGGCCACATGGTTAAGCCCTATCCAGATTCCTGGCCCTCAGAAAACATGAGCTGATAGTTTTGTTGTTTTATGTCCCTAGATTTTGAGGAAATTTGATAAGTAGCAATAACTAAAATGAAAGGGAAGGAATATAATGGTAGACCAAGCCAAGTTAATTGATATGAGTACAATAAAGACCGTGTCCCAGTGCACTGTTTTAGCTCAACCTGCTGAGAGTGTCTCTAAACAGTTTGGCTGAAATTTTAATCCAATGATGGCCTATATGAAATGAAATTAAAATGCCAGACTGCCTTGGTATACTACAGGAAGGCACTGATGAAGACTCTCTCCTTGACCAAACTTTAGTTACGCTACTCTGAGCCCTTTTTCCACTAAGCCCACACTTGGGCATAATCATAAGGAGCCCAAGTGTAGCAAGAATTCTGCAAATCAGTTTAGCTAGAATCTCCCAAACTTGGTAACTGATTATCCTCAATACCTAATCAAATTCCTCATCTCTCAAGTGATATCTGACAACTTTGGCCTTCCTTCTTCAGGAATCCTGTTACATTAATTTAGCAAGAATTACCCTAACCTCTTAGTAACTTTTCATCCACTAACACTCTACTCATCCCAACTCTGCTCCTTGGCGGAAAACCTCCACTTTTACAAACTGTTTCACTGAGAACTATGAGAACAGACGTTTCTTTTGCTTAAGCCATGCAGTCTGAGGTACTTTGTTATAATAGCCTCTAGCAAACTAATACAGCATATTTTGAACTAGTGATGAGTGATTAGAAAACCAAACAAATGTTAAAAGTGACAATTATTACCTCTGAAAGTGAAGTGAAGTTGCTCAGTCATGTCCGACTCTTTGCAATGCCATGGACTGTAGCCTACCAGGATCCTCAGTCCATGGGATTTTCCAAGCAAGAATACTGGAGTGGGTTGCCATTTCCTTCTCCAGGGGATCTTCCTGACCCAGGGATCAAACCTGGGTCTCCCGCATTATAGGCAGACACTTTACCATCTGAGCTACCGGGAAGCTATTATTACCTCTGGAGGATAATAAATCATTCAATATTGGAAATATAATTATACCATTTACCATCACTTACTGTAAATAATAGTCATAAAAATGTGAACACTAAATATTGATCTCACCAAAATTATTGAACTCTAGTCAAAGGATGGGAAATTGACAAGAATGAAGCCCCTGATAGCTGCTTTTGAAAGGTTTGTCCAGTTTTTTCTTAGGATGCTAATAGTGAATAATTTTCTAATATTGTAACGCTAATTTTCTATGAAAATCTTGCATGCTTATATAGGAATGGAATTTTAGTCAATATTGCTACCATTAGTATACATGACTTAGCATTTAATCAAACAAAAATGGAAGAAAAAAAAAGATACTATCTCACTGAATTTTCACAAACTCTGCAAGAAAGGTATTACTCCTGTCCAGGACCAGTTACATAATCTGCAGGACCCAGTGCAAAATGAAAAACACAGGGTCTCTTGTTCATTAAGAATTTCAAAACGGTGACAACAGAAATTAAACCAAGCATAGGTCATGTAAAACTGTACAGGTAACAGGCTCATGAGGCCAGCTCTGCTTCTACTATTTAACAGACAGGTGCACAGAGATGAAGTAAATTCCCAAAGTTAGTTTAGCAATAGCTAGGGAAATGTGAGAGCCAGAATTCTAACAGGGGTTTGACCTCTACTAAATTCTTCTGAATTAAAGCAGGTCTTTGTTTAACTAAAGCTAAAGAAGATTTTCTAAATTTATTAGACATTAAAAATCTGCAGCCAGTCACTTTCACTCTAGTTCACCCTTGAACTCCCACTTGTTAAAAATAATTTATTTAATGCTATCATGTGCGTGCTTGCGAGCTACGTCACTTCACTCTAGTTGGACTCTTTGCAACCCTACGGACTATAGCCCAGGAGGCTCCTCTATCCATGGGATTCTCCAGGCAAGAATACTGGAGTGGGTTGCCATGCCCTCCTCCAGGGCATGTCTTAAGATCATCCCTACCCAGGGATAGAACCTGAGTCTCTTATAAGTCTCCTTCATTGGCAAGCATTTACCACTTGCCACCTGGGAAGCCCCAGTGCTGTCATATGTTATATAAACTATTGTGATGAAGCAGGAAGCAGTCTTAAGAATTCTTATTACACGTTTCCTTTTAAAATACTCTCCTAGAGTCTGATGGGAAATGCAGAAAGTCTATGTGTAATGTCAATGGATGCAACTTAAAAAAAAAAAAAAAAAGTACCGTAATGGCAGAAGTTGTGACACAAAATACCGTGGTGACATCCTAACACCGAAATAATATATCATCACGTATCCATATTTTTTTAAAGTGACTACTATATTGGGACTCACTTAAATGAAAAGAACGGCAGCCAGGATTCTAAGAGAGACGTTTGAAGGTGAAGGGACAAAAAAAGAAGGTCACAAACACGGTCCCACACAGCTCAAAAACCCTGCCGGGAATGCGCGCAAGCGCACAATGAATCCTCCTGCGCAAAGGCCGGGCCGGAAGGACTAGGGCGAGTGGGGCGGGGATAGGGTTGCTAGGAGAACGCGATGACGTTAAGGCCTCGGCGTTCTCCTCCGCCAATGGGTGCTATCTGCCGGTAGTGACGCGCTGTGTGCGTCGCGCTGACGACGCGCGAAGGGCACAGATCTAAAGGCCCGGAGGACGTTCGGCCTCTGTGAGCTGCATCCTTTCCGAGAGATTGGTTGTGTGTTCGCCATCTTAGGGTGTGAGTGTGGTTTGGCCTTCCCTGCTGCGGGTGCAGGGAGCGGAGCCCGGGTGGGGTGCTCCTTTGGCTTTAGGCGCGGTGGACTTCCTCCTTTGGGGAGGCCGCTGTGACCTCTTCAAGGGCGCGGAGACGGGAAGAGGCCAGGCCCGTGTGGGGGTTCCCTGCGTGCAAGTGACTTTGGCGGGCCTTCCAGCCCTTTGGGCCTTTCCTCTTATCACCGCTTCCTCTTCTCCTAGGAAGATGTACTCGTCCGTGGTGCACCTGGCGCGGGCGAACCCCTTCAACGCACCTCACCTGCAGTTGGTGCACGATGGTCTCGCGGGGCCCCGCAGCGACCCCGCCGGGCCCCCGGGCCCACCCCGCCGCTCCCGCAACCTGGCAGCCGCGTCTGTAGAAGGTGAGGTCAGACCCTGTCCCTATACGGTCGGGAGGTATACTCGTGGACCCCTCGGCTTTCGTGGCCTGGCCCGGCCTGGAGGACAGGGAAGGACGCGTCAGCCCTTCAGGACGGCGCCCAGTTGCTTTGTCCGAGGATGTCAGCCCGTTCCGCCCTCAGCTGGGTGTCGGATCCTTGGCCCTTTCTCAAGGACGTGGAAGGGCCTAGGCTCGGTTCCCTCCGTGACCTCCACGTCCTCGATAGCCTAGAGGCATAGAGGCCGTGACTAGCTCCTCTTCTCCGCGGTGAGCCCGCCCGGTCAGCCGACTAAGTATTGGGTAAAGCCATCTTCCTAACTTGTGGCCGCAGTAGTTCTAACTGTATTACCTGTTCTTTGATTTTGCTTTAATTTCCTTAAAAGTACTCCCTCCCTTAGTTGTTCCTTTATTCCCTCCCTTGGGTGTTCCCGGGGTCTAATACTAGTTGACACAAGCTACCTGAGATAACTGTGTCTTTTTTAATGCTCCTGATCTGTAGCCCTAGAGAGACCACAGAATGGAGATAATAGTTGATAGGAATACTTAAGATTGTCTCTATTTTCTTGATGTTTAGACCCAACTTTATTTTAATCCTTTGTGTTTTAAATCCCAGTGGAGGGTATATACAGAGAAACTTGAAAACCAAATTGCAGGAAGAGTACTGAAAATGTTACCTACCTTGCACTTGTAAACTGTATAAAGATTTTAAAAAATCATGTATGCCTTTCTGTCCTGTCTTGTGTGTGGATAAAAAACCTTTACATGATGAATGGGTCCTTCAATTTAGAAAGTTAAATCTGCAGTCATTTGTGTAGTAAATGTATTTGACTGGAGAAATTTGCTTATCTAGTTTTACACTATAGGAATCCATAAGTGGGAATAGTATTGGTTAGTGGTTGGGGTAAGAGGTTTGCAAGCTTTTACACGATTTGAGTTTGATTTGTACCTCAGAAATGTGTTCTTATCAGCCAGTAATAATCTGAAGTTTGGTTTTAATTGGAAGAGCTATTAATGATGTAGAAAACTTTCTTTAAAATTAATATGGCATAATGAGAGAGGGATAGTATCTCACAGATAAAAATCTTCATAATCTTTAAACGATTGTTTTGATTTTGGCAGTGGATTTCGTGTTCACACCAGGTGGAAAATTATCTTTGTTTACTTGTAAACCATGGCCAGAGCTGTTAAGTTGTGATTGTACTTTTTCACAAGGAAATGTAGTTTCTCTTGCATTTCCATGGCCTTAGTCATCTCTGAAGAAATACTTATTTGATTTTTTTTTTTCGATCAAACAGAGCAGTATAGCTGTGACTATGGATCTGGCAGATTCTTTATCCTTTGTGGACTTGGAGGAATTATTAGCTGTGGCACAACACATACAGCATTGGTTCCTCTAGATCTGGTTAAATGCAGGATGCAGGTTTGTTTTTGCATGTTGGACTAAATAAAACATTATTGAAGCATGGCTGTTATCTACTAACAAGCTGTGTGGAAACCTAACTGTCCAGGAGGTAAGTTGATAACCAGTAACATGAGTATTATATTAAAATGCATGGTGTGTCTTGTCTTATTACAGAGTACAGTTGTGAATATGGCTCCGCGAAGTTTTATGCACTGTGTGGCTTTGGTGGGGTCTTAAGTTGTGGTCTGACACACACTGCTGTTGTTCCTCTGGATTTAGTGAAATGCCGTATGCAGGTTTGTATTGAGATGACAACACTGAACATCTCTTTTGTGTATGACTNAAGTTTTATGCACTGTGTGGCTTTGGTGGGGTCTTAAGTTGTGGTCTGACACACACTGCTGTTGTTCCTCTGGATTTAGTGAAATGCCGTATGCAGGTTTGTATTGAGATGACAACACTGAACATCTCTTTTGTGTATGACTTAATTCCAAATAATATTAAAGGACTTCACAAGTGAGAAGAATTTGAAGACATTACAACTGCCAGAAATTTTAGTAGGAAACCAAACTCAAATTTCTTTTACTCAGTAAGATTTTTACTTTAGTGTTTTAAATCCAAGAAATACCTCTTTTAAGATAAAGCTATATGTTTGTTTTTTTTCTTTTTTGCTGCTGGACTTAATTGTGCCTAGAGTTCTTAAAGGCCTGCTGATTTTTTATGCTCCAAATAACATTTTATAAGCAGTTACGTCCAAATAGCATTTTATAAGCAGTTACCTGTCAGAGCAGGCTGTCATTCTTTGTGTACTGTATGTGACTTCATATCTCTTATTTATTGATAAGATCAAGGCAGAGAACACTGTAGATTTTTTAAAAAGATGGTGTTTGAGTATTTAAAATTTGTGGGCAAAGCTTCTTGCATACGTACATAAAAGATTTTCTTTTACAATTAAAATGTCTTAAGTAGGCTTATTGAAGCAAAAATAATCAAACATCAAAAATTTATTTGTCCCAAACAGGATTAGAAGTCTACTTACCTAAAAGAGAAAGGAAGTTGAAATATTAGCAGGGAGAGGAAGGTGATGTATGTATATCAGCCCTTATAGTACTGGCAGAAATAGATAAGATTTTTACCCCTGTTAGTTAATAGAGTGAATATTAAGTATGCCTTTGCTAGAGTGTTTCATGCATGTCTCAAAATGAATTTAAGTCAAAAGAGAATTATGTTGATGTACCTTTTAAATTTGTATTTAATTTGATTGTCTTAAGTTCACAAAACTATAATTAATGAGCTAGCATATTTCAGGGATGTAGACATGATATATTGTTTATAAAGAAGCTTTACGACTAATTTTTAAGCAGTTAGAAGAGTTGGGTGGTGGAAAAATCTCTTAAAGTATCAGTTTTATTATGTATTTTTATAGGAATTTTATTCTTTTAATAACCTATTAAGACTTAAGTCTCACTGAAAGAAAGCTAGACTTTAATGTACAAAAAGTTACATTTACAAAGGTAATTACAGACATTAAGTGGATAACATGGAGTGAACTTGTATTTACCTAGAGATTATATAAGAATCAAAAGAAAAAACTGCTAACAAAATTATCTATGAGAAGTGTTATCCCTTTGGTACATTTAATTTTTTTTCTTCTTGTTTTATGTAAAGGTGGACCCACAAAAGTACAAGGGCATATTTAATGGATTTTCAGTTACACTCAAAGAGGATGGTTTTCGTGGTTTGGCCAAAGGATGGGCTCCGACTTTCATTGGCTACTCAATGCAGGGACTCTGCAAGTTTGGCTTTTATGAAGTCTTCAAAGTTTTGTACAGCAACATGCTTGGAGAGGTATGTAATTTAACTTTGAAATGGAAAGTCCTAAGCTTTTAACTTAAAGGATAAGACCAAAAGGCATCTTCTTTGTTTGATCCACCTTATTTTAGAGCTGAAAAAATAGTCTCAGAAAGAGTGAACGTGTTTCAAATCATAAGGCTATTTTAATAGAGACAGAATAAGATAAACTGCATTTCACTAGATTTCAGTGCCTTTTTTTTTTTTCTTATGCTGTGCTGCCTTCCAAGGAAGTTGGATTTGAGTTTAAAAATATTCACAGTGTACTATGGTTGATGTTCAGTTCAGTTGCTCAGTCGTGTCCAACTCTTTGTCTACCCCATGGACACCAGGCTTCCCTGTCCATCACCAGCTCCTGGAGCTTGCTCAGACCCATGTCCATTGAGTTGATGATGCCATCCAACCATCTCATCCTCTTATCGTCGCTTACTCCTCCCATCTTCAATCTTTCCCAGCATCAGGGTCTTTTCAAATTAGTCAATTCTTTGCATCAGGTGGCCAAAGTATTGGAGTTTAAGCTTCAGTATTAGTCCTTCAAAAGAATATTTAGGATTGATTTCCCTTAGGATGGACTGGTTAGATATCCTTGGTGTCCAAAGTAAACACTAAATATTGAGAATTATTCAGTGGTGTGTGTTACCTATGGACTGTGTGATAGAGAAACACTTAAAATACCTGAAATTTAACCATTTTCTGGAACTGTGTCTCACTGAGAACAGCCAGTGCAACAGCAGTTCATGTTCCTCGTGTTTCTTCATTTAGGAGAATGCCTATCTGTGGCGCACATCACTGTATTTGGCTGCCTCTGCCAGTGCTGAATTCTTTGCTGACATTGCTCTGGCTCCTATGGAAGCTGCTAAGGTTCGAATTCAAACCCAACCAGGTTATGCTAACACTCTGAGGGATGCAGCTCCCAAAATGTATAAGGAAGAAGGCTTAAAGGCGTAAGTAAACATTTGCCTAAATATGTAGTATAAAATACTCGTTTGATAAAACCGTATTTGTTAGCACATTAACTCTCAGCTTAGGGGTTGGAAAGTACCCTTGTTAGAACTCCTGTCATCTGTGTTCACCGTTAAGACTTGGCATATGGTCAGGCCACACATGCTTCCTTAGATCCACCTTTGTGGATGCCAGTCTTGAGCTGAGTTCTACCTGTAAACTTCTGGTTTCTTGTAGTTCCAGTCAAAGAAACATCCAGCAACTTTTTTGGTTGTATAGTCAAAGGTGCTTGAGTCATTGGCATGTAAGATAAATACACCTGCATGTTAGTCTTAGGTTCTGATAGAAATGACATGCAATTGTGCTGCCATTTTTAACTATCAGGACTCGACTGGTGTGCGGACACTTCTGTTAGTAATGAAAAACTCTGCTAGATGAATATGTGCAACTGAGTGAAATAAGTCTTCTGATTTCCTAGGTTCTACAAGGGGGTTGCTCCTCTCTGGATGAGACAGATACCATACACCATGATGAAGTTTGCCTGCTTTGAACGTACTGTTGAAGCATTGTACAAGTTTGTGGTTCCCAAGCCCCGAAGTGAATGTTCAAAGCCAGAGCAGCTGGTTGTCACATTTGTGGCAGGTTACATAGGTACGAACTGCTTAGAACATGTTTGTGAAATTAAGAACAAAGAATCAGTTCCATTCTTGACTTCTTTTGCGAGGGAAAANTTCCCAAGCCCCGAAGTGAATGTTCAAAGCCAGAGCAGCTGGTTGTCACATTTGTGGCAGGTTACATAGGTACGAACTGCTTAGAACATGTTTGTGAAATTAAGAACAAAGAATCAGTTCCATTCTTGACTTCTTTTGCGAGGGAAAAATATTCCAAAGAAGTTTTACCTTTCCTTTGCATTTGATATACTCATAAATACTTGCTAATTTGTTCCTAAAATAATTGTTTTGTGGTTTGCATGTCATAATTAAACTTGGGAATGTATTGACTTCACTGCTATACCTTTTTTTGTTAGTTTTTCCAAGAACAAATTTTTAATACAAGGGAAAGTGTTGATTAAGATCTGAATATAACTTGCAGGGTGGTTCTGTTTTACATAGGATAGGCTGCTTTATAATTTGTCAGCCTCACTCTAAAATACGGTTTTTTAAAAAACATAAAATTTTACTACTCATGAAAGGTTGTCAGCTATCATGCGAAAAAAGTTGTTTTTTAACTGACTCCATAATGGGTCCTTTGTCTTGACTTTTTTCAGCTGGAGTCTTCTGTGCCATTGTTTCTCACCCTGCTGATTCCGTGGTTTCTGTGCTGAATAAAGAGAAGGGTAGTAGTGCCTCTCAGGTCCTCAAGAGGCTTGGATTTAGAGGTAGGATTTGTTTCCTCCCTTCTAAAGAAAGAGTAACACTTGGAAGTATATTTTTCACTTACATTTCGTATTTTATCCAGGTGTATGGAAGGGACTCTTTGCCCGTATCATCATGATTGGCACTCTGACTGCACTACAGTGGTTTATCTATGACTCCGTGAAGGTCTACTTCAGGCTCCCTCGCCCTCCTCCACCTGAGATGCCAGAATCTCTGAAGAAAAAGCTTGGGTACACTCAGTAGATAAATGAAAGCAAATATGGACTGAATCTGCGTGTTGATCAGTGTTTGAGGAAAATGCAGAAGGAACTTTTGTATATTTGACAGTGTAGGAAGTTGTCTATTCCTAATATAATTACTGTAGTACTCTTGTCAAAAGCAAGAGATTCAAACTTAATGTGGAAATAAACCCAACTGTACATGATTTGTCTGTGATTTGATAATTATTTTTAAAGCTAAAGAATTAATTCTAAGGTGGAAAGAATTATGCATACATTAAAACCTCAAGGAAAATAATTTACTGTTGGTTGAATACTGTAATCCCTATTTGTAAGTTGTCATATGTCTCAAGTTTGGTCACTCGAGAGAATTCTTAAATTTTTAAAAACCATGCCCTAAATTTTTAAAAACTTGATTTAACTGTTCAATTTGAATATGGATAAATATTCATTTGTAGTTATATTTTGACCAACACATTTCAGTATATCAAATTTTTACAACACTTAGTATACTTTAAAAAATCCTAATCAGTTTACTAATCCTTATTTATTTGTAAAATAATCTGAATTAGGCTAATTCTTAGAATGATAGTTTTGAAAACACCAAAGCTATCGATAGCTGGAAAGTATTTCAGGTAACTTAATAGTCCTTGCACAAATCTGACTTTCTGAGTTACAAATCCTAAAAGATGATGCTGTGAAAGTGCTGCACTCAATATG